>CM053504.1:51352332-51755105 GCA_028627145.1 Eidolon dupreanum | reverse complement strand
CCTTCCTAGACTGAATCAAGAAGAACTGGAGAATCTAAATAGACCGATCGGCAGTATGGAAATTGAAACAATCATCAAAAACCTACCAAAAAGTAAAAGTCCAGGACCAGATGGCTTCACCAGTGAATTCTACCAAACAGTTAAAGAGGATTTAATATCTATTCTCCTCAAACTCTTCCACAAAATCGAAGAGGAGGCATACATCCCCACTCATTTTATGAGATCAATATTACTCTGATACTAAAACCTGGTAAAGATAACACACAAAAAAGAAAACTACAGACCAATATCTCTCATGAACACAGATGCAAAATCCTAAATAAGATACTAGCGAACCAAATACAGCAACAGATTACAAAGATTATATACTACAATCAAGTAGGCTTCATCCCAGAGGCACAGGGATGGTTCAACATACACAAATCGATTAATGTGATACACCACATAAACAAATTAAAAAGTAAGAATCATATGATCATATCAATAGATGCAGAAAACACAGCATCCACTTACGATCGAAACACTTAACAAAATTAGTGTAGAAGGAAAGTACCTTAACATAAAAAAGGCCATCTATGACAAACCCTCAGCCAACATTTAACTTAATGGGGAAAAACTAAACACCTTCCCTCTAAGATCAGGAACAAGGCAAGGCTGTCCACTATCACTACTCTTATTCAATATAACATTGGAGATGACAGCAAGTGCAATCAGAGAAGAGAAAGCTATAAAAGGCATCCAAATAGGAAACAAAGAAGTCAAACTGTCACTATTTGTGGATGATATAATTCTCTATATAGAAAATCATAAATACTCCAGAAGAACACTACTAGAAATGATAAGCAAATGCAGTAAAGTCTCTGGGTATAAAATCAACATTCAAAAATGCATAGCGTTCCTATACTCTAATTAATAATGAAGTGTTAGAAGAAAAAGTGGAAAAAATAATTCCTTTTGCAATTGCAACAAAAAGAATAAAATACCTAGGAATAAATCTAACCAAACATGTGAAGGACCTATATAACGAAAACTATAAGACCCTATTAAAAGAAATTGAAGAAGATATAAAGAAATGGAAAGATATTCCTTGTTCTTGGATTGGAAGAATCAACATAGTTAAAATGATCATTATTACCTAAAGCATTATACAGATTTAATGCAATCCCCATCAAAATTCTATTGACATTTTTTAAAGAAATAGAACAAAAAATCATCAGATTTGTATGGAAACACAAAGTACCTCGAATTTGGAAAAAAATGAGGCTGGAGGCATCACTCTGCCCTACTTCAAATATACTACAAGGTGACAGTAAACAAAATGGCATGGTATTGGCAACAAAACAGACACACTGACCAGTGGAATGGAATCAAGAGTCCAGAAGTAAACCCATATTTATATGGGCAAATAATTTTCAACAAAAAAGCCAAAAATGTACAGTGGAGAAAGGAAAGCCTTTTCAATAAATGGTGCTGAGAATTCTGGAAAACCACCTGCAAAAGAATGAAACTAGACTGTTCTCTACCACCACACACCAAAGTTAACTCGAATGGATTAAGGACCTGAATATGCCTGAAACAATAAAATGCATAGAGGGAAACATAGGAACTAAACTCAAGGACCTTAGACTTAAAGAAGAATGTATGAATTTGACCTCAAAAGCAAGGGAAGTAAAAGCTAAAATAAATGAATGGGACTCCATCCAACTAAAAAGCTTGTGCTTAACAAAAGAAACCATCAACAAGGTAAAGAGACAATCATCTGAATGGGAAAATATATTTGCAAGCAATGTCTCCGATAAGGACCTAATATCCAAAATATACAAAGAACTTACATGACTCAGTAACAACAAGAAAAAACCCCTACAATGATCCCATCGAAAAATGGGCAGAGGACCTAAACAGACATTTCTCCCTAGAGGACATACAAATGGCCAACAAATATTTGAAAAGATGCTCAGCATTGCTAGCTATTAAGGAAATGCAAATCAAACCACAATGAGATATCATCTCACACCTGTCAGAATAGCTATAATAAACAGGACAAGTAATAACAAATGTTGGAGAGGATGTGGAGAAATAGGAACCCTCATACACTGCTGGTGGGACTGCAAATTGGTACAGCCACTATGGAAAACAGTATGGAGGTTCCTCAAAAAACTAAGAATTGGTCTATCATATGATTCAGCAATCCCTCTATTGAGTATTTACCCCAAAGACTTGAAAACTCATATCTGAAAAGATATTTGCACACTGATGTTCATAGCAGCATTATTCACAGTGGCCAGGACATGGAAGCAACCAAAGTGTCCTACAATAGATGATTAGCTAAAGTTGCTGTGGTACACATATATAATGGAATACTACTCAGTCATAAGAAGAGATGAAATACTGCTATTTGCAACAACATGGATGGACCTCGAGATAATCATGCTAAGTGAAATAAGCCAGAGAGAAAAAGTTAAAAATCACATGATATCATTTATATGTGGTATATAACCTAAAAGCAACAACAAATGAACAGGAGAAACAGAGACTCATGGACAAGGACTATAGACTAGTGGTTACCAGAGGGTAGCAGGGGGAGGTAGATGGGATAAAGGGAGTAAAACATAGAGGGGTGAAGGGAAGGTGAAGTGGGTAAAGGGGATCAAATATATGGTAGCCAAAGGAAACTGGACTTTGGGTTGTAAACACACAATAGAATATACAGATATCAAATTATAATGTAGACCTGAAAATTATAAAATTTTATTAATCAATGTTATTCCAATAAACTTAATAACAAAATGTTCTAAAGAAAAGGAAAAAAATGAATAAAGTAGAAACTATTGGCAAAACCAATCTCAGTTTCTGAGCATAATTTGACACAAAACAAAACAGCTTCTCGCACCGACTATCTTCTCAACTCTAGAACGCTCTCTTCCACTTCTCCCAGCAGGAGTGTTCTCAGTCATTACATTGGGAAGATCTGATAAACTTACTCTTTCTCACCTGTTACTCACTGATAAGTGTGAAATGTTATTCCTCCATGAGAGTGTTTTCCTGGTCTCATATGGTGTGAGTTGAGCTGTGACAGGAAATGTTTCCTTTTTCCGTACCTGATAAAGTTCCACAATCCCACCTTAATCTAATTCCTGGACTTTGAAGATTTTTGATCTTTAATTGACCTTTATTAAAATATATTTTAAAACTCTATCAGCCAAAGTTAGCTAGTTGAAGGGGTCGAAATTGAGTGGGGGATAAAGGCTGGAGGTTGGGGTGTGGAGTGATTATCAGAAAATAGGTTTCTGTTTGACTGTAGTGTCTTAGAAGAGCTCTGGAAAAAGAGGTGGGAAGCTGTCTTGTTAAACTGAATCAATTTATAAAACTCCAATTTTAGAGCTTAAACGTCTCTATGTAAAAGAAGACCTGGAGAAAAATATACATAGAACTGTATGACTGCCTTATCCACCTAGACGAAGGTGGTTTTAGTCAAAGTTCTAGAAATGGAAAAGCAGATCAAGGCAGTGTATAGTTCAGAGAACAATGAAACACAGTGGAAAAGTCTGGACAGTTCCTAGTTTCACTTTTGCTATGGGACAACTGTATGAACTTGGTCCAGTCATTTAATCTTCCTGAGTCAGCATCTTCAAAGATATATAGGAGGTCAGACTAGATGACTGATTTCTAAAGCATCTTCTGGCTCTAACATTCTGATAATCTTGAATAAGTTCAATGTGATTCGCTTATTTGTGAGAAGTAAGAACAATACAATACAACATATAGGTTTTGAACTCCTCCAGTGAAATTCCCCGTTAAAAAAAATCTCATGATATCGCCTTCCATTGTCAATCATATCCTTTTCAAGGGTCACCATACTTAGTGTATATCATCTTTCTCTTCTACTTTGATAATAAACTTTTTTTTTCTTAAAACTTTCAAACTCCTCTTTTTGATTTTGGTTTTGAATTCAGGAGTACAGCATTCATGGGTCTTTGATCTTAGGTCATCTCCCAAGGTAGGGAGACTGTGGGCAACAGTGGATCTTGGAAACAAGGTTGGAAGCAAGACGGAAATAGCATGGATGAGTCTGGTTTAGCTTGAGAATAGATCAAATGATAATCTCATTTTAGAGACGAAGAACAAGTACCAACTCAGCAGCAAGTATAGATCAAGGAACCTCCAAACTACAGAAAACTTCTTATATAATCCCAGATACAAGAGGACTCAATGTTTGCCTCTTCCAGGGTGTGGTCAAACTAACATTTAAATGGTGCTTCTCTGTAGAAACTCACTACTCTGGGCAGATTTTGCTCTACTGGACTTGAAGTAGAATTATAGAGCAGATATAATGGACATGTGTTTGTGTGGGAAGAGACAGGGAGTAGTGAGTGATTGGCTGAAGAGGGCAATTAGTCCTGAATACTTAGATATTAAAATATCTAAAATTATCCTGCATAGGTGATTATTTCATCATGACAATCTTACTATTTAATCTACAAAGAAATTTATCTTATATACAATAGTTTATGTTGAGATTGTGCCAACTGGGACATTCACATTTTGCCTAATTGGACTAGAGCACCAACATTATCCCTTTAACTTTCACAATAACTCCAGAGGTAGGTATGGGGAATTAGAAAGTGAGTTTCAGAAAGGTTAAGTAACTTGTCCAAGGCCAATTAGAGAGAATTTAGTGGACCTGGGATTTGAATATAAATCTGTCAGACCTCCTAAAACCCAAGGAAGTTTTGCTACTATATGTACCATGGTCAACGTGAAACAATAATGGTTTCTCTGTTAGAACATTGTAACTATAGTGACATGAAAGGCTAAATCAAGTTTCCTACCACTTTAATTTTTTGCCAAAATTCTCGACTTTTTTATATCAGTGGAATTTTGTTACTTTTGGCAAATGATGATATAACCAAAATAAAAATAATTTTATAAAAAAAATATCTTTAGGGTTTCCCTTACACTGAAAATATGTTGGCAAGAAAAGTCTCTGAATACTGAGGCATGGGTCTGTTCACGTGCTGCCCCCCTGCCACCATCCAAGAGGATCAGCTAGTGAGAAAAATGAGTTTTTTAGTGATAGCCGAGAGTAGAGTTAACCTCTGGTGAAAATGGTCCCAGTGTCGTGTCACCCCTCTCTGCGCTGTGTGTGTGTGTGTGTGTGTGTGCACCTGAGCATAAGGCATAATGACATTATACTCTAGGTAGGCTAGGGGTGCATGAGTGCTTCCCTTTTCAAGTTAAACCTGGGGAAAAAAATCCAACCTTTGCAGAGAAGCCCCATCCCAAAGTATGGTTTGGCAATGGCAATGCCCACAAGGGAAGTCTGAGGCTGCCCCTTGAGTAACCTGTGGACCCACAGGAGTGCAGAAAGCATTAGAAGTTTCCATGTTCTCATGAGAAAGGTAAGATTGGCCGAGAGAAGGCTGATGAATTAGAAATGGCCCCCAGTCATGAATGAAGGGAATTCATGATGAAGGAAGTAGTCAGTGGATGCTGCATAGACCATTTGAATGAGAAACCACAGCTGGAAAAGATGCCTACCACTAAAGACCCAGTAAGAAGAGTTAGATCTTTGTGGATACCCGTGGAAGACAGAACCACCAAGAACTAGATGCCTCACCCACTCAAACACAGGCACTTATGCCCCTGGGTAAAAATGGAACAGGAGGGTCAGTGGATTATACTGGTTAAAAAAATTGCTGAATTGACTAAAAAATGGAGTGATTAAGTAATCATTGATTTGACTGAGTTTACCTAGAAATTATTAAACTTTCTGCTATAAGGCAGTAATAGAAACTCAGGGCAGAAATTAAATTGTTATAGAAAAGTGAAATATAGTTTTACATATCTGAGTTTATGACTATAAAAATCCATTCCCCTCAATGTAATAATAAAAAGTAAATCAGAGTATTTCCCACCTGCCCCCATGTTTTTTCAGAGTTTTCCATTGATTTTGCTCTTATTTCCTCCCACACAGGCCGAATTGCTAGGCTATCCCCATCAGCTTTCTAAGATTTAGATGCCAGAAGATGTCAGATTGTTAGTTATTATTATAATAACTGTTCAGTTAAATAAAAGCTCTATGAATTTTTATATTGAAAAATATAGCTTTGTTCATTTTGCAATAAAAACTTTCTATTCAATTATTAATTTGACTTATTTCTGGCAATTCTTGGCTATAAATAAGTTGTTTTCAAAATATCATCCACAAACCACTAAGGATTTCTTCCCAGTGGTAGAGCTGTTACGTATGAAATTGTTGACTCTGTAAGTAGTATTTAATCATAAAAGAACACTATTAATGTAAATTAAATTTAAATGATAGTTTATGATTTTGGAAGGACTGGAAACAAAACAATTTAGACAAAACTTGTGATATCTTATTGTGACTAAAGGGATTATTCTGTAACTTGGCTAGGCTATGGTACCTAGTTATTCAATCAAACACTAAGTCTTGCTGTGAAAGCATTTTATAAATGTGGTTAACATCTACAATTAGTTCTCTTAAAGTAAAGAAGATTATGTTGGTAATGTGGGTAAGCCTCATTCAGTAAGTTGATGGGCTTTAAGAATAAAGCAGTTTTCCCTGAGGAAGAAATTCTGTCTCAAGCCTGTAGCATCAGTTCCTGCCTGAGAGTTCCCAGCCTACCAGCCTCCCTACTGATTGCCAGCCCCACAGTCTTAGCTCATTCTTTGAAATCTCTGTTTTTCTGTCTCTGTCATATATATATATATATATATATATATATATATATATATACACACACACACACACACACACACACACACACATATATATGTGTATATATATGTATATATATGTATATATATGTATATATATGTATATATATGTATATATATGTGTATATATGTATATATATGTGTATATATATGTATATATAGAGTATTAGAACCTCTAGAACCACTCTCAGTACCAAAATCTATATCAGTCATATAGTGCTAAACTGTGGATCTCAAATCTGTTGCTTTATGTGCAGTTATTTGTAGTATTACCATGTTTAGATTTTTATATAATTCTGGGTTTCTTTAGCTCAAGAGTTGAAATGTTTGCTTCACATTTTGGGGTGGGGAGCTTACTTCTAAATGTAAAAGTTTGCTAGCTGTAGGCTACAGTAAAAGAGAACGGGTAAAGATTTTTCCAGCTCTAAAGCATGTATTTATCCCTATAGCAGAGACATTTGGGATAAAAGAGCAAAGTTGACCTTATAGAGTACTATCTTTCACTGAATCCAGAACCTATGTATCTCAAGGTAATCTGGGGCTCTAACTGAAAGGTCCCGTGGCCTCCTTCTTTTGTTCCCTGCTATTATCTTGAGTCATGCAGTTTTCCTAAAGATATTGGATTTATTTAGCAAAACATTTGCCTTCCTGGAACAGCCCTATTTATGGGGTGTCTGTTGTGTGAACCTCTAGGGAATGGCCATCATATACTGTTGCCCTAGTCTACGTAAATCATACGGACAGCTCTACCGAGATTGCTCTGTCTGCACACCATACAATGCATGATTTGGGACAGTAGCTTGTTATTTTAACACACCAGTGAAGCATCACAAGATTGCAAGACATTTAAAAAGCATTACATAGAGTTAACAATTGCCTTAATCTATTAGGGCCCATAGCTTTTCACCATGTTTATTATAGCTGTTGCTTTACCTGGTTCTGTTGTATTTATGAACTCCCTTCCTTTCAAAGTGCTTCACAATATGCTTTAAGTATTAATTCTGTTCAGTAATCCTGTGAGGAAGATAAGACTTTGATCCCAATTTAAAGATAAAAATAATGGCAAAATGAAAGTTGAGGGTGAGGGTGTATGTATAAAATAGGCAGAGGTTTTGTCTGCACATGCAGGTAGAAGCAGATCCTTAATTTTTTATAACAAGCTTTATAACAGTGTATTAGAGGGCTTTTCAGTATTTCCCAGCATCCCTAAGGAATTACCTGGACTCTTTTTTAGAGGAGGTGATTATACCACCTGTGTGAGTTTCCTAGGGCTCCTGTAACAAACTATGATAAGCTGAGTAGTTCAAATCAACAGAAATGTATTGTTCTATGGTTCTTGAGGTTAGAAGCTTAAATCAAGATGTTGGCAGGGCCATCTTCCCACTGAAACCTGTAGGGGAAGGAGGCTTCCTGCCCCTACCAGCTTCTGGTATCCCTATAGATTTCTTGGCTTATGATAGTATCACTCCAATCTTCACATGGCATTCTCCCTGTCTCTTCACATAATCTTTTCTTTGTGCATATCTGTGTCTGTGTCCAAATATCCTCATATAAGAACACCAGTTATATTACATTAGGGTCCACCCTAATGACCTCATCTTAGCTTGACTATATCTGCAAAGAACTTATTTTCAAATAAATTTGTATTCTGAGGTACTGAGGGGTTAGAACTTCAACATATATCTTTTGGAGGACACAATTTGACCCATAACACAACCTCTTGAAAATTCGGTCTAATGGCCTCAAATGTGGCAGCTGACTAAGCCTGTTTGCTAGATGTTGTTCAGCCCTAATGACAACTAGCCCTGAAGCCTGGCACAAAAAGGATGTTCTTCATGGAGAAGAGGTGGGAGTCAGGAGACACTAATCAGATGTCTCGACCCCCCTGATCTCACAAAATATGACAGCAGACATGAATGACAAAGGAGACAAATTTTGTATAAACTACAAGCAAGGTGATCTACCTCTGAATAATGTAGGATAAAGTCAATGTTCAAGATACAGCTCAGTTTCATTCAGCATAAATTTGATTTAAAACATTCAATTAATCTTATCAGTAATGGCTTACACACATGAGGATTCACTAGATACACTGGAAATGACCACTCTTGATGGCTGTATTGCTTAGCTCTCCCCTCTGTGTTTCTTCTCACACTTGCCTTTGCTAAACTTGCTTCCTGGATGTGTTGCTTTGGTTCTGTTCTTTCTTCTGTCCCAGTTTGCCTTTGGCTTTCCTTCCAAGTGAAGGTCATAGATCAGCATGTTGAGAAAAATCAAATAGATGCTTACCTCAGTGTAAGACAAAAAAAATTAACAAAGAAGTACATATTTATTGCAAATGTGATAAAGAAAAATCATGCATTATATTTAAAAATAAATCTTATACTTTTTCTTATTATAAAAATATATATTCTCTAAGAAAAAACTTTAAGAAAAAAATGGCTAAGCATAAAAAGACAATAAAAAGAGTCCATGATTTTCTCCATAATTCCAATACTGGTGATGAACATTGTTAATGTTTTGGTATATATCTTTCCAAATACACATGTATAAAATTTTTGTTTTTACAAAATTGGTATTGTATTGTACGAGAGGGTTTATAATCTGTTGTCTCTACTTTTTAACAACATATTACAAGCATCTTCTCATGTCATTAAAGATTTTTTACAGCATCATTTCATTTCATTATTCTACAACAGAAATAATGTTTCATTGTAGAGATGTACTAAAAGAAATTTAATCAGTGCCCTAGTATAGGATATTTTATCGCTATTTTAAAATGTTCCTTATAATAATCATTGGCGCTGTGAATAGGGGTTGTAGTTAATCTTTGGATATATCCATGGTTATTTACTTAGCATAAATTCATAGATGCAAAATCAGTAGGTCAAATTAATGCATAATTTACAAACTGCTGTCTAGAAAAGTCAGATCAATTTATACTCCTGCCAGCAGTGCTTGAGAGTATACGTTTCCTGACATATTTGACATTACAACATAGTAGAATATAAAAAATTATTTCAATTTGGTAAATTAAAAAAACATTTTAAGTTGCATTTATATGACTATTTTTGTCATGTAGTATGCATGAAAGAAATAAACAACAACAAAAAACATGAATATAAGGAAATAGGCAGAGTTATATAGTTTCCAATGGAAAGGATAGGATACTGAGACAACCAACTGTCCATCTGGAAAAAAATTTTTATGCAAACTTATTGGCCATTTATATTTCTAATTTTGTGAATTGCCTGTTAATGTCCTTTACCAACTTTGCATATAGGTGTGATTATCTATTCTTTATGAATTTGTAAGTGTTCTTTACATTTTGAAAATATGAATTCTTTATTTTTCATTAATGATGGTAACATTTCCTCCGACTTTTCATGTGCCATTAACTTTATTTGTGGATTTTTTTAATACATAGAAATTAAAAAAACTAATTTATCAATCTTTTTTTTTTTTGGTTTCTCTTAAATCATCAGTCTTAAATTTTCCTTTCCAATCTTCAAATTATTTATATATATTTTCTAGTATTTTTGACATTTTCTTTTACATTAACATTTTTTTAAATGCCAGTGTATTTTTTTCATACTATATATACATAATTTTTTTAACACTTTATTGTACATATATATTTTTTTATTTTTCCACTCCCTCTGCCCCCTTCCTTCTGGTAACCACTAGTCCATTGTCCATGTCCGTGAGTCTCTGTTTGTTTGTCCTGTTTATATTTTTTTCTTTTAGGTTTATATCCCACATATGTGATATCATGTGATTTTCAACCTTTTCTGTCTGGCTTATTTTGCTTAGTATGATTATTTCAAGGTCCATCCATGTTGTTGCAAATGGCAGTATTTCATCTCTTATGGCTGAGTAATATTCCATACATTAACATTTTTAATCTACTTGAATATGCTTGATGTTGTAGGATATGAAATAGTGACCTAATTTTTCTTTTTTCCCCAAATGGATAATCAGTTGTCACATTATTCTACTCTTTTCTTGGAAATTACAAATAGTGTTTCTTTATATTTATATACTTGATTTATTTTATTCCTTTGATTTATTATTTCACCAGCATCATACTGCTTTAATTGCCAGAATTTATCACATTTTTAATCTGTGAGTGCAATCTTATTCATTACTTATCTCTTTTTAAATGTTCTTAAAAATAATACTTATGTGTAAGCTCTTCACTTATTTTAAAATGTCAAGAAAAAGCAATAAGAATTGTTCATATTATTGCCTTAAACTCATGCTTTCAAACTCATAGAAAAAGAGATTTTATTTGTGGTTACCAGAGGTTGGGTGGGGAGAGGAGAAATTGGGCAAAGGTGGTCAAAAGGTACAAACTTCTAGTTATAAGATAAGTAAGTACTAGGGAGGTAATTTGTAACATGATGTCAAGTTAACCCTGCTGTATGGTATATATGAAAGTCGTTAAGAGAGTAGATCCTAAGAGTTCTCATCAGAAGAGAAAAAACAATATATATATTTTTTCTTTTTTGTATATATGTGAGATGATGATTATTAATGAAGCTTGTTATCATTTGACAATATATGTAAGTTAACTCATTATAGTGTATACCTTAAACTTATACAGTGCTATATGTCAATTATATCTCAATAAAGCTAGAAAAAAAACCCTTATGTTTTGTTAAATAATTATGTGCTTTTATGAAAGCTGATGTTTCTTTCACCTTTAATAATAATGGTAATTATGCAGCAATAACAAGGAGGCCAAATGGAAGGAGAAAGCTCAGTAACTTTGGAAATAGCCAGTTTTGGGTTTGAAACCTGACTTTGTTTGTTAGTTGTGTGCTTTGGGCAAGTTAATTCACCTTTAAGAGTCTCAATTTATCTATCAGTAAAAATAGGAATAATAGTACCATATCTACCTTCCAGAGCAATAAGAGGATTAAATGGGACATTGTTTGTTAACAAAATATGTTATTGATATCAAAGAAGGAGCTCAGTAAATGTTAATTTCTCTTCCTTTATACCTGTCTAGAATCTATTGTTTATAAAACCTTTTTTATATACATCATCTCTTTGACTCACAAAAGTCTTGATTCATTGGCAAGCATATGGTTTCTGTGGTATTGAATTACATGATGATTTGATAAGATATGATGATTACGTAATGGCTATTAAATGATGATCTTAGAAAATAATGTTTTTTTTTTAACGTAAACACATCACTGAAACTTTTGCTACATTCTTATCTATGAAATCATTTTTAAAAATGAGATGGCAATATTTTAAAAAACTTTTCAACAATTTGATATATGTAAATAAGAATATATGCACTATTAATGCACTTATTTTTAGAAGCATATCTATTTTATAAAACAAAGCCCATAAGTATGTGATATATTTGTAGTCTAAC
Organism: Eidolon dupreanum; assembly: GCA_028627145.1. NCBI lineage: Eukaryota > Metazoa > Chordata > Mammalia > Chiroptera > Pteropodidae > Eidolon > Eidolon dupreanum. The sequence continues at coordinate 51,742,975 of CM053504.1, read as the reverse complement.
TTAACCAGTTTCTAGTGTAATAATAGCATTACCATTACATTACACATAATTTTAAATTTGAAAATTAATAAAAGAAACCTATTTTTTCACTTGAGTCAAGTCATAGATTAAAGCTCACATTAAATTAGTACCTGTGTTTATAACAACTCTAGAGAAAATAAATATGTAAACGAGTATAATTGGTTATTAAGAATGGCTGGAGTCACTGGGACTTGAATTTGAATCTCTGCATTACAATGTAGCAGCTGTATACTTTGGGTAAGATGCCTAATCACTTTGAGCTTCAATTTTCGTCTGTAAAATGGAATAATAATACTATCTAGAAAGAAGATAGTTTGAGGGTAAAGGAAATAACTCTAGTCAAGCATTTAGCATAGTAAGTGCTTAGTAAATAGTTATTATTGTGGTTATTAACTGGGGAGTAGTGAAATTATGCAGCCCCACTGGCAGGAAGAACTTAAGAGAATTTAAAGAAATAATAATTGAAATTTTCAAATAGCAAACTCATGGCAAATATAAGTGTATTTCAAGCAGATAATGGCTTTTTTTTTTTTAAATCATACTTGTGTATATTTGGGTGGAGAAAAAGATTAATTAGAAAGTATTTGCAGAGTTATTATTATTACCATGAAGTGCTAGTAATAAGGATAATAAAATACAAAGGCTCTGAAATTATTACAAATGGATCTATATTCACAGATAACAAGGCAAAGTCTGAACCCAGAGGAAAGAAGTTTGGAATGCTATGTAGAGCAATATTCTTCTTTGATTTTCATTAAAACTTTTATTGTGCACATGGATCTTCCAACATTTTTGGAAGCTGTCACAAAAACTTATTTAGAATATTGGATTTCCTAGATCCTCTCCAAACTTTTCTTCCTGCATTTAAGCCTTATATGCACAGAGAATTTATACTGAATTAGAAAGATGACTTTCTTCTCTTTGGCTTTTAAGAGAACATATTCTGGAAATCCCAGGAGAATTTGACAGATACCTCAGAGTAAAATCTGGGGTATACATTTTTGGTACCCAAAATATTTCTGGGAACGCAGCTTTGGAAAAGCCATATATGTAAGATAGTTAAAATCACCCAGATCTGCAGCAAAGGTTAGATCCTAGTTTTTGCTTCTTGAGTGTCTGCTTTGTCTTAAAACAACTGACAAAATTTCTTGACTCTGTGAACATGCAATTCTGTGCTTGAATTAGAGATGCTTTTGCTCATGTGGTCTGGAAAGGCTTCCTTTGCTGGTTGTTTTTAGAGAGTGTGAAGCACTAAATTCTGAAGGTCAGAGAAGTAAGTCATGACACATTATGGGTAAACTCATCAGCTTCTTACTTCACAGTGAGTTCAGAAGGGCATGATGCAGGCAGTCCAGTAAGTGATGGTCATGATGTTCTGCTGCAGAACATTTGGGTTTCCCTATAGGTGTAATCAGTAGGAAGTGAGTCATTAGTCATCACTTTTTATGGAATAGTCAGGAACGAAAAAGTTTAGAGTGAAATTGAAAACTGTGTTGTAATTTACTTTTGTCACTCATGTGAGAGGATGATGTTTTGCCTCAAGCTTCAAAAAGTTTACTATAGCCTGGTTCTTATCCTAGACACTGAGTAGAAATGAACAGAATGAGAATATATAACTTTTTCAATCTGACTTAGTATTGTTTGTACCAGGAATGTATGAATATGTGTGCATATTCATATAGGGTGTTCTTTCATATGGTAAAAAAATAATCAATGGGGGTAAGGGTGGAGGTGGTTGTGGTACAGGCAATGGGGAGAGCAATATAGCCAAAGAAAGGAAAAGTGAACACATGGAAACTATATGTAAGGTGAGTAGTTAGGCCAGAAGGAAAGAACTAGAAATCTCCTTACCCTAGGGAACTGAGTCTTGTCTATAGCAGGTATTTGCTAATGTTGGATTACCATCTGTAAGTTCAAACTCTCAATGAAATACTAGACATGTTCTTCCTGTTTGAATACAAAAATCCATTTTTTCCCCCAAGGACTAAAGAGTTCTTTAAATCAAATGTTGATTGAAAGTTGAAAACTTGAAACTTCAAGGAAGACAGAAGTGTCACTGACCAGGAAAAACAAAACAATGCTAGGCTTTTAGGTAGCATTCACCATTTCTGACAAAAAGTTATGTTTTCATATCTTCAGGACAAACAGGTTAAAAAGTAGTTGATATATTAGGGGTTTGAAATTCAGGTTTATCATTTTCAACAAATATTTCCAAACAGTCTCTTTTGGGTAGGTCACTCTTCACCCCTGAGTCCTTGTACTCTGAAGATTTCCGTGGTTCCACCAACTTTTTGAAACTGAGAATGATTGCAGTTACATGCCATTCTTCGCTGCCATAGCCTGGAAAGAAATTTTGCTTCCTGGAAATTCTACTTCGTCTGACGAACGTTGGGGAGAAGGGTGGGGACTTGAAATTCCTTTGCTGTTATCTGTAAATAGGAAGTTCTAACTCTTTGGTCAGTTTCCTTTATCTCCTCCCTCTTTTCCCCCAGGTCATTTTCAATCATATGTAGGAGAGCTGAAGGCTTCTTTCTCGATCTTAACCTCAGTCACCTTAGGATGATGTAAAAATCCCTCAGGGAGAGAAGCCGGGTAAGAACAGGATAAAATTGGAAGGTATCACCAACCCCCACCCCGCCCTCGTTCTGCCCCTCCCCATCACCCTCTCACTTTCCCTCCCTTTCTCCCTTCTTCTCCTGCAAAGGGCACATTAGCTGAGGTCCTTTGGGTCCTCAGCCCCCAGGCCTCATTCCTCACACTAAGCCAGGTTGGCGCCTGCATTTGTAATGAACCGGCCCATACCCGCCGATCCATGGACACCTCTCAGTGCGTGCCAGGGTGCTTCCCGGCCTCTGAAGCCTGGCATTTCAGTCTGGTACGTCCTCCTCTCCGTTGCTCCCGAAAGCTCCCAGATACAAAGGTTCCTTGAAAGCAGCCTTAACGTTTCGAATTGGAATGCTCCCCCAGATTAGAAGCAAATTCCCACTTTCGAGGGACACTTGGGTAGTTTTGGTCTTTGAGACTTCGATTGTCCCATATTCCCCTCCACTGAACAGAAAGCAGAAAGGCTCGAGCTCAGGCCTGAGGATTTGGAGAGGCGGGGGTGCAGCCCCAGGCTCCCGCAGGTCTCCGATCCCTCTGTCCGGTCCTTAAACTTCTAGTTCCCTCTTTCAGTCTTTCCGACTTCCTCCAGTCCAGGACTTTCAAGAACAGGAAAGCTTCTTTGCCTAGGGGACACCAAATTCGTCTAATCAAGAGACAGTTAAAGGCACCAAAGATCTGCGAGATGATTCTGTCTGGGGTTCGGTTCCCTCAAGCAGCTGACTGTCCGGGCAGGACGAGTCTTTAGATTATGCTGAACATGAATGAGTCTCAAAAGTTAGATTTTCTGGAGTTTAGTGACCAAGAATCTCGAATGAAACTATCCACTTAGTTTTTCACTTAATTGAATGGGTTCACACCTCGAGGCTGGTAATTTTCCGGTGCAGGGCCCCGAGTTCCGCGCCGAGAGTGCTTTCCGCCACAAAGGGGGAAGTAGCAGAGCTTTTGTAAGCCAGAGGTGCCTTTCAGAATCTTGGGAGCCTGTGAGGCAGTAGTTCCACAATATTCCCCGCGAAGTTAATTGTAATAGGCCATGAAGTCAACAAACTCCCCACATGGTGGCTCCCTTTACTAAAGTTGAGTAGGGAATTTGTACAAGGAGTCTTGGAAATTTTCAAGTATTTTTACAGATTGAACTCATTTCAGAATTCGCGTGGGAGAAAAGAGTAAGGATTTTAATCGGATTCACCTTTGACGTGAAGCAAGGCGGAAGGCAGGAAAGCCAGAGTCAGTAATAGCTTTGGGCCCTCCAGTAAGGATGACTGCCTCTGCTTGATTATCCGGTCGTGTTCACCGCGGGCTCTCTGTGTGGGAGCTTACTCTAGAGGCAGAGCTGAACACGGAACACATACATGTAAACACTCCAGCATAATTCAGCGAATATATGCGGTGCAGACAAAGAGGTACATTCCATGTAGATGTGGTTTGAAGCTTTATTGCAGGCAAGCAATCTGGAGCATCCCCAAGAATAAACTAAGAGGCAGTGTGCAGTTTCTTGCGATTCATGGTCAGGAATAAGCAAAACTGTTTTCTTGGAGGAAGTATTAAATATCAAATAAGAGAGCGGGAAAGGCTTTGAAATGAGAAGCATTATAATTTTGTCTTAGAAAAAGGATGCAGAGCTAATATAGCTTATTTAGATGTTAGATCTAAATCATAGTAACAGGAAACTCACTAAATTGCCATTTCCTCTAATTTTTGTTTAAGATCCAATCCAAATAATTAACATGTGCACGCTAATGGTTATTGATGGCTCTATTTCCTTTTTGAAAGAAATAAATCCAAGTTCTTTTATTGGAGTAGAAAATTACAAATCTTCTTAAATTACCCAGGGACTTGGAAGCCTCTGGTGGATGTGGTCTTCCCTTATTGCTTTCCTCTTCCCACATCATTTTCAGTTAAAAAAAATATTACCGTTTCTAACAGAGGGATTTGTTAGAAACCTTCAGCAAGTGAACTTGTATTGGAGATCTTTGTGCTTTCTCATTCTGTCTGTATTTCCCTAAACAAAACTCAAGTTGTAAATAAAGGAGAAAAGCAGATTTCTTACTCCAAAATTCTTAAAACTTCAGTTTTTGTGGAAAGCACAATTTCAGTTTCAATTCCTCAGATCAGTAAGAGACATAGAAAATGTGAAGGTGTCCAAATAGGCCATCTACAGTACCAAAATCCAGGAGTAGCGGGAGACACAGGATGCTCTTTATTAAAATCTAGACAGGTTGAACCATTCTCAGCTTTAAAGGCATTTGTTAACACTCAATCTGACAGTGGGGTGAGTTGGGTAATGAATTGCCACATTAATGGTACCATTGCCAAATCCTCAGATATAGAAGCTCTGGTGAAAAATTGAATCAGGGGCAATTTTCAATGTTCGTATCATCTGCGACCAAACAGGTTCAGCACTCAGAGTCTGGACAGCTCCACAGGCCACATTCTGGACGCTGCTTTAACTGTAATCAATCTACTCATAGCCAGACTGTCAACGACAGCCAGACTCATTAGCAATTTACCGAAAATCTTCCAAGACTCCCCTTTAAAAACAAAACGATTTCCACATTTAATTGTCTATCTGAAAGAACATACGCAAGAAATTAGGAGATCTAAATTAAATTTATTAATAGGAGAGCTTGATGGTGCTTAATTCCAGAGATCAGAGCTCTGATTGCTGGGGCTTGATAAAAAATAAAGAGAAATAGTAAGGACATAGTTAAAAACATGACCTTTATGATGCTCAAAATTCTATGAATTCTTTACCGACTTTGAGAAATGGATAAAACTGTAAACCATCAAAATAATTGGACTTCTTAAAAATTGGATTGTATGAGTGAAAGGTGTTTATGAGAAGTGGATGACTCCAGATCTTATCATTCAACAGGACAGCACAGAATAGTTAATATGTTCCTTGAGGGACTAGGATGCTGACGTCTTTTTCTGATACCCGATCATTACGTGACTGAAAAAAAAAAAAGGAAGTCATTTCATGAATAAAAATCGGAGCGCAACAGTGCAACAAAATATTCTGTACTTAAAGGCCACAGGCAGATAGATATTGGCAAAGAAGTCTCTTCTAAAACCATGTTCTGATAGATTTCTGCTAACTGAACATATAAATAGGAGCAGAGGGCCGGTCACCTCTGTAACCACCGGCAGCAGCAGAAGAAGCCACAGCTCAGACACAACGAGAGGAAACTCAGAGAAGAGAAGGCGCTGCCGACTCTCACAGCTGCCTGACCTGGCGGCTCCCACAGACTCCGGCTGCTCCTTGGCCCTGTCTCTCTCTTTTCTTTTCTTCTTCAACTATTCCTTTTTTCCTTAATCACTTACTTCTTTCTCCTGGTGTACCTAGGCCACTTTGTCCTCCACCCCCACTTTAGCTTGTTGCCTCCTCTTTCTTCCTTCTTCTACATCTGTCTCCTCACCCCCTATTCTCAGTGTCACGCTCCCTCCTAGTTCTGTGCGTCTACAAACTTTTGAACAGAATCCTGTCCTCAGCAAACAAGTCCTCCAGCTCCTCCTGCTCGTTCCTGCGGCTTCTCCTCATATACTAACGCCAGATGGTGATGTCTCTTGGGTTGTGACTCCAGCGCAGAAACTTGGAGGAGCCCTTTGCCCGCCGTCCTACTTGGCAGCAAACCCTCTCCTAGCGGCGGTAAGAGTTGAATGGTAAGGAGGGGAAAATCTTCCCACACCAAACTGCTCACTTAACTGCTGATTCTTTCACTGGCCTGAGGGTACGAGTTAGCTTTCCTTCTCACTAGGTCTGGCGAGTTATTGGGTGAAGGGTATATACATACATATTTTTTCTAACTACGTATAGTGAGAGGGAAATGGCAGGGTGCGCGCAGTCTGTCACTAAGCCGTATTAAACAACGGGAGCCACGGCTTTGCTCCATCCCTCCCCCAGCTCCTAGAGTTTCTTGCGGGTGGAGGGTGGAAGGACAGGGGCGTTCTGACAGCTGTGTGTCCTCTTTCCTGTCCTGCACAGAATGACCATGTGTAGCGGAGCCAGACTAGCCCTGCTGGTCTATGGGATAATAATGCACAGCAGCGTCTACTGCTCACCTCCTGCCGCTGGACTTCGGTTTCCTGGGGTCAGGTAGGTGCTGGCCGCCTGGGTTGAACTGAAGCTGGGGCTTCCTTTTCTCCGACACCTTCTCATGATCGCCCTCCTGCATTTCCTCAGTTTCGGCTACGACCCCATGCGCCCCTGAGTGCCGCAGCCAGCCTGGGTCCGGCTGAAAGTCCCTGGCTTCTGCTCAGCTCGAGGGCCAGGCAGGCTCCACTTCGGCTCGGTGCCCCTCTCTTAGCCCACTGCAGTCTAGGGGCCCGGGTGGAGCGAGCGCGCTTCAGAGGGCTGGAGAAACCTACCCTCCTCCAGCCCCGCCCGCAGGAGGGGGGCAGGGCAGGGCAGGCCCCAGGAGGTTGACATCTTTTCCCCATTCTCGGCTGGAGTTAGAACTTCCGCTCCCAGAGCCAGGTTGCTGGGTTGAGCGTGATGCTCCCAGGGACTTTGCTTTGTTACATCTTGTTCTGGACTATCGCGGAGGGGTTTTCCTCACCTCTGTTAGAATTCTTTCCGCTCTAAGAGCTTTCTCTCAAGTAATACATTTTGCAACTGCATTTTGAGTCTCAGGCTGTCTTGGGGAGGGGGAGTGTTGGCTGAGTATGATTGAGGAAAGCGATTTGAGAGAAGAGGAAAAACAGGAATGAGTCTGAGAGGGAGGGGGAGAAACGACTGCAACGGATGCAAGGAAGGAGGAAGAGAAAGCAAGCAGGCAGGCTGGACTAGGACAGCCGCGGCCACCCTAGGTGGAATAACCTCGGCTTTTTTCTTAATCCTGGTTTCGAATAGGTAGGGTTCCCCGCCTCAGCCCTAGAGTCCCCGGCAGGTCAGCGGGAAATTGGAAGCTCGCTTTGCAGCGCTGAGTCCGCGCGCCGCGGTGTACCCGGCTCCTGACAGCAAGGAGCGCGAGTTTCGCCTGCAAAGCTGCTTCTCAGAGCGATGCCCAAGAACACGCCTTCGGGGCCGCTCACCATTGATTTGGCCCAAGAGATGCCTTCTGGCTTTAGTATTAGGACGCCAGCAGTTGGGTACAGGGCAGGGATGGAAGAAGCCAGAAAGCCCCAGGGACCCCGGGAAGCCGGGACAGGGCACAGGCGCGTCGCCTGGGAAAGGCTGGGTGCGGGATGGGTGGAGGGATTGCCTGCCTTGCCCTAACCTTTCCAGGGATGGAGGAAAGGAGAGCTCTCTAACCCTTCCTAGAGGGCGCGACTTGCCCCGGCCGCTTTGCGAGTCTCTCCAACCGCCCAAAGCAAGGAGTTTTTGTTTTAACCCATCTCTCCCGTCCTGTATCTAGTATAGAGGCGGTAGGCAAGGGCGACTGGGAAGCCGCTGAACTCCTGCTGGCTCTGCCCCCTGTTGACCCTTTTCCTGATCCTCGGGGTCTCGTCATCCCGCCATCGCTAACGGATTAGCGGGATTTATTTCTGTACTGGATTTAAAAGCCCTATTTACCCTCAGCTATTTTCAAAGTCCCGTGTGCCTGGCCCTTTTTCCGGACAAGAAACAACGGAGGGCGCGGACAAGCCACAGAATGAGCCGCCGCCAAACCGACTAAGATTAGGGGCATCTATTATTCATGTTCCTGCCAGATTCTCTCCGGCCCAAAATAGAAGCTGGAGGTTCTCCGTGACCTACATCTTCTGGGAAGGGCTCCCCTGGGCTCAGAGGCTGGGTGGGGGTGGCTGCCAGAGCTGGCTGCTGCACAACCGATCCATCCACCCTCTCTGTTTCGCTCCTGGCCTCCCCCATCGGGTCTTGGGGTTGGCCAGCGCCCAATGGCCTTTCTCGTCCCCGCCCGTTGCTGTTTGTGCGGGTAGGCTCAGGCGCCAGGCTGGGAGGAGAGGTTATTTTCCGCAGCCAGGTGTGCGTGGTCGGCGGAGACGCTTTGGCTTCCTAGTGCCCGTTGAAGCTGCGGCCCTCCTGGGCGACCGGTCACCCACGAGAGGAGGGGTGGGAGAGCAGGCAGCCTCGCGGTGTGGGAATTTCATTTGGGTGTAGTTTCCTTCTCCTTACCTCTACCTCCCACCCCTATTCTTCATTGGGGTGCCTTTAGGAAGAAGGAAAATCAGTAGGAGCCCATTTCTTTGGGTCCTCGCAGAGCCAGGGAAGTACTTGTACTGACCATTCCTTCCGCCCCTGGCTACTCCTGCAGGCCGGAGGACGAAGCCTACGACGAGGACGGAAACCCGCTGCAGGACTTCTATGACTCTGATCCGCCCGGCGTAGGGAGCCCCGCCTCCGCGCTGCGCGACGCCTATGCGCTCTACTACCCGGTGGAGATGAGGTACCAACTGCTGGGTTTCCAAGCGGCCCCGGGAGTGAGGTGGTGGGAGAGGCTAAGTGGTGGCCCATTCAGTAGGTTCTTTTTTCATAAGGGCCATCAAGGCTCTTTCGTCCCTGGCTGGTTCCCACGACAGCAAGTTAGTAGCGGACCGGTCTGTACGGACAGGAGGGCCGCGCGGTGACCAAAAGGTCCGCGGTCAAGGAGTGTCAGTGAGTGCCTATCCCGGCCGGGTGGGACGCCCAGACTCCACACCTGCCAACCCGGAGTTGCAGGAGGAAGTTCCGTTCCTGGCAGTCACTCACGGAAACATCCCAAGAGAGTTATTCGCGAGTTCTGGGCCTCAGGGGGTTTCCTGTCAGCCTACTGGAGCGCCGAGGGGCGAGCATGCCCAGCGGAGGGCCTGGGGAGTCCCCTTCGGGACAGACAGTGACCCTGGGCGCGCTTTGCCTCCTCATTAGAGATGTCGCCCACGGGATCCTTAACAAGGCCTACCGCAAATTGCTGGACCAGCTGTCCGCCAGGAAATACCTGCAGACGCTCGTGGCCAAGGGCATGGGGTAAGAGTTCGCGAAAGAGTTAACCCGCGCGTGATGCCGTGCGCGCGCCGGGGTGCGTGTTAGTGCTGAGCGCGCGGGGCGTCTGGCGCGGCTTTTACGTCCGTGCGTGCACGTGGGGCCGAGGGTGCGTCTGCGCCCCGGGGTCTACCGGGCCAGCTCCCGGCCGCGGGTGAAGACTCCGGGGCGCATCTGAAGTTTGGCAAGAGCTTGGAATCCGAGAGAGGAAGGGAGAGGGAAGGAAAACTGGGCGTGTGATCTATTTTGAATAAGAAAAACCAAACAAACCCCTCTGTCATTCAAAACCTTCAAGCTTCGCGGGCGGTTTGCTATAATTTCCTCTAAGCTTGACTTTTTTTTTTAATGTTTTTTTTTTTTTTTTTTTTTTTTTTACTGTAAATTTAAATTGAAACCAATAAATCATCAAATTTAGACATTAGGGAAACAGTTTCTGCTTGTGCCAGACGAACCCAGAGCACAGCTTGCGTGGATCATCTCTCAGTAGAAGGCAACATTTTAATAAAGCCCATGGGAATATAGATTACATTTTCCGCAATGAATAATTCATATGATGGAAAATATTGCTTACAGCCTGTCGACTTGTATTATTATCACGTTTTTCAACTTAGCGTGCAGAAGGAGAGTGCTTCGCGTCTGGCTGGGAATTGCGGGATCTATGTAAACTCCATAGCTGCAGCATTTAGGGTTCTTTGGTTATTTTTCTGTGCAAGTGGCGGTGAGAGTAACAGGACAATTCAGCGCAAACGCACGAGTGGGAGACAGATTAGGCTTAAATCGCTCGCCCTTGGCCTAGACCTCATCCCTCGCCCCTTCCGTAAGGATTTAGTGCCAGGAAATCCTCGATGGGGAGAGAGGAGTGAGGAGTTTTCGTCGCCTCCCTCCCTCCAGCCCTGACTGGCAGAGGAAGGCAGCGCGGTGGGCACCAAGGGCCCTTGCCCTCTCTGCAGGCTACCACGTGGGGTGGGGTCTGCTTGGCCCCTGTGGCTGTTAAATCTGTGTCTTCTGTCCCACAACCCTCTTCCCGACCCTTTTCCTTGTAGTGGGAACCTAGGCGACGGCGCGGAGGACGACTCGGAGCCGCTCTCCAAGCGCCATTCAGACGGAATCTTCACCGACAGCTACAGCCGCTACCGGAAACAAATGGCTGTCAAGAAATACTTGGCGGCGGTCCTAGGGAAAAGGTATAAACAAAGGGTTAAAAACAAAGGACGCCGAATAGCGTATTTGTAGCGAGTTAGTTACCAGCTACCCTGTGTATACAACCCTGACACAATGAAAAGTCATTTTCCCAACTAACTGAACAGTCATCGCTCATGTGTTCTATCCAAACGTGTATTTATGTATGAAGTAAAGCCATTAAATGAATATTTTGATAATAATATTGTTTTTCTTTTTACAAAGCACTAGAGAATGCACAGATATACTTTGTGGGCCAATTATTGATATATATTATAAATATATATATTTAAGAATATATATAAGTATAATAGAGAGCAGTTCATATAAAGTGTGCACAAGGATTGAAAATTTCCCTGAGCTGTTTATGTTTTTATATAAAATAAATAGAAAAATAGACAATCATTGTTTTGAATATTACTCCTATTTTTGTAAACAAGAATTAAAAGGATAGTATTTTTATCCACAACAGGCCTGAAGATATTAATACTGACCATTTGCTACTGTACATAAACAATGATTCCCTGCTCTAGGGAGATTTCAAGGTAATGGTTTGGGAGAATTGCTGTAGGACATTCTTTCCCAGTGAGTCTCTGGGGCAGGCTCCCTCAAACCCAGCCCAACTCAAGTAGGCACTGTCCCCCTCGTTGGGTGACAATTCTAATACTTCTGCTTTATTTGATTCTACTTTTATGTGTATTTGTCTCTCTTCAGACTCTCAGCCCAGAAGGAAATTCTCCTGATATAACAACAGCTCGATCTAAATTGTGCTTTTCCCCAGAATTCACACCACTCCCTGGGGGAAGAGTTGGGAGAGTGTACAGAGAAGGGAGATTTGGATAGGAAGGTCCCTTTTCTGTACTTCTCAGAAACTGAACATTCCAAGATTAGGACAGTTGGAACAAAGTGAAGGGAATACAGATATATTGGAAGAGGCAGAGCATAGGCAGTAGGAGGAGAACACTGGAGAGGGGCTAGTTTGGGGCTGCCCCAGGTCTGGGATCCTGGGAGTTAAGCCAAGTCCCCACCTTAGGTCCCTGGCCCGACTGACTTTGAGCGCTGGGTCTTGGAAATGGAAGCAAAGTACAATGTGTTTTTCTCCAGTGCTGTCCATGCTTCTCATCTTGTGATGGCCAGGATCCTTCCCTTTGAACCCTGCTCTGTAGAAGCCACCCTTTTCCTTTGTGGTTTTTCTGAAGATCCCTCCTTTCCACCTTTTTGCACTGTTTAAGTACTGTTTACCATTTTTCATTCACTTCTCTTAAACTTGTTAATGCGTCTTCCTTCTTTTTTTGTTGTTGTTTGATGCAAGAACTTATTGTAAAGTTTAGGAACCCCTGTGTAGTTACCACTAAGTAATTATGCACTAAATATGAACCTTTTGTTTGTTTATTGAGTTTGTAGGTAAAATGTATTTTTCTACATTATGGCTTATTGCTTAGTAAAATTTATTTCATAAAACCAACCTTTGTCATATTAGAATGTGTAATGTTCACATGTTGCTCAGTTTTACTAACTGATAAATCATTTAAACCTCATCTTGATATGTATGAGTACTATCTTATATTTGTGGTCAAGAGTAAGGTAAGCAAGCTCCAAAAGATCCTGAGAATCTCCCTTTGTATCCTTTCTTGGTTACAGAAAGCATGTCTGTCTGTTTCCTATCAATTCCTTGAAATATAAGTAATCTTTATAAACAAAAGAACCTTCACCCAGCAACCAGATCAAGCAACAATAGGCAAACCAGCCGAACTCCCAAATTTCAGGCACAAATTCTTTTGGGGAAAAAAAAGAACAAGAAAAGATTAAACATTAGCTTGTAAAGTTTAAACGACCTTTCTTTTTCCTTTACGGATTTGATCAGTATGAAGTCATAAATCAAAGAAAACAGAATTGGATTTGCATTCCCAGGCGGGACGGATGCTGCCAGGAGATCACATTGCAAACAGAGAAAGCACAGAGGTATTCGATCTATGCCTGAGTCCTGTGTACGGGATCAATCTTTCTTTAATTCTGCAGTCTCCTCAGGCAATGTGACGTGGGACACAGTTTGCAGCTTTAGTGCCTTTCTTCGCCTTTTAAATCGCCACGAATCACAGATGGCTATTTAGTGGCCCTACAATGCTGCAACACATCGGCTTGCATTTTAGTCTTAATTATTTGTTTCTTGGATAATGGGCAGAGTTTTCTGTATTTGTGTCAGCTGTTAGTGGTGAAATAGGACTCTAGTTAACCTTTTATTTATGAAATCTAATTTAGTGTTCCCGTGGCTAGTTGCAAGCATTTACAGTGATCACCCAGTTTAATCTTTTGTATACTTTTTAGAAATGCCAAGAGCCTTACTAACCTGGAGCAGATTTATGACAGAGTGATAATTTAGGTAGATGTTAGTCTTGAAGCTCTTATTTTGTGTGCAACTGATTATAAAAACATCTTAACCAAGTATTATTACACACATGATATCTATAACTAGGACTTTGATAACTGTTATATAAAGTGTGTAAAATTTGTATGAATAAATTTTTGTAAACAATACAACTTCGTCTAATGTTTGGAGAAAAAAGACAAGGAAATAACTAAAAATCTCTTAAAGTATTATATTTTCTTTAGCAACCTTAAGAATTTTCATGTCTGGAATATATCTCTATCCAAGCATCCATGTATTTTCATAAATGTACTTTAATATCTGCTTGTTGGGTTACTGATTCAACCAAAAATTTAAAGTAGCTACTTAGAAATGTCTGAGAAGATACTAAGCTCATAAATAGGCACGGGTGTTGGAACATTGATAGGACTCACAATTTAGATGAATTTCTATCCCTTAGTATGTATATACATTGTTCAATATTCAGAGAGTTACTATCTTGTGGTGGGACAGAGTACCTGGGTATTAGTTACATTTCTAAAATATCAATCTAATATTGTCCTTTTACAAGTAACTGCAGACTAAACTGATCTCAATAAAATGCTGTATAAAAATAATTTAAACAATCAGTTTTGGAGGTTTTAAAATATGTTTAGAGATCTAAAGATAACTATTCTTGATTAAAATACTTTGGGTAAAAGGAAAAAGAACACAAGTAAGCAAAGAGTTAAATAAATACCTTTAAAAGAAAATATTCCTTGATGCCGAGGACAAAATGTGAAAAGTCATTTGTGAATTATTTGTTTTATTAATTCGTATTAACAAACTTTAAAGCATAGCCTTCATATGAAATCTCTATACATTTCTCAGTGGTGTTTATTTTTTATGCCCTTTGATGATTTCTGGGTTAAAAAATGTTGTATTGAAATTTACTTATAATAAGTCATATACCATGTTAAATTGCCAGGTTTTCATCTTAGAATTAATGAAGCCAATTAATAAATCAATAAATATAACACAATAGCACTAAAGGACCAGCAAAGATGAAAATATCAGGAAGGATTTATAAACTATCTTCAGAACTTAGCTCAGTATTTAAGGCCCAGAGTCATATAGGTAGGGACTTATGATCTAGAGATCCCATTTATAGTAAATTAAAAAAAATGAATACAGTACCATTCATATTTACATTGAATTTTATTGGATAAGGAGTTTTTTTTTTTCATCTTTAAACACCTGCTCCCCCTTGTAGAGAGAGTATGCATAGATACAGATATAGATATAGTGTGCTAGTGTGGTACATGCAAAAATGAAGAGAGATAAAGATAATTTTCTTGGTTGTGGCTAATGACTTGTCCAGAAAGTAGAAATAAACCCCAGACTTGGCTGATGTCAAGTAAAGCTCATGTATATAGCAACTTGCTATTCTGTTATGTGAGATAACTTAAATGAATGCTTTTCTTTGAAAGATGATATATTTAGGTATCCAAGAAGTTATAATAGGTGCCCTATTGCTGTCAGGGCTGAGAACACATTGATTTAATACAATATGTATTTCTTGAAAATCTAAAATCAGCGAAGCACAATGATTGAGAGAGCTTAACTAACACCTGGGAGTTAAGGTAGTGCTTTTCCAAAGAATATTTTTCTGCAACAGAATCGCCTGGTAGACTTGTTAATAATGCAGTTTACAGGGCTCCACCAGAGCATTTTAAACACAAAACTCTAGATAAACAGGCACTAAAGTTTGAGACCACCTAGATTTAGAATTTGGTGACATGTAGGCACATATGTGTGCTGGGACTTTTTTTTTTTTTTTTTTTTTATGTAAGCAACAAGTCATGCTACCTGCACACAGTAATAAATACACCAATACACCAAAACCAATAAGCTCTATTCTCCTGGGTTGGACATTGGGTTCTTTAACAATTGCAATGCTTCCTTTAGATTACTAAGGCCATATTTAGCATCATTTTACATATTCTAGTTGAATCTCTGTTAAACAAGCTTCTGGAAGGAAAGCAGTCCTATAAGTAGAGTTCAAAAAATTCAATCGTATCTTTAAGAGATTAATGAAATAACAACTGTGCAGCTAACTGGCAGTAATTCTGCAGATCCAGAAGTCCACTTCCAATTGCATTATATCCAAATTTGGCTTGAGTGTGTCCCCCCAGCTGTTTACAAGATGATTTCAATTGGTGCCCCACTATGACCTCAAACTGAACCCTCTTTACAAGATTGGGAAACTTGATCAAGTCTGAGCTCTTCTGTTTCACTGTAACCCTTCTTTGAAGAATGGAGATGCCCACTTCTTGTGCTGCTGCTCATGACCTTACCGCTGGCTTCCTACTTTGGTTTGAAACTGGTCAGCCTGTCCTTGGTCATTCTCCCTTCAACTAGGGGGTTTTAGCTCCTTATCATATCCCTCTCAGCGAATGTTCCAGTTGGCCTCCACTGTCACAGGGTTCAAAGTTTTCATACTCTGGATCTGCTTTGTAGCTAGTCTCACCTCCCAACTATTTCCCAATATAGATCTTCCTTCTTTAGAAGGAGAGCTTCTTACCAGTCTTTCAAACTCAACTGCTTCTTTTCATCTTTTGTCTCTCAACAATCCCCCCATGCCCAGAATGTCGTTTCTCTACTTGTCCAATCTAAATATTTTGTAAGGTTCAACTCAAGCCCTCCTTTTCTAGGGGTCTTCCTCAGCCTCTCAGAGTAACCACATCTTCATTCCCTTATCATCATCTTCACACTCTTTTCCTGTAGAAAAGAGTACAGAGACCCCATATGGAGACCCTTACTCTCTGTAGCACTACGTGTGGTTAATTCCATGCTGCTCTGACCTGTTCCTTAACTATGAAAGCACATGGTTCATCTCCCCAGCTAAATAGCCTCCTGAAGAGCATAGATGATGCGTACTTTAATGTCCCACATATTTTGGGGAACATAAATATCTCTTTTGAGTGATTGAAATGACCAAAGGACTTGTAGAATTCACTACAATATTTCCTCCTTTATTCTGATAGGATAGCTACAAAGGATATATAGGAAGTAAAATTAAGTTATTAATTAGATGTTCATCATAAATCACTCTAGATCTCCCTCCAGGAAAGGCTGCATAGAAAAGAATGCCAATATAATTAGGTGCATTTCTGCCGTAAAATTAAATGAACTTTAAATTCACATATAGGCAAAGGCTGGAACAGATTCGAGCCAGTAGGCCTTTATTTTTTTCATTATGATAAAGGATTGTATTTTCAAACTAAAGAGAATTCACCTTATGCCTCAAGATAATAATACCTTTTTCTAGAATAAAGGAAAAGGGATTTCTTGAGATGCAGACTGGGAATTAGACTGCCCTCAAAGTGATAATTTACAGAGCAGTTATCTGCAGCTGCCAAAGAAACTTCTCCCATCAACAGAAATGTAATTTGAAACATGAGTTCATAGACAGGAAAAAGGACATAATGAAAAATATTTTTTAACAACAGTGGAACATTATAGTAGGTGATGTCATCTGGTCTGTTTATTTTCTTCTTAGCTGTATCTTTGCTATATATTATAGAATCCTAACTCAGGAAAGAATGTTACCTATAAACCTAAAAGAAGGTAGCATGTTGTGTATCTGTACATATTTCCCTTCTCTTGTTTAACTATCCTGATTTTTGCTCTTGACCACATGTATCTTATGCAGAACATGCGTTTTATGGGACACTAACTCTACTTCTAGATATAGCTAATCAGGATAATTGCAAATGCCTGACCATGGTTCAGGCTTGACATGTGATCCATTTATGATAGTGGGATTAGAGAAAATATTTTTTTCTTTTTCTGGAAGCTTTTGGGAAAGTTCTTTCTTTCCTTTTGAATGGTGTGATATATAATGTAACACATCAGATAAGAAGCCAGCCTCACAGTGGAACTGACTCCATAAAGGATAGGGTCAACAGGAAGAAACATGTCTTTAACAACATCAGCAAGTCCTTGAGTCAAACAAACCCTGAAGCCTGAACTACTATCTGACTTTCCTGTTAAATAAGCCAATAAATCCCCTTCATTGCTTAAGCCAGTTTCTGTGTTTGTGGTTTATAATATTGGTTAGGATCTGTGTTGCAAGTAATGGAAAAACCAACTCAAACTGGTTATGTATCTTTTCTTCAGAACACAGAAGAGAATGTTAGGACTGATCTGCAGAGGTTCCAGTGCAAAGGGAGTGTTACAAGTTCCAGTGCTCCAATGTTCCAAAGACCACATCCTCTGCTAAAATTTTACTTTAATGTTTTAGTATTTAAATATTACAAAACATTTAGAAGTGAACCCTATAACTGTTTTTAACTATAGTAAGAAATGTCCTTTGAGGAGCCCTGTCTTTTGCTATCAACTATGCTATTCTTTGAACCATTTGTGACTTAAAATTGCTCTGCCCTGATTTTTTTTTTTTTATTTTGCCCTTCTCTGCACAAATGGAACTTGTGATAAAACTCAATAGAGAGGTACACTGGAAGACAGTTTGCTTGTTGCTTACTGAACTAAACATCATCTTACGATATGATCCAGCAATCAGGATCCTTGGACTTTATTCGAAGGAGTTGAAAACTTACGTTCACACAAAAACCTGCACACTGATGTTTAGGGCAGCTTTATTCGTAATTGCCAAAACTTGGGAGCAACCAAGATGTCCTTCAGTAGGTGAATGGATATATAAACTGTGATACATCAAGACAATGAACTATTATTCAGTGTTAAAAAGAAATGAGTTATTAAGCCATGAAAAGACATGAAGGACACTTAAATTTATATTGCTAGCCAAACTATCAAAGCTACATACTATATTACTCCAATTATATGATATTCTAGAAAAGGCAAAACTAGGCAGACAGTGAAAAGATTAGTGATTGGCAGGGGTTGGGAGTGAAGAGGGAGAAGGAGAGAGTTGAACAGGCAGAGCATACGGAACTTAGGGCAGTTGAATACTCTATATGTTATAATAATGGGTATATTATTACACTTTTGTTCAAGCCCATATACAGTTGACCCTTGAAAAACACAGGTTTGAATTGTGTGGGTCCACTTATATGTGGATTTTTTTTTTTTAATAAATACAGTTGGCCCTTTGTATAGGCAATAATTGCATTTGTGGAGTTAACCAACCTCCACCTCAAAACGGTATTTCACAAACTTGGATCCCCAACCAAGAATTGAGGGTTGAAAATATTGTTTTTGTTGTTTTTGTTTGTTTCCTTCCCCAGTTTCTGTCCTTCTAATTTTGCTTGTTTTTTCACTTCAAGTTCGCATTTCAATTTTTTGCTATCTGTATTTCCTCTAAAATTTTATTGAAATTTTTTTGTATTCAATTATTCCATATTTTTAAAGCCATTATTGTCACATAGGATGGAGATATCCTATGGTATCTCTCTTTTTCTTAAATTTTTCAATTAAGGTTGACATTCAATATTATATTAGTTTCAGGAGTATAGCACAATGGTTAGACATTTATATAATTTATGAAGTGATCCCCCTGGTAAGTCTAGTACTCACTTGGCACCATACATAGTATTACAACATTATTTACTATATTCTCTATGCTGTACTTTATATCCCCACGGCTATTTTATAACTACCAATTCGTACTTCTTAATTCCTTCCCCTTTTTCACCCAGCCCCTGAATCCCTCTCCCATCTAGCAACTAAAAGTTTGTTCTCTGTTTCTATGAATCTATTTCTGTTTTCTTTGTTTATTTTGCTCTTTAGATTCCACATATAAGTGAAATCATATGATATTCGTCTTTCTCTGTTTGACTTATTTCACTTAGAATAATACCTCTAGGTCTATTCATGTTGTCACAAATGGTAAGATTTCATTCTTTTTTATGATTGAGTAATATTCCATTGTGTATATGTACCACTTCTTTATCCAGTTGTCTATTCATGGGCACTTAGGTTGCTTGCATATCTTGGTGATTGTAAATAATGCTGCAATGAACATAGTGCATATATCTTTTTGAATTAGTGTTTCGGATTTATTCAGATAAATACTCAGAAGTGGAATTGCTGGGCAACAGATAGTTCTATTTTTAATTTTTTGAGAAACCTCTGCACTTTTCCATAGTGGTTGCATAAATTGCAATCCCATCAACAGTGCATGAGGGTTTTCTTTTCTCCATATCCTAACCAACACTTTTTAGTTGATTTCTTGATGACAGCCATTCTGACAGGTGTAAGGTGAAATCTCATTGCAGTTTTAATTTGCGTTTCTCTGATAATTGAGTATCTTTTCACATGTCTATTGGCCATCTCTATGTCCTCTTTGGAGAAATGTCTATTCAGGTCTTTTGCCCATTTTTTGATTGGACTGCTTTTTTTGGTGTTGAGTTGCATGAGTTCTTTATATATTTTGGATATTACCCCTTTACTGAATGTATCATTGGCGAATATCTTCTCCCATTCAGTAGGTTGTCTTTTTGTTTTGTTGATGATTACCTTCACTATGCAAAAACCTTTGTTTGATGTAGTCCCATTTATTTATTTATTTATTTATTTATTTATTTATTTATTTATTTATTTATTTATTTATTTATTTATGTTTTCCTTGCCCAAGGCGACATGTCAGAGAAAGTATTACTGATGTGAACAATGTCAGAGAGTTTACTACCTATGTTTTCTTCTAGGAGTTTTATGGTTTTGAGTTTTACATTTAAGTCTTTAATCCATTTTGAGTTTATTTTTGTTTGGTATAAGAAGGTGATCCAGTTTCATTTTATTTTTATGTGTATCTGTCCAGTTTTCCCAGCACCATTTGTTGATTAGATTTTCTTTACCCCATTGTTTATTTTTGCCTTCTTTGTCATAGATTAGTTGACTATATAGGTGTAGATTTATTTTTGAGGTCTTTTGTTCCATTGATATATGTGTCTGTTTTTATGCCAGTATCATGCTGTCTTAATTACTATAGCCTTGTAGTATAGTTTGATACCTCGTAGCATACCTCTAATTTTGTTCTTCTTTCTCAAGATTGCTGTGACTATTTGGGGTCTTTAGTGGTTCCATATAAATTTTAAGATTATTTGTTCTAGTTCTATGAAAAGTGCCGTTGGTGTTTTGGTAGGGATTGCATTGACTCTATAGATTGATTTGGGTAGTATGGAGATTTAACAATGTTAATTCTTTCTATTTATGAGCATGATATATACTTCCATTTATTTGTACCTTCTTTTCTTTCTTCAATGTCTTACATTTTTCCAAGAACAGATCTTTTAACTCTTTGGTTAAAATTATTCCTAGGTTTTTTTTTTTTTTTTAATGCAATTGTAAATGGGATTGTTTTCTTAATTTCGCTTTCTGATAACTCATTATTGGATATAAAAATGCAAATGATTTCTGAATAATAATTCTGTGTCCTCCTACTTCACTGAATTCATTGATCAATTTTAGTATATTTGATGAAATCTTAAGGGGTTCTCTTTTTATATAGTTATATGTCATCTGCAAATAATGACAGTTTTACTTTTTCCTTTCTGATTTGTATGCCTTTATTTCTTTTTCTTGTCTGATTGCTGTGGCTAATATTTCCAATACTATGTTGAATAAAAGTGGTGAAAGTGGACATCTTTGTCTTCTTCCTGATCTTAAGGAAAACTCTTTTAGCTTTTCCCCATTGAATATGATGTAGGTTTTCATTATATTGCCTTTATTATGATGAGGTATGTTCCCTCTATTCTCACTTTGTTGAGAGTTTTTATTATAAATGGATGCTGAATTTTGTCAAATTTTTTTCGTATCTCCCGATATGGTCATGTGTTTTTTGTCCTTCATTTTGTTTATATAGTGTATCAATTAATTGATCTGCAGATATTGAACCCACTTTGCTTCCTAGGAATAAATCCCACTTGATCATGGTGTATGATCTTTTTAATACATTGCTGAATTTTATTTGCTAATATTTTGTTGAGGATTTTTGCATCTATGTTCAATAGGGATATAGGCCCATGATTTATTTTTTTTGTAATGTCTTTGTCTGGTTAAAATCAGGGTAATAGTGGCCTTATAAAACAAGGTTGGAAGCCTTCTCTCCAGTTGAAATTTTTTGAAATAGTTGGAGAAGGATAGGTATTAATTCTTCTTTGAACATTTGCTGAAATTCACCTATGAAGCCATTTGGTCCAGGACTTTCATTTGTTAGGAGTTTTTTGATTACTGAATTGATTTTGTTAGTAGTGATCAGTCTGTTAAGATTTTCTATTTCTTCTTGATTCAATCTTGGAAGATTGTTTTTAGGAATTTGTCCATTTCTTCCAGATTGTCCAATTTGTTGGCATGTAATTATTCATAGTATTTTCTTATAATTCTTTGTATTCTGTGGTTTCCGTTGTCACTTCCAATTTCATTTATTTGGGTCCTCTCTCTTTTTTTAAATGAATCTGATTAAAAGTTTATCAATTTTGTTAATCTTTTAAAAATCAGCTCTTGGTTTCATTGATATTTTGTATTTTTTAGAATCTATTTTGTTTACTTCCACTGTTATTTTTATTATTTCCTTCCTTCTACTCACTTAGGCCTTGTTTGCTGTTTTTCCTTGCTCTTTTAAGAGCAAGGTTAGATTGTCTCTTTGAGATTTTTCTTGTTTCTTGAGGTAGGTCTGTATTGCTGTGAATTTCCTTCTTAGGACCACTTTCGCTGTATCCCATAGATTTTAGGTCATTGTGTTTTCACTGTCTCAAGATACCTTTTGATTTTTTTCTTGATCTTATTGTTAACCCATTCATTGTTTAGTAGCATGTTATTTTGCCTCCATGTGTTTGTGTGTTTTTCATTTTTTTTCTTGTAATCGATTTCTACTTTTATACTTTTGTGGTCAGAGAAGACACTCGATATGATTTAAATATTCTTACATTTACTGAGACTTGTTTTGTGGAATTACATGTGGTTTATCTTAGAAAATGTGTCATGTGCACTTGAGAAGAATATATATTCTGCTGCTATGGGGTGAAATGCTCTAAAAATACCAATAAAATCCATCTAGTCTAATGTATCATTTAAAGCCACTGTTATTTTTGTTATTTTCTGTCTGGAATATCTGTCCATTGATGTCACTGGAGTGTTAAAGTCCCTTACTATGACTGCATTGCTGTCAGTTTCTCTCTTTACATTGGTTAATATTTGTATTATGTATTTAGATGCTTCTATGTTGGGTACATAAATGTTCACAAGGGTTATATTCTCTTGTTGGATTGATCTCTTTAGTCTTATGTAATGTCCCTCTTTGTCTCTTCTTATAGCCTTGAAGTCTGTTTTGTCTAAGTATTGCTACCCCAGCTTTTTTTTCATTTCCATTTGCATGAAATATCTTTTTCCATCTCTTTACTTTCAGTCCATGTGTGTCTTTCAACCCGAAGTGCATCTCTTGTGGACAGCATATGTATGGGTCTTGTCTTATCCATTTGGCTACTCAATGCTTTTTGATTGTAGCATTTCATCCATTTACATTTAAAGTGATTATTGATAGGTATATAGTTATTGTTATTTTATTATTCATATTTATGTTCTCCTTCCTACCCTTCTTCTTAAAGAGGTCCCTTTACATTTCTTGTAATACTGGTTTGGTATGATGAACTCCTTTAGCTTTTTTTGGTCTGGGAAGTTCTTTATCTGTTCTTTGATTCTGAATGATAGCCTTGTTGGGTAGAGTAGTCTTGGTTGCAGGTCCTTGCTTTTCATCACTTTGAAAATTTGATGCCAGTCCCTTTAGGCTTGCAATTTCCTGTTGAGAAATCAGCTGACAGTCTCATTGGAGCTGCTTTTCTTTTGCCGCTTTTAGGATTCTCTCTTTGTATTTAACTTTTGGAATTTTAATTATGTGTCTTGGTGTAGGCCTCTTTGAGTTAATCTTGTTTGAGACTCTCTATGCTTCATGGGTTTGTATGTCTACTTTCTTTGCCAGGTTAGGGAAGTTTTCAGTAATTATTTCTTCAAACGGGTTTTCAATTCCTTGCTCTCTCTCTTCTCTTTCTGGTACCTGTAGTAGGTGAATGTTTTATGTTTGATGTCCCAGAGGTCCCCTGAACCATCTTCATTTATTCTGATTATTTTTTCTTTTTGCTGTTCCAATTGGGTGTTTTCAACTACTTTGTCTTCCAAATCGCTGCTTTGATACTCTGCTTTATCCAGTCTACTGTTGATTCTTTCTAATGTATCTTCATTCAATTATTGTATTCTTCATTTATGAATGGTTATTTCTTATGGTTTCTATGTCTCTTTTTTATGCTTGTTATTGCTTTGTTTAAGTTCTCATTAAGTTCTTTAAGCATCCTTGTAATCATTGTTTTGAATTCTGTATTTGGTAGGTTGCTTGCCTCCATTTCATTTAGTTCTTTTTCTGGAGTTTTTTCCTGTTCTTTCATTTAGGACATGCTTTTTATTTCTTCATTTTGGCTGCCTTTCTGCATTTCTATGTATGAGGTAGATTTGCTATGTCTCTCAGTCTTGGCAGGGTGGCCTTATGTAGTTAGTAGGTATCCTGTGGGGCCCAGTGGCACAATCTTACAGGTCACCTGAGCCAGATTTCCAGGAGTGTTTCTTGTGTGGGTTGTGTGTATTTTCCTATTGTAGTTGGGCCTTACTTGCTATTGGCACATCAGTGAATGGGGTTGACCCTCAAAGTGACTGGCTCTGAGGATTGGCCATAACCACAGTCTCCAGGCTGCTGTGCAGGAGCTGATCCCAAAGAGTGTGATTTGCCCCAGTGGGTTCATGAGTCTATTGAGACCACCCTCTGGGTATGTTGCTTGTGGGGCTAATCAAGTACTGCTCTGTTGTGGTTCAAAGATGGCTTCTGTTGTGTTGCTTCTGTGATCCCTTGGGAAGGGCTCTAGTGCAGGCCCAGGTCAGTCATTGCCTATGACTGGCCCAAGGCTACCTGGTAGTTGCTGTAAAGCTATCTGCATTGGTTGCTGCTGGACCTAGATGGGTGTTGGAGAATCCATGCTACAACCTGAGGCTGGCTGCCATCCATATAAGTCCTAGGGCAGCTCAGGAAAAAGCTCGGGGCACCCTGGGGACTGCCATCACCTGCTGATTGCTTTTAAGGCTTAGCTGTGAAAGAGCCCAGGGCAGTACTCAAGCTGGTTGTGCAGGGTCTCAGGTTATCACCAGGGTAGGGCAAGTGGTGTTCGCCAGTTTAATGCAGATTCACATTTGACCATGTTAGGGGTGGGTGCTTAACAAAGGAAAGATTTTGCCATGTGTGGGAGGCTGGGGCACTGGAGGCTATCCTTCCAGCCCTCGCCTTGAAGCCACACAACTCAGTGTTTCTCTGTATATCTCTGGCACCTTCGAGCTGCCGTCCCTTTTCCAGAGCCTAGGATGAGTGCCTGCATGTGAGTGAGTCTGTGCGTGGGCCCTTTAAGAGGATATTTGGGTTTTGAGGCACTTTCTGTCTCATCCAGGCAGATGAAATCCCTGCTGACTTTCACAGCCAGATGTTGGAGGATCTCCTCTTCTTGACACTGGTGCTCTGGTTTGGGGAGCCTGGTGTGGGTTGGGGACCACTTGCTTTACGGGGAAACCTCTGCAGCCAAGATATCCCTCCTGATTCTCAACTAACACACGGGAGTGTGAGGCCAGCTTACTTTGCATCTCCTTCCCTTCTACTAGTCTTGATGTGACTTCCTTACATCCTTAGTTATAGGACTTCTGTTATGCCAGTCTTCGTATGGATTTCCAAATTGGCTGTTCTATGATTTAGTTGTAATTTTGATATGGTCATGGGAGGAGGCAAGCATAGCATTTACCTACTCCACTATCTTGACCTGAACTACCCTATGGTATCTTTTAATAGCATCACTTTCGTTCCTAAAATTTTCTTTTCACTTGGTTCCAGGGACTTGACTCTGCTGTTTTTCTTCTTTTTAATATCGATCTTCTTTTTCCAATCTTCCATATTGCCTATTCTTCCTTATTAAATGTGGATGGCCTCACGTTCTGTTCTTCCTCCTTTCTCCTAAGGCTATACTTTTACCTTAGATGATCTCATCTATGATGATCTGATGACTCTCAATCCTACAGTTCTTATGAGGAGTTCAAATGTCCAACTGACATATTCACTTGGATATCTAAGCTCCTCAAACACCTCAAGTTCAATACGTTCCCAAATGAAATCATTATCCACATTTATCCCTTCTTTCTGCTTTTGGCATTGCTATCCACCCTGCTACCCAATCTAAATATTTCAGAGTGTATTTCCCTTTCTTCTTTACTCCATTGATTTAATTGGCCACTAAATCTTATAGTTTTTTCTATCTTATTTTCCTGCAGAACTCCACATTTACATAATCTTTTGCTGTTTTTGCAACAGACTCCTAACACCTTGGCTCTAGTTACTTCCTCCTAGTCATCTCTTTTGCCTCTAGAATGCTCTATTTGTCAGACACAAATGCTCTTGTCATGTTACCTCAACTATGCTGGCTTAAAAATTTTTTGATTTCCTATGGCCAATTGAATGGAGTCCAAAGTCTTTAGTGTGTCTTAATTTCCCTCCAATCTACCTTTCTCTTCTCATCTATTTCCTTCTGTTTGTGGCTCCATTTTTCGAGAATGCTCTTCTATCTTTTTTTTTCCAGGTGAAATGCCACTAATCTTTTAAGGAAGGACAAGGTCCTTTGTTTTCCTGATGCATTTCTTCATACTACTATTTTAATAGTTAGTTTCATACATGTTTTTGCTACTAGGTGGAGAACCTAAGGAGCATAATTATTCAACTTCTAAGCCTTTGGGTCTATAGTTTCTGGCACATAATGGGCACTCAATCACTCAATTTGTTAATTGAAATTAATTGCATGAAAGTTGGTAAACAATTTTTCTTCATATAGACACTAAGAAAAAATAATTTAAAATATAACATGAAAGATTTTGTTCAGATATTAGGAAAGATTTGGGGAGGAACAAATACCTTATGAATGATTGAGTCAAAGCTTATTTCTTTGAATAGTTTTGTGTGCTGAGGTTATCTGAGTATTGGAGGATTGTTTTCCTCTCTGTTTTCTTATTCTCTTCCGATACACACAAGTGATAAGTTTTATGTTTTTAGGTGACAGATAGGAATAGTAACATAGAAATTACACATACCGGGTGTTCACTAAAAGTTGTAGATTGACTAAATGAATTTGTGTTCTAAGAAAACGCAGTCCACAAATTTAGAGCCCAAATTCCTTAGAGTTGCTTAAAGTCTCCAAGTATATTTGACCTTGTGCATTGACTCGTGTGTTTTTAAAATTTAAGCTTTGGTGAGAAATGAAAAAAAGAAGGCATTTGAACAAATGACACAAGACTTTCTTGAGTGATTGGGACTTTTCCATCTCACTTGTAGATGTGGATGTTCTTGGATGATCTTCTGCTAAGATCTCTTCTGGCTTTTCTGCTTTGAGTGTAAATTGGGATCATCAGGGAAAGGTAGTCTGACTTCTTTATTGTCATATACTCTTTTGTCTGTAGAAACCAGATGCTCAGTCCTATAGAGAACTGGGGAAATAAATGATGCTCTTAGCATTAATTAGATGGAAACTATCTTAGTATTGTTATTTTACAGAGGGCATATTTTGCTCATGTAACTTTTATAATTATGTAAGGAACTGTTTACAGATTCTGTCTTCTGATCATGAAATTATTTATTGTGTTTTAGTGAGAGAGAGGGAAGGACAAGAAAGAAAAATGTGAACCAGTTCAATTTGCTGATTGCTAGGCATCCTGGTGGAAAGGCTGGTGAAAAAGGATATTGAAATCGCCAAAGCAAGACCTCTAGATTTCCCATAAATCTAATCAGTGCATGTTTCTCTCTATTATTATTATTATTATTAATGGAGAGGGGATCTTGTCTGTTCTTACTGGCATATGTGTTTGAGATGTAGTAAGGGATAACTCCTGTTTGTTTGTTTTTAAACAGTTTAAAGCTAATAATTAGTCTATCTTAATGAGTAGCTAATAATTAGTCTATCTCAATAGATTTATGAAGTAAAGATTTATCTTATTAAATCTTGAAATAGTTAATTTTTATTCATTTTAAATAAATTATCTTTGTGTAGACTAAAGTCATTTAGACTTTAGGCTTAGTTTTATTTTCATTCAAGTTATCTAAAAAGTATGGCAACTTCCTTACCTGATTGCTGCAAAGATACTAAACTCAAGTCTCTGTTAAGTAGCTTTTTGTTTTTGTTGTTCCTTTAGATGACCCTGAAGAAATCCTGCAGAGAACCAAGCGGGAGGCTTGGTTAAAATGAGTAGTTGGACATCTAGATATTCTAGAAGTTTTCATTATTGTCATAAACGCAAAGGATCTTTTTTAAGCAAAGGATATCAGAAGATATCAGGCTTAAGGAGGTTTGCCTGCCCAGTGGTAGGTCATGTCAGGTAGAGGAAAGCCCAAAGAAGAGATTTCCAAATCTCTTTTATCCTGAAGTACAATGCCCCAACCCCCAGCTTAACTACTTTATTTGGTTACAATAACTGCCTTTAGCAAGCTGCCTGTGTCTAACATTCTGATATATATTCTTATTTTACAACCTTTGCCCTAGCGTGCACAGATTATATAAAAAGGATTGGATACCACCAATTTATAGTCACAAAGAATAAACAATGTAAGGACAATCAATCTGTGAACAGACACAAACAGACTAGATACATAATTTGTGAGGCCCAGTGCAAAACAAAAATTCAAGACCTTTTAAAAAATGTTTAGAAATTTCTAGACAACAACAACAAAGTATTAAACCAAGTGCAGTCCTGGTTGTATGGCCATGAATGTGGCCCTGGTTCTAGATCTGAGAGTGCTGAGTATAGCAGGCTTTGCCAGAGCCTACCTCAGATCCCAACTTTATTTGTTCTTAAATGCTCTCTCCTTAGTGTGTGTGTGTTTTGATGTGAACATAATTTTATTGTCAACTCATTTTGCCAGTTGCACTTAAGTGAAGAATATATATATATTCATTTATTTATTGTGTTAAAAAACACATAACATGAGATCTACCCTCAAATTTTTAAGTGTACAGGACAGTATAGCTTACTATAAGTACAATGTTGTACAGAAGATCTCTAGATCTTTTTCATCTTGCATGACTGAAACTTTATACTCATTAAACAGTGACTCCTCATCTGCCCCTTCTACCAGCCCCTGGCAACCATCATTCTACTCTCTGCTTCTTGGAGTTTGACTTCTTTAGATACTTCACATAAGTGGAATACAATATTTGCCCTTCTGTGATTGGCTTATTCACTTAGTACAATGTCAAAGTTCATTCGCATTGTAGCATATGACAGTATTTTACATTTTTATGGCAGAATAATATTCCATTGTATGTATATACCACATTTTCTTTACCTGTTTATCTGTCAATATGCATTTAGATTGTTTCCACCTCTTGGCTATTTTGAAAAACCCTGCATTGAACATTTCCATTGTGTTTTAATCAGTCTAAGTATTACTAATAAATAATTGTACATTCTTTTGGAAATAGACATGGTACAACTGTTAAATGAATAAATGGAATAATTTTACTGGTTTTGCAATTTCTTCTCTTATTGAAATGACCACCTTAGGTTACCCAACTTGCAATGCAGGCAACAAGCTAGCATTCCAGATAACTAAACTCATTCTGGGAGAATGTGAAATGGCCCAGGCTCCACGCTGGATGCTCTGGGTGGGTCAGTGGCACATGATGCTACTTCACAAGCCTCCACAGGGCTGCATTCCATCAGCAGAATAAAGAAAAATATCACTTTGGAAAGGATGCTCTGAGACTGAGTAAATATTTGTCAGGGGGGTCTGGGTCCCTTCAGGCAGAGTGGCCTGCGGCATTCAGCTGTGAGGACTTCTCTATTAAGAGCTAAGGATTGAGTTACTTGTGTTAGTAATGCTGCTAGCAACATCAGCAGGCTCTGCTGATTCTGGAATCTATTTTCTTGTTTGCCTAAATCTTCGTTGTTGGGGGTTTAGTTCTCATTCTTGATTAGAACATTTCTGAGGCTTTTACTTACATAATCTTGTTTTGCTTCAGGGAGAAAAATGGAAAAGTTCAGGTTGCAGCAGTTTTCCTTTGTGAGAAGCAAATAGCTTGGTTTAATATGCAGATAAAAAGGGAAGACGGAGAAACCAGCTAAGTGATTGTTGGCTCTGCCATGACATGTTTTCTAACAAGCTCCAGGTACTTCTGGCTTTCTCAGTTTTGGTCTCTTTGCTGATCAAACCCGTGTGCTGGTGAATGCACATAGTGCTTCCTTGCTATAGACAGACCTAAGAGTATAAATCATCTACAAATGTTCTTAGACTATTTGTACCTATAGAAGCTTCATTGAGCACTGATATATATCGTGAATTCCTTTTTTCCTATTGTGGTGCTAGATGGAACATTCCTTTTGTTCTAAAATTCCAGTCATCTGTGATAATGAGAAGTGGCTACTCTTATCATGTTTTAAACCTGTGAGCTGCTTGGCGCTCTCCTCCCTAGAGGCACTGATCAGAAAGCATCGGGGTAGGATTATGTGCAGGAGCACTCAACATGGATCACAGGGATACAGCTGAGGGAGGGCAGGTCACCAAGGAAGCGATGTGAATAGAGCCCTCATCCAATGAATCAGCAAGGCAATGCTGTGATTTATTAGTGATATTTGGGCATGAACATGACCCTGGCTTTTATTGTGTGATCTTTTTTTAGGAGCTAGGAAACTAGCCTTTTATTGGTCTGTTCCTTAGAGTATTACCTCCAAGGTACTGTGTTTTGGTTTTCACATCTTAAGTTGCATGTGGTAAAATTAGAAAGGGACCACAGATGAGCAATGGAATTGATTTAAGGCATGAAAAATAAGACTTCAGCCTTACGAGGTGGTCTCAGAGGAGTTGTGGCTGTTTTACTGGAGGAGAAATATTGCAGAGATGCTTAGTAGGCTTTAAAATATTAAATATATTATTTAAATGGCACTGGTTATCTCTTCTTGAATAGATCTAAGAAAGCTAATGGAAAACATTGAATTTAGGTACAAAAGAGCACACTTTTCATAGGAAAGATAACTGAACATGGGAATGGGTCTCTTAAGGAAATTGAATAATGCTTCCTTTTCACTATTTATGGACAGGCTAGATGACCACATGGGTCAGATAGTCAAGGTGTGGGCTCACATCCTCAAGGCCTCTCCTGGAACCTATATTCTGTGGTTTCAGACCTATTTTTTACCCAGAGGATTTTGTATTTTCCTGGTTTAGTTGGGATTCCTTCCTTACCTATCTGAATATTTGACTCCCTCTTAAGTTTCTCTTTTAGCTATTTGACCCACGTTTTAGAGAGTATGTACTGCTTCCCCTGATATGAGCAGGCTGTTGACTACTGCTAGGGAGCTTGGGTCAGTTCTGGCCACAGTAAGTAGAAACCCAGTAGTGGGGCTTAACCACATTTGTGTGTATTGGGACAGAATCATTTGGCATAACCACTACTCAGGCAGAAGGGTGTAACAAGAAGACTTGCTGAATTTTGATGACTAGGGTGTACAAACCAGTTCTGCCATTTACTAGCTGAGTGACATTGGGTGAGCCACTCAGATTTTCTGAATCTCACATTCTCCATCTATAAAATGAGGATAAAAATAACAATATCTAAATCACTGGTGTTTTACGAGATTCAAATGAGATGAGAGGGTTCTCTATAAACCATATATTCCCATGCAGCGGTCAGTCTTGGTCTCTGGCCACAGTTAGCCTTTTTTCCCATACTTACCTGGCTTCTGGTGTCCCTGTTACTGTCCTCTGCTATTTGCTCCTTGTGCCTAGACCTCGGTGGGGCTGCTAGACTGTCTAGGATTCTGACTTCCTCCTCCCAAGCAAGATTTAGGGCTTCTCAAGTATCTCTGTATGTAGCTTTCTTTTTCCTCATGCTGGCAGGATCCTAATCTCATAAGAGGTTACAATAAGTGAGTAGTGGTGGGTTGATCAGATAAATTAATCTCTCCAGTCACTCTGATTTTAAATGGGCATCCTTTGCAAGATAACATAGTGTACTGATCCAGGTAAAATGCATGACCTCTTTAAGAAGGCTTTTGAAAAATGAAGGTAATGCCGGTGATGTCTGGAACCCCAGTTTTCTCTGAGAAGCCTGTGTGGGAGTATTTTTGGTAGTGAGACCCTCATCAATCCCCAAGTTATACCATGTGGCATTTTTCCGTGTGGCTGTGTGTGAATGACACTGTCTGAGGAGAAGCCAGTGAAGTGGGGTCAGGTCTTCTTGTCTTCTCCCCAACATTCACTTACACGCTCATACACAGCTTCTTTGAGGAGAATAGTCAATTCATAGAGATTAGACTGGGGGCAAGTGGGAGAGCTAAATTCTGAACATTTGTCAGTAAAACTGCCTCTTAAAATAGTTTAAGGATGTTTCTGTGCAGGGTGTTTCTGTGGATATTTGCATATATATTAATATTATATATATATATGTATATATATACATATATATATATAATCTATGTGTACGTAGAAGGTGTATCTTTAGTTACAGCATGTATAAAAACACATATTCAAGCACATGCCCTAATATAAGTCATGAGACAAAGATTGAACTCACATAAGTTACAATATTTATGTCCTAAGGATAGCTAAACTTAGTTACAACATCTAATTTGCAGTGACGTCTTTCTTTAACAAGTTTTATAAGAGGGATGATTTAAGTCAAGGAAGAGCAGTGACTCATTCACATGGTAGGCCAGTGGCTGAGCTAAATTTAGAATAGAAGGGATGCTAGGATCTTCTAGGGCTTAGAAGTTTACCATGAAGTCATTTTGCTTTCACTTTTTTTTTAATCTTTCATTTGGGTAAAACCAGGAACTTGTAATGCAATAGCAAAATTCTCATTTTCTTTATTTATTAGTTCACTGTTTTAGGTTCTATTTTGAAACACCATTCAAATAGTTTGGGCTTAGATTGATTGTTTTGCAGTTTATGATATGAGATTTTACCAAGTTGATTTTTACCTTTAAATTATGGCAAAGGTAAAGGCCTCCAACAATTAGGTGGAAATAGAGATGGAAATGGAGAGACATTGGGAAGAGTAAGAAATTCTTTTGCCTCAAATGGAGGAGTCAATGATCTGAATAATACACTGTTCAATATTCATTAAAAAACCTTTCATTTAATAACAGCTAGGTACTAGGGTTATAAGGGAGAGAAAGGATCTTCAAGGGTCTCCATTATTCTGGGAGGAGGATGGAAATGTAAACAATTGTGATGCAGAGAAAGACATAATAGGAGAGGTTTAAGTTAAAAACATCTCTGTGAGGAACTGAGAGGAGGGACTGAGGAATTAAAGAGCTGGGAGGTGGGATCTAGTAAGCATTAGGGAGGAGCAGATGGGGCTCTATGGAGGTCAGTATCAGGGGTAGCTGTTCCAGGCACTCACCAATATCTGCAAAGGCTTAGAAACGTGGTATATGTGGAGCAACAGGTCTAAGCGGGTCTTTTAAAAAGAATTATCGAGATAACATTGATAAATAAAATCAAATAGGTTTCAAGTGCACAGTATTAAATACATCATATATAATGCATTGTGTGTTCACCACCCAAAGTTAGACTTTCTTCTGTCACCAAAGATTTGACCACCCTTACCCCTATCTACTTTCCCCTCTTTTGGATTTTTGTAGCTGGGGCTGTTTAAATGCAGAAAGTTTGCTTCCAACTGGAATTGCTCCAAGGGAGGCTGGGTGGATATTGCAGAAGGAGGGTGTCTGGAATCCATGACCTTTTAAGATTCTTTAAATTCTTCTCCAATTCCTAATATTTTCCAAAGATGAGGATTCAGATACTCTGGCTTCTGGCAAGGTGAAGAGTAAGTCAAGACTTGTGACCTGCACACCTGTTCACATGCCTTATCCACCATGGTGTAGGGCAATGATTTGCAATCTTAACTGCACTTTTTCAAATTGTAATGCCCAGACTGTGATCTAGACCAATTAATCAGAATGTCAGGGTTGGAGGGAACCTAGACATCCTTTTTAAAGCTCTTCCGGTGATTTCAATGTACAGCCAAAATTTGGCATTGATGGTCTAGGGCAAAGTGTGGTTTCTTAACCAGCAGCATTAGCATCATCTGGAACTTGTTAGAAATGCAAAATCCTCATCCCACCTGAGATCTACTGAATCAGAACTTTTGGAAATGGGGCCCAACCATCTGTGTTTTCATAAGCTCTTAGGTGAGCATGCTAAATTTGAGAATCATTGGTCTGAGGAGACCATTTGTTCCAGGAACTTCGCTTTCCTAATTGATTCAGCAACTCCAAGCTTCACTAACTTTCTATCTGGGACTCCTGCTACCATTACCTCACCTGGCCATGAAAAGGCTCTTCTTTTCTTCTAGTCCGGACAATTTCTCACTTGTTCCAGCCTGGTCAGATTGGAATTTTCTGAAGGATCTTTACTGAGGGAAAGCAAAAAAGGAACAAATGATATCCTAAAGCATAAAGATCATTGACTGTTTAGTATACAGATAATTAAAAGTTAACTAAAGTCCATTTACTTATTTAACACATTTGCATTGAATATCAGAGACAGAAAGATAAATTAGAAATGTCTCTAATGTGAAGGGACTCAGGGTTTTAGGGAAAAACATATGAAAATAAATGTGTGTAATGAGGTATGAGAGGTGCAACCATATAAATATGGTCTTCACAGAACTCTTCGACAAAGGTGGGGCCAGGTTTTGTGGGACCCAAAGCTTGTACAGTTTTGGGGAACCCATTTAAATAAAAGAATACAGAAATATAAAAAAAAATTAGGTGCAGGCCTTGAAACACAGTCTGAAGCTGCATCTTCCTTAGCCTACTGGTAATGTACCTCTCCTTATCACAGTTTAGGTGATAGCCTATAGGGCAGTGCCTGTGTCAATCTTTCTCATTGACATATCCTCTGGAAAGCACAGTGCCTGGCACTTAGTAGGGGCTCAATAACTATTTGATGAAAGAAACAATGAACTTATGTAGATTAAGAAGGAAGCACAAACTAGTTGTCTTTAGCAGACTGAGAAAACCCCAACTGCAATAACTTTGTTTGACCCCCGTCCTGTAGAAGGCCTGGGGAGATCTCTTTCATTCAGAGCCCACTCTTCCCTCGGCGAGGGGGGTTCCTGTGAAATAAGGACTGTCTTTACTGATATTATTACCTGGTTTTCTCCTTTCCCTCTGAAGCCTGGACTGGTGGGTGAGAAAGGTCTACCCCATCCTATCTACCTTCAAGAGCCCTACTGTGAGTATTAGGTTTTTTTTGTTGGAATATTATTGATTTATTTTTCATCTATCAGGAAGCTGCTTTGACCTGTTCTCTGAAACTATTCCACTTGTTCTTGATCTGTATCTCAGGGTCATACTTAATTTAGCTATACTTATTAATGAACCAGATGGCAACAGATGGTTATGCCAATTGGTTGAGCTTGGCCTTCTCATTAGTGTTTTGGCTATAATCTGGTTTGATGTTAACGTTCACTGTTTGATTCAAAATGGTGGACTCCATCTTTGCTGAGGATGGAGGACACATTTCCATATTTTTCATCCTCAGTCTGACTGCCACCTATATCTGTTAGATTAGGGAGCATATCAATTTAGACCTCATTTGCATAACAGTGAGGCATGATGTGACCTGGGTTGAAATCTTACTCAGTGTCTTTGCTGCTGTGATTCTCCCAGGCATTTCTCATGAAAGCAGCTTGGCACAATTTCCCATTGCCTTGGTCACACCTCCAGTATTACAGCTCTTGCAAGTTTGTGACTGTGGTCTATGGGGATCTTTATATTTGTTGCTTTGTCGTGTTGTTGCCTTTGGGATTTCTCAATAGCATTGCTTAAATTGCTTAAAATTTTCCCAGTTTGTCCTATCTAAAAATTTTCTCTGTTGTTGGATATTAATTTGTTTCTACTTTAAAAAGCTATTACATTCTGATAGTAGTGCTGATAATAGTCTGCTTCTTTATTTGGGTGATGGTTAAATGGGTAGGTTCAGTTTGTGAAAATTTATTGAACTGTACATGTCTCTGTATGTTATACTTTAATAAAAAATAGAAAACATATTAAATATAATCAAAATATGCACATTTGTATACAAAGTTTTTATTTATTTCAGTTTTATAGACAGAAAACTACTGGATTATGAATCTTTTAAAAGTTCTTGCTAAATTGCTTCCAAAGGAGTATATGAGTTTACATTTCTATCATTAGAAATGTCCTATTGCTTAAAAAAATAGTATGACAAGATATAAGCAAAACTGTTTTATTATTCTAATTTAAATTGTTTAAGTGTCCATACAGTTGAACACAGTCCAATTTAGAAATTTCAAATTATAAAAAGAATCTCTCTCTTCATGTATTTATAGATAGATACATATATGTATATAAAGTACATATAGATAACATCCATATATACACATATGTACTTATATATATATTATATATATC
This sequence comes from Eidolon dupreanum, assembly GCA_028627145.1. NCBI lineage: Eukaryota > Metazoa > Chordata > Mammalia > Chiroptera > Pteropodidae > Eidolon > Eidolon dupreanum. The sequence continues at coordinate 51,707,429 of CM053504.1, read as the reverse complement.
CATATAGTCATTGTGAATAAGCTGGAAATGTAGAACACTGGAAAGAAAAAATCTAGCTGGTCTCTAAACTCTGAATGCTATGACCATAATATCAGAAATTTCATATCTACAGCCATATAGCAAAAGTCACAGTAAAGGAGGTTGATCTCAAAAATCACTTCTAATTAGGTTGCCCTGTTTTTTATTCTCAGATAAAAGCCTAGGCACATTTTGATCTAATTGAAAGCTACCCTGAAATAGTTGTTGCAGGTTTCCAAGTTGTATCTACCACAAATAATTAGGCTCTAAGGATAAAGAGATTCTCTTAGATAGAATTCCATTAAACATTCAAATGATAAATATTTCACTCCTACTTAATTGTATTTCACTTAAAAAATTTACAATCACTTTGCAATTTTGAGTGCCTAAGAAAGTCTTGCTTGTTCTGGCACATTCTGATTTTTGTTTAGGAAAAATTTCACTTGGGAACAAGCAACAATGGAAAATCTGATGACTCTAACTTGGGAGTGATTGCTGCCCAGAAGGTGCATCTTGTTCCAAAATGCATCACTGTGTTTACACTTCTCAGTTCAAATAGTCCTCCATCTTTCATAATGAAGGACTTTCTCAAATTCTCAGAGAATCAGAAAGCTTGTGTGTCACGCCTTGCTAAGAAAACATTTCTCACCCAAGTATTTTATTTCAAATCATGATTTTAAAGTAAGTACTTGGGCCAGTTAACACTAACCTTTCAGATGGGTCAAGGCTGTCCCCAGGGGCCACTAGTTTGGGTTCAGACAGCTGGAGGGCAGGCTACCAGAAGAGAGAAACAAGTGCTTGCAGTTGGGAATGAACATACAGCAGGAGCCAATGAGCATGAAAATGGTGAAGGAATTTGAGGACATGAGAGCAGGTCATTGACAGCCTTTGCTACATTATTACTTATAAAACAGGTGAAGGAAAGGAGTTGGTTCTACCCAGGCAGAGGAGGAAGACTTTTTCATTCAGTCAAACTGCTACTCTATTGCATAGTTTTATAATCTCTAGAGGCTACTTTATTGCAGGCAACATCTGGGAGGACTTTTGGGTGTGATGGGAGAGAAATAATGACATAGTTGAGAAAACTCAAATTCATGTTATATACCAGGTTCAGCTATATGCTTTACATGTATCTGCATTTGGTGAGGCCCATAGAATTTTAAGTTGCTTGTCCCAGGTCACATAATTAGGTTGTAGTAGAGCTGGGCCTTAGAGCTAGTTCATGTTCTCAGTCACAGTGTAAAGCTGAGTACATTATCTGAGGCCTGTGGATCAAGGCTCTGCTTTTGCTTTGTTAAGGAGAAGGCTCCAGAGGGTAGACTTTTTCATAAGGATGAGAATAAAATTCTTTCTTAGGGCACCATTTTCTTAACAACATTTATCATGACTTGTAATTACATATCATTTTATTTGTCTATTGTCTGAATGTATCAGTGTATAAACTACATGGGAGCAAGGACCAAGCTGTTGGTTCACTGATAATTAGTGGGTTGTGACTCAATGAGTGGCCTGCTCATCATTCCCCCACTCCCTGCACCATGGCAGACCATTGGATGGGCTCCTTCTTTTTCCTAAGTGAATTTGAAAGTTAGATGGCTATGTGAACCTGGACACATTATCTAACCTCTTTGAGAATTGTTTTTTTTCTGGTAAAAAGTGGGGATAATTGCACCTACTTTAAAAGGATGTTGAGATGACTAGATCTAGTAGTTATAAGGAGGATCTAGCATACAACAGGACTCAAAAATATTGAATAGGGTCCAGTGTAAAATATAACTGCTGTGAACGTGCCTGGGAGAGGAGCTTTGCTATTTTCTCTCTGAGTTATAACCAGGGATTCAGACTCTACAGAGAGTTCTTCACCTTGTCTCCAACAAGCCTTGACTGTGGCCATGTCTAAGGTAGACTGCATATGTCTGAGCCCATGCAGAACCACAAGCCTTGTGTGTCCTGGCTGCTATTGAGAGTTGACAGAGGGCTCCCTGCAAGCCCCACCTGCTGCCCTCCGTCAGGTAGAATTGGATTGAATGTGTTGTTCCTTAGCCACATAGCTTACTTAGATCCTGGAAACAATCAGGTTCCTGAAGGCATTTCTATTAACCACTTAATATGCTTAGGAGCCAGTAATACTGGAAGCATCGCACTATTGACAATAAAGTATTTCTCAAGTGGGTTGAAACATGTTTCTTTCTCTATCCTTCCTGTCCATTCAGAGCAGAGGCTTGTTGTCGTGGTAACAGAAACAAGAGCAAGTAAGAATTTTTGAGTGCCCTACATGCTTTTGTACAGGAAGAAGGGTGAGGTTGAACTGAAATGTGAACTGAAAATGAAATACTTTCATCTCTCTCTACAGATGGTAGATGTCATGATTGTGCCTCAATCTATTCCCCAAAAGTAAGCATATTCAGTCAGTGCATTTAAGAATGCAAGAAAAGAGAGAAAGGGAGATGGAGAGAAAAGAGGGCCTCTTCTTGTCCCCTTGCTCCTTCCCAAATGGTTTCATCCAATGACATGCTTCTGGGAACATTTTACCTCTTTCTTGGGCTCATGAACTGTAACCCAAACACATATCAGTTTTGAGGAAATTTGTAACTGCCCCCTGATCTCTATATTTCAAAAACATATAAGTTAGGTTCTATTTTTTTAAACATAAATTTGATTTACCTAAGCACACAAACAGAGTGGATTTGGTTTGGGGTTTAGTGAAGAAAAGTGAATTTTGCTAATTTTTATGTTTGACCCAAACTGTGCTCCCTGCTCCTGAGACCATCCTTCAATTTAAATGCATTTTTTTTCTCTGCATCAGCCCTAATGCTCATGTCTGTACACTTTCTCAGTTCTGCTTTTTTCTGTCCCTTCCTTTGCAAGGTGCAGGAGATACTCACAGCACACTCTTGGCACCACGGTGCTTCGTATTGCCCCATGTTCCGACTTACCACCATTCCCTTGAGAATCTCTATAACTTAGCTCTACTTCCCTCATGCCTTCACAGGGCATAGGGTACCCTAACTTCAAATTATCTTTCCTTTTCTGTGCATGTGTTGAAAGGCATCAGTCCCCCAAACTGTTCAACATAATAAACAATTTTAACAAGAAACCTGAGGTTGGAGGCCTGAGGCCTGGGTAGGCAAAGGAAAGATGAGAGAGCATAAGGAAGAGAGGAGGCAGAGACTGAGAGAGAACTGTGATGCTGGAAGCAAAGGAATAAGTGGCAGAGAGTGGGTACTCTGCAGGCTGCTGAACCCAGGCTCCCCAGGATGTTATCTTTTCTGGCTGTGGAAAGTTGGACATGTTATTGAACTTCTCTACATCTTAGTTTTCTCATCTATAAAATAAAAATATTAGTACTTTCTTTAGAGTTTTGAGGATTGAATGGAATAATGCATGCAAATTACTTGATGCTGTACCTAGCATATGCTAAACTCTTGATAAACTTTGTTATTATTTGTGAATATTATTTCCACCAGAGATGAACTTTATTGATATTCATAGCTTGCTTCAGGAGAACCTATTCATCTGGACCAAACACCTCTGGTTGTAAGTTTGAGGACATATGGAATCTCAGAGATTTAAATGGCAGGTTCACACTTGTATTATTTCATTAAATGTATTCAGTATATTCGTATTCTTGAAGTTCAAGAAAAGAATTTGAGGAAAACACTCCTAACATTTGCAAAGCCAGAGGCACAAGAATAATTAAAGATCTACAAACCATATGTCTAAATTCTGAAAAGTTGTACATCCAGCTACCAAACTGTTGTTACTTTCCTTCTTGACACATGCACCTTCATAGTAACCTGGAAGGCAGCTCTTTTTTTTTTTTAAACATGATTTAAAAATAGCATTTATTGCTCATGTTTCTAGTTTCAAAGTTAATACATGTGCATAAACATAATTGTAGTCATAATTATTTTATTGAGCATTTATCCCATGTCAGGTACTATGCTTCAAGCTTTACATGCATTATCTCATTTAGTCTATTACAATTTCATGAGTGATGTCTTATTATTATCTCTACCTTACAGACATGGAAACTGAAGCCCAAAAAAAATGCTTAGAAAAAAATCACTTTTAATTCTACTTTCCAAATTTAACCCACATCTTGATGCATGTTTTTCCAATTATTTTGGAAGGTGGCTTTGAATTTAAAATTCTTGTCCTTCTTGGTGGTCTATGTTGGAAAATGGTGGCATAAGGAGAGCAAGCCCTGGTCCTTAGACTGAGGCCACTCCCCCTTGTCCCCATCCCTGGCTTTATCCTGCATGTACTTGTGTGAACCTTCCTCCCTATTGTGTACACCATCCACCCTATCCCGGCCGAGGGGTAAACTCTCTAGCTGTGATTCAGCTTCTGGTGGAGGGACCCTGAGAGGCTGTGTTACACAGATTCTGGAAGTAGGCTTGAGGCTGTTTGATCTAGGAACCCTGGGATCCTAGATACTTAGAGTGTGGTATAGGAGAGGGGGTGTGGGCTTCAGGTGTGCACGTCCCTTTGGTCCTATAGACTCCCTCATGGGCACAGGTCGGAGGTGCAGCTGGGTAAGTGCCATAGAGAGGATCCAGGAGAAGTCCTCTCTTGCCTGGGTCTAAGGGAAATACTTTCTTACTGCTACCGAAGAAAAAGAAATCTGGTAGCTTAAATATTTTAAAATTCTTGCACAACTTAATGAAGGGCTGATTAAGGCATAATAACAGTCTGTGTTTAACAAATAAGTCTAGTAATGCATTACTATAATTATATTCTGGTAGCAGAATTACCTTTGTAGTATCAGTATCTCAGTACTTGCTTGTAGTTTAATAGAACACATTTAGAATCAATACCATATGTTGCTGAATTAATTAAAAACACCATTTGTATTTTTCCTAACTAAAATATGAGTCACAGATTTCAACACTTCATTTGTTCATACAACAAATATTTATAGAATGCCCACTCAATAGATAGCTGCTAGGTACTGTATTAGGCACTCTAGATACTATTAATAATTACATGAAGAATGACAGGAGCTGCATTTTGTAAACAATTGACACAAGGCAGTACATTTGAGATCTAGGTTCAGGGGAAAAGTCTAGGAATTTTCTGGGAAGAATGGGGGTGAGTGTGGTTAGAAAATATTTCTCAATTCTTAATATGCTTTTGTTTCTCCAGCACCATCAGTTAATTTCCACTTGCTTAAAAAATGTGAATTATGGAATTTAAAAGCATTTCTCTTAAAAAAATGGCTCTTCTCTGTGAATACTGGATCCTGTCCATCTTCATGTATCTTATGTTCTGGATTTATGTTCTAAGTATATAGACATAGGTTGACCCTCCTATTTGTTCCATGACCAGGCTATATGATGCTGGGGTCCAAGGGAGACTACATAATGATGACCTGATCAAAGGCATTTAGGTGAATGCCAGCATCTCCTTCAGAGGTGAAAGAACTGGGATATGGCAGTAATTCTGAGGGTGGATCTCAATGACTGGCATTTAATAGATACCTAATAAAAATGGGTTGGGTATTGTAATCCCATTCTATGCCAGAGATTCAATCATCATGATTAAGACCTCTATTAACAGCAGCACCAGACCACAGATGTTCTAATGAGCATAAATCTAGTTTCTGCTTTGTTTTTACTTTGTGGCTATATATGTATATATGAAGCGATGGAAACAGAAATCAAGAAGTGGTCTTAACAAGAATGAGTATGTGGATCTGGGATGACTGTGGATAACAGACTCTTATTTAGAGATTATGACCTTATATTCTAGCTAAGTTAGAATTTTTTCACCATTTACTTGAATATCAGTTTCTGGGGAGCATTTTAGTATGACATATGAAATGTTATTTGCATAATATACACCTATAATTTATTGAAATCTTGTCAATCTAGAGATAGGGCAAGAGGCATGGTGATCAAAACACTCAGGAATCAAGGAGCATGACTCCCCCATTATCTTTACAGCATCTTCTAGATGCTTTGAGGAGGCAAATAGTGAAGCTCCTTGCATCATGGGAAATAGCCACCTTTTTCAAGAAGGGACAACATCCCTCTCTTCTACGGTACTGGAATTCTTTCATCTCCTTGGGCACAGAGGCTGAAATTCATATTTCTTCTAGGAGGAATTCATGTGGATAATAAGCTCTACTTTAAAATATTACTACCTTGGAAACTGATCTGAGAATGGATACTTTTAACCCTATTGCTTTCCTTCTAGTACCTCACTGAAATCAGCCATATTGGGTTTGGTGTGAGGAAGAGAGGAACGTTGGCTCTCTTGGAGAGAGGAGAGCTGGCCTGGGAAGTCCTGAGTGCAGGCTTCTGGGAGAGAACAGGCCAGCTTCAAGGAGATAGAGAGAGGGTAGAAAAACAGATGAGAGGAGGGCACTAACATTTTTCGTTTTATCTCAACCCAAATTATCTAAAGGTGTTTAAATCTACTTAATACTTTTTTTTCCTGGTAGAGGAAGCGTATGAATTAAATAGAAGAATGTTATATGTTGTTTGAAGCAATCACACAACTGAGCATGTGTATGTGTTTAACTTTTTGCAGTGGTCTTATTCATTTATTTATTTTCTAGCTTTATTGAGATATAATTGACATATAACATTGTGGAAGTTTAAGATGTACAACCTGATGATTCGAAACACACAAATATTGAGAAATAATTACCACAAGAGTGTTAGTTAACATCCATCATCTCATGTAATTACCTCTTTTTGTGTGTGTGTGGTGAAAACATTTGAGATCTACTCTCTTAGCAACTTTCAAATGTATAATACTGTATTTTAACTCTAATCACCATGCTGTACACTAGATCCTCAGAACTTAATAGTATTGTAACTGGAAGTTTGTACTCTTTGACCAGCATCTCCCACTTTCTCCCACTCCCCTCTCCCCCCAGTCCCAGGAAACCACTAATCTCTGTTTATATGAATTTGTTTTTTATTTAGATTCCATATTTAATGAGATCATACAGTATTTGACTTGCTTATTTCACTTAGCATAATGCCCTAAAAGTCTACCCATGTTCAAACAAATGGAAGGATCTCTTTCTAAAGGCTGAATGATATTCTATGGTGTGTATATATCACATCTTTACCTAGTCATCCATTAATGGACTCAAGATTGTTTTCTTATTTTGGCTATGGTGAATAATGCTGCAATGTAATAGGGTGGAGAGATCTTTTCGACAACCTGTTTTCATTTTCTTTGGATATATACCCAGAAGTGGAATTACTGGATCATGTAGTAACTCCATTTTTAACTTTTTGAGGACCTTCCATACTGTTTTCCATAGTGGGTATATCATTTTACATTCTCACCAGCAATGCACAAGGGTTCCCTTTTCTCCACATTCTCACCAATATTTGTTCTTTCTTTCTTTCTTTCTTTCTTTCTTTCTTTCTTTCTTTCTTTCTTTCTTTCTTTCTTTCTTTCTTTCTTTCTTTCTTTTTTATAATAGCTGTCATAGCAGTTCTGAGGTATAGCTCATTGTGGTTTTGATTTGCATTTCTTTGATAATTAGTGATGTTGAGCATCTTTTCATGTACCTGTTGGCCATTTGTATGTCTTTTTTGGAAAAATGTTTATTTAGGTACTTTGATCATTTTAAATCATTTTTTTTTTGCTATTGAGTTGCATAAATTTCTTATATATTTTGGATATTAATCCCTTATCAGATAGATGATTTGCAAATGTTTTCTCCCATTCTGTAGGTTGTCTTTTCATTTTGTTGACTGCTTCTTTCTTTGCCATTTAAGTAGGGTTTCCTGGAATGAGCAAGGTCAGGGTTTGTGTCTTGTGTATATTTTACGGCAGTGGCTAATGTACTCTTTTATGGTTGAAGAGAATCCTTCAGATACTGAAAGTTATTTTAAATCTTTGAGAGGGAATTGTTCATAAGAAGAGATTTTATTTTCAAACACATTGTGTGATAAGCAAAGATGGGCCATGTACAGAGTACTATCTCCTACTAAATGAGTAACTTCTAGTAACTGCTGCAAATGTTTAAACTTAAAGAGGGTTTTGAACTTTGGGAAAGTAAGTTTTTAGCTTTTCAAAACAATTTTGTGTGTAAGACCTCAGGATGAAAAGTTTTGTATAAACCCCAAATGGCAGTGATTTGCAGCAAGATATAATATAAAGAGCATTACAGACCTGCATAGACAGACCTGGGTTTTGTTGTTTACTTGCTGTGTGAGCTTAGGAAAGTCTCTTATACTCTCTGACCCACATTTGTAAATGTAGATGGTAATTGCTATCTTACAGCCCTGTTTTAAAAATAGAGATGAAGTATGTGTAATGGACTACATGTTTGTTGGCCCCACCTCCAAATTTATGTGTTGAAATTCTAACCAAGGTGATGGTATCAGGTGGCACCTTTGATGAGGGTGGAACCCTTTGAATGGATTAGAGCTCTTTAAAAGGGACCCCAGAGAGCTCTTGCCCCTTCTTTCTGCCAATACAACAGAATTTGGCAGTCTGCAACCCAGAAGGCTCACAAGAACCCTGCCATACAGATATCTCGATGTTGGACTTTTAGCCTCTAAAACTGTGAGAAATTTTTGATGTGTATAAGCCACCTAGTGTATGATATTCTATTATAGCAGCCTGAGCTCACCAAGGCAGAGATGTAACTTACATTGCAAAGTGCCTGGCACATAGTAGGTGCTCAATAAGTGTTCACCCACTCACCTTCCTTTCCTCTCTTTCTCTAGGCTGAGTAGCACAAAGTAAAAGGGAGAATTTGAAATTATTTCATGAATTTGATAACTGCATTATGAATTTGAACCAGTGTACATTTTTAAAAACAACTTTTTAATGAGGCATACCATATATAAAGAAAAGTATACACACTGTAAGCGTACAATTCTGTGAATTATCACCAAATATTCACACTCATTTAGCCAATGCCAAGATGATGAAACCACCAGGACCCCAAGAGGCCTTCTCATGCTGCCTTCTTGCAAAGGTAGCACTATCTGACTTCTAACAAGATAGATTACTTTGTCTGTTTCTTTCTTTCTTTCTTTCTTTCTTTCTTTCTTTCTTTCTTTCTTTCTTTCTTTCTTTCTTTCTTTCTTTCTTTCTTTCTTTCTTTTTGATAGAAATAGGTTCACACAGAATGAGCTCATTTGTGTGTGGTTTCTGTGGAGGTTCAGAAAATAACTTTCCTCCCACCTTTCTATGTTCTTCTGGCTGGGCCAATAATCATATTAGTATGAGAAAGATTAACAGGAGAAAATAATCACTTTTAATACATATGTACATAAAAATATACCTGCAGACACATTGGACAGTTGAGGCTTATATCTCATTCTGAAGCTAAGGAGAAAGAATGAGGCTAGAAGTTGTGGTTTGAGACTTCAAAAGCAAGTCACATGGAGACAGAAATACAAATGTTTGGTAAGTAAATGTTTGCTGGGTCATCTTTAATAATGGGACACAGAAAAGACGTTGATCAAATGGGCCCTGCTAGATTCCTCCCTGTCTGTCATGCACTACTTTATATTAAACCATAAGTATCTATGATGATAGCTCCCTTCCTGGAGCAAGTCCTCTATATGAATTCCTTTTAAATAGTTAGGGGGTAAAATCTGTTGACATAAGAAATGTCCAAGCTTGTAGAGAATTTTAATGAGTTTATTTAAGCCAAACTTACGACAATTGCCAGAAAGCAAAATCTCAACAGATCAAGAAAATGCTCTGTTGAATGGCAGTTTTGCAGCTTATTTTATACATTAGAATCAAAGGAGGAAGTCTAAAAAAGGGTTACATGACAACCATTGGTGGTAGATTAAGGAAGTGGGAGAAAGCAAAGTAGGGAAATCTCTGGGATTAGATAAGAAATAAAATGAATAGACACATACCTCTTTTACATTGGTGGATACAAGATGGTTAATAATTAACATTTTATAACACATAGAGATGGTATTCAAGGAACAAAATAACAATGAGAAGTTTTATAGTCTTGCATACTGAGGGGTCTAGAAAAGGAATTACTCTGACATTCCAACGGTATGTTATCTTAGATACAAAAAGACAATAGACAGGCTTACTCAAGATAAAGACTGACTTTTTGTCAAGAAAGCTACAAGTTCAGGATGTGACTACCTGCCATGACCTGCTTTTATTAGGAATTTTTATGTTCAGACCACTCTATGTGGTTAATTTCAGTCTATGAGTTTGTAGAGTCTTTCATGCTGGCCTCACCTGAGCCTATCAGGTTTACTATGTGGTTCCTTTTTTGTCCCACTTCCACTTAGTCATAAATCAGTCCAAGGGATGCATTGATGACCAACCTCTTGGTTGGATAATGTGGTCCCACGGTGCTAGACATGCTCATTCCTAGGAAGTGTTAGCATCATTGTTTGTCTTGCTGAAATGGTGGACCATTAGAGATGAGGCAAGACTGTAACTTTTGATGGCAGCAAGACCACATTTTTTTTTTCAAAAGGAAGGGCGAATAGATTGGATGTGGTCAGGTCTTATGGGCCTTCATTAAGAATGAAAACACTGGATCATTTCTAACCTACAAACTATCGTGATCCAAATTTTGCTGTCTTTCTTACTTTTCTGTATCTTGCATCTAATATAACACTTACTTGTAGTTTGAGGGCACATCATACACCTCTTCAGTTTCTATTTACTAGTGTTATTAGTATTATTACTTTAATACAGCCCATCTACTTCTTATTGGAAGCAAAGTGTCATTCATTATAAATCTGATTCCTGCTAGTTGTGCAAATGGGAACTGTAAGGTTTAATTGGGGCCAAGTTTGTAAGAACACAACAGTGTAAATTACAATTACCATCTCAAAATTTCCAAAGGCTGGGGGGACAATAAGAGTTTCCCTGTGCCTCAGCAGCCATTACAAAGGGCCATTTTTTTTTTAAATAACCACTTCAGCTTCCAACTGAATTAATATAGTAAATAGTGTTTGTTGGATTAGGAGGTAAATATGTTTCCATAATTGGGCTTTTGCATTTATACATAAAATTCCTTTCTCAACATTCCTTTTCCACTAATGTTCTACAACTCTCTTGTCCTCAGTTTGTTTCTTTTAACTTGTTTAGAAATAACCAACTTACTAGGACAAACTACTTCCTTTTACCTTCTCTCAAAAACACATACACATCCCTTTCTTTTCTTCTGCAATAACATTCCTTCTAAATTTTAAAAGAGAAACCATAAAATGAGCATTATTAATAATATAAATTTACCTTATACACCTTCAACAATTATTAACAGTTGGGCTATAGAAGTTGAGAAAAGCCCAAAGAACAAGTATAACTATTATTATGACTAATATTATTAGCAGACAGTTAAAGGCAATCAAACAATTATTCTTATTTTTTAAGTTCAACACCAGTTATGTAGGCATACAGGCCTTCTTGATGTCTTGGGGTATCTGTCTATCTCTGATGTCAGCAGCTTCTCAAGCTTGAGGAATATTTGATGTTTGCTGATAAGATACCTTCCAATGAGTTTGGAGAGAGTCTTTAATTGACATCTTTTTCAGTGGACAAAATCTCCTGGTTATAAGTCATGGTCTTTGAAATCTTCATCTCCCAGAAACACTGAAGTAAATCAGTTACTCATTTATCAATTTCTTGAAGCTTGATAATAATGCAGAATTTCTTCTTTTAGTAAGGTTGGTTCATACGTCCCTTCATCCAGATACATAGGGTGACCAGTGACTATTTAATGAGGAGAAAGATCTACTCAAAATGAGTAGATCTCAGATTGAGAAGCACTGCAGGGAGAACTTTTGGCCAAGGGAGATTAAAAGCTTCTAAAAATTTACCTAGTTGAATTTTAATTGTACCATTTGTATATTCCACCAATCCAGAGGACTGGAATGATAAGCCGAATATTGCAAATGGATTGCATTATTTGCCAAGTGAAATGAGTTCCTCGGTCACTATGTAACTCAGAGGGAATTCCTCAATTGGGAGTTACTATTATTTTTTCCAATAATAACTTACCATATTTGTATCCTTGAGATAGTGACACTTGGATAAAATCCAATTACTGTATCTCAAATGGAACTAAAGAAAGCGGGAAATATTCTTGGACCCATAAAATGATTTTCCAAGGCTATATTTTGGACAGGTAGAACATCGGCTATACACTTTATGAGTTACAGTAGGTTTCCAGTCATATTGTTTACTCCATGAAATCATATTTTCAAGACCCCAGTGTGTTAGCTCATGTACATGTTGAAATATAGGTAATTGAGCCTTCATAGGTAAGATTGATTTTTGATTGGGCCCAAGCCAAATTTGTTTGTTTTTGGTCAAAGATTCTCCCTTATTTTTGCCGTATTCTTTGTTCTTCTTCTGCAGCTGTTCATTGGAACTGTAAAACAGAGTCTTTTAGGGATTTAATAGGAAGACGAAACATTGTCAGGTCTGGATAATTTGACTGCTTATTGCTGTTTATCTAGCTGCAGCATCAGCTAAATTATTTCCTTTTGCTTTGGTGGTGGCAGTTTTAAAATGTCCTGGAATTTTGATAATTACCAATTCTTTTGTTCCTATACAATATCTAATAATTCTGCAACCGGTTTTCCATTCTTTATGGGCTGCCCTGAGGAAGTTAAAAAGTCTCTCTTTCCACAGCATTCTAAAGTTGTAAGCTATACCGAAGGCATAGTGACTATCAGTGTAAATATTGGGCAGACCTTATTCAGGTAAATAAGAACCTTCAATTAGGTCCACCATGGAAGTTATTGCATTTCTATCCCAGTAATGTCCCTGTTCATCTTTCAGATAAGATCCATTAAGTCAGCATTTTCAACAAGGAACCATTTCTAGGAACAGAAAGGTGGCCAGCAAGTAAAACAATTATAATGTCTTCATCCAGCAAAGAAGGTAGCAAAGTTGCTGGGTTAAGACCATTATATTGAGTTAAAGCAATATTAGGCACAGAAAGCAAGACTGCTTCATGAGAAACCAGTGGACTGACTGAAAAGTATTGAGTATGATGAGAGTTCAGTAAGATTCAACAGAATGAGAAACATGAATAAAGGAGAGACCATAACTATTTCTTCTGTTCATTTGCATAACATGGCTGTAGCAGAGGTGGCTGTCATGCAGGGAGGGAGCCCTTTGGCTACTGACTTTAATTGCTGACTATAATATCCTACAGGTAAATGATGATCTCCATTTTTGAGTTAAAATCTTTAAAGCATTTCCTTTATTTTTATGTATAAAAAGGAAGAAAGTTTATAAAGCTCCCAGAGCAAGAGCTTTAGATAATACTTCCTCCAGAGCTTCTTCAGCTTGTTTGCCTTCAGGGTCCCATTAAATTGAATCAGGCCGATCTGATTTTAGTAAGGCATATGGAGGCTGGGCCATTAATGAAAATTTTGGAACCAAGTTGCGACAGTATCCAGTCTGACCCAGGAATCCGCTAAGCTAATATTTTGTTTGTTTGTTTGTTTTTAGAAGAGGAAAGAATATTATTTCTCTGAATCTTTCAGGGTTAATTAGTAGCCATCTTTAGGTATCAGATAGCATTTTACTTAGGGTAAACAGACTCAAAGCTTGTCCTTTGAGACCCCATGTCCCTTTGTGGCTAGCTATTATAATAGGTAAATTGTATCCTTTTGGGAGTCTAATATGTCCTAGAGCATAAACGTAAGTCATCTGCATATTGGATTAGAGTAGAATTTCTGGAAAATTCAACATCATTCAAATCAGCTGTTAGTACCTGGAATAGGTGGGCCTCTACGTATATCCCTGGGGCATTACTGATCAAGAAAACTCATGATCTTTTTAGCTGGAAAGCAAAGAGGTATTTTTTTTTTTAACAGGAGTGCTGAAAAAGGTACTACACAAATCTATCAATGATAGTCCACAGGAATAGCTGATAATAGAATATGTGGATTTGGAACTACAGGATATCTTTATTTATAGCTGTGAGATCCTGTGCAAATCTCTATCTTTTCTCATTGGGTTTCTTTACTGGAAGGACAGGAAAAATACATGGGCTCCCGCATAGAATTATAAGCTCCCTTTTTAAAAAAAGTAATCTTGTATAATGAACTAATTCCAGCTAGTACATCAGGTCTTAAAGGATATTGGTGAATATTAGGTAGAGACAAAGTACTGCCAATTGTTATTTTAATAGGAGTGGCTGACTTAATCTTGCCAATATCTGTACAGGAAACAACCTGAAGTTGCACTGGAATGTCAGTCTCAAGATTAGTTTCCTCTTATGGAGTTTACTTTAAAATCATCATTTTTCTAATTGGTTCCGTATCTGATTCATTTAATTCTAAATACATTTCACCGTTCTGGGAGGATATGTGGACATCATTGGCTTCAAGAAAGTCTCACCCTATCAAGTAAATTGGGGCAGATTTGACTAGTAAAATATATATATTTGGTCGTAACATTCCCTAGCTGGAAGGGAACAGATTCTGAATTAAAAAAAAAAAAAGGCATTGGTTGATTAGATAGCCCTACTATTTGTACAGAAGCTTTACTCTGAAGAAGAGGACAAATTAGTTGGGTAGAATTAAGAACAGATAAAGTGGCCCCAGTATCTATAATGGACTTGGTAGTTTCCTCTTTTTTGGTAATTTCAAATTCTCCTAAAATATTAGTAAGGAGAAAGGAAAATGCCCTCTCATAGTCCTCGGAGTAGCTTTATGCTTGCTTCTTTTTCTTTTCTTTTTCTAAATCTCATTTCCGTTTTCTACAATCCTTTTTAAGGTGACCTGACTTTCTACAACAAAAACAGACTTTACTACACAAGTTTCCCAGCAAACCTTATTTAGTAATTCTGTTGCTTTGCCCTTAGAAACTACTAGGTGTATTAACTGAAATAGGTCAGAATAGCCAGGATCATATGTTCTAACAATTAAATAAATTTCCTTTGCGAACCCGTCGGGGTCCTGGAGAGGGTCAGGGAAATCTTTAGGTAGATTGCTTAATTCCGTTCTAGTCTAAGGAACGTATACAATCACTGGTTCCCCTCTGCTGGAAACTGGCTTTTCTTCAAAGGGATCTGACAGAATTGTTGTTGTTGACTGTTTTTACTAGTCTATCCTGGTCTGGTTTTCTATTCTGAGTATATTCTAGGTCAGTAGGGAGCTGAAGTGAAGGAAGTATAGAAGAGAGAGAAGGATGAGGAGGAAAGAAGAGTAAGTCTGGACAATAAAGTAAAGAGTGTAGTGAGGCAGTTGGAGAAGAAGGAAAAATGGAGCATTGGCATTGAGCAGCTTTGGAAATCTTTAGTTCAGAGACAGTCTCAAAAATTTTCTTGTTAACTTCCTAGAAAGAAGTAAGTCTCTCTGTGCTCCATTTCAGAGGTTTCTATTTGCCAGTCGAGGTAAGCCTCCCATTCATTCAGTTTGATTTTAGAAGTGGCTTTTCCCCCCCTGTTTGTGTGCAAAAAATTAATTTAGGTGTCAAAAGAGATTCATTTGGGCCATCTTAAGTTGATATCACTCCTAGTGAAATCTTCTCATTTCTGTAAGTACTTGCAAGTATAGGCTCCCTATGAATTGTACATCTGCAGGAGTATCCATGGAGACTGGGGGCTGGAGGCTTGTTGGCTTTGTAGGCACAACTTTTCTTGTTAGTTTTAGTTTTCTTTTGAGATCTGCAGAGTCTGAACAAATTTCTAGGGATATTATGTAGTGGGTTGAAGTGTGCTGGTTTTGGGTTGAGCTCCAAGGGGGCCTTCCGAGTTGCTTCAACCCTCAACCCTCATATGGGTTTCTCTTCCTCACTGTCTAATATAACCATAATGACTCTAACTGGCTTTAATGTGAATGTCCTGAAAGAGCCAATTATTTAATTATTTAATTGTGTTGGAATTCCTGTAGGCCTTACTTTTTTGAAGGATACTCTCAAACATCTGTACATAGTTTCTTAGTGTTACCAAACTCAAGGGGTTCATTTTGCCTGCGTGTGTCAATATCCAAAAAGAGACACAGACGGGAGTTTGCAGCAAAGAAAGCAGAAGTTTATTTAAGGAAATGGTGCCAAGATCAGAGACACAGGTGAGCTAGTGCTCAAAGACCTGGCTCCTTGATGATCTTGGGGGGATAGGTGATACAGGGGGAAATTCAGTCATGGTAGCTAAGGAAGTTGGGATTGTGGGCTCTACTGATTGGTTGGAGCTAGAGTAGGAGGTAGTTGATAATTGCATCAGGTCCTGATGTCAATGACTGCATTGTTCTGTCTGGTTTCAAGCGGGGTGCTGGTAGGGTCGTGGCCTTCATGGGTGTGGAGTTGCAAGATGGTATTATTAGTTTGGAGCTGGTAGGGCACAAGGGGCCCCTGCTGGTACCTAGCACCGGGTCTGGGTCCTCAGGGTGGTCCTTGTTGGGCTTCTTTGGAATGCTGCCATCTGTGCCAAGTAAATGTTGATGGAAGAAACATCCAAACCTGTAGAGAGTTTTAATGAGTTTATCTGAGCCAAACTGACAATTGCCAGAAAGCAAAATATCAGCAGGTTAAGAAAATGCTCTGTAGAATGGCAGTTTCGCAGCTTATTTTATACATTAGAATCAAAGGAGGAGACTTAGGGAGGTTTACATGAAACCCACTGGTGATAAATTAAGAGGGTGGGAGAAAGCAAAGCAGGGAAATATCTGGGATTGGAGAAAAAGTAAAGTGGAGAGACATATACTTCTTTTACATTAGTGAGTACATATAGGTAATAATTAACATTTTACAAGCATAAAGAGATAGTATTTGGAGGACGAGATAACAATGAGGGATTTCATAGTCCTGTGCTCTGGAGCAAAGCATTGTGCCTTGAGGAATCCAGAAGAAGGGATTATTCTGATATTCCAAGAGTATGATATCTTAGATGCAAAAAGGTAATAGACTGGTTTACTTGAGGTAAAGACAGACCATTTGTTAAGAAAGTTGCAGGACCAGGATGTGACTACCTCCTATGACCTGCTTTTAGTTAGAAATTTTTATGTTCAGACCATCATCCCATGTGGTTAATTTTGATCTCTGAATTTGTAGGGCCTGTCATGCTGGCCTCCCTTGAGCTTCTCAGGTTTAGTATGCGTCCCCCTTTTCATTTACAGATCAAAATTTTTTCCTGAGTCTTTTGTGTCTTAAAAATAACCAGCTTAAAATAGTCAATATCTTAAAAGGCATATTTTGGGGTGGCAAACTCTGCTTCCCCTCATTTCCTTTGCTCAAATTATTTTTGTGTTTAATCCACATTGTTGATATAGCAATAGTCTGCTCTGAATCACTGAATTTTCAAGCCAGTAGAGATCATAGGGATTCTCTCATCTACCCCTCTCATTTACCAGAAAAGGGAAATGAGGGCCAGAGATGATAAAGTGGTTTGCCCAAATTTACAAAGCTAATTATTAGCAGGGAGGCAATTAGATCCCAAGTCTCCCCATATCGAGTCTAGGCCCCCTTTCTGAAGTATCTGTAGTAGTAGCCTACACAGTTCAAATCCATCATGCAAAAAAAGAGGGGTGGGAAAACCAACTGCAGCACATGTGGGTATCTCTGAATCCTGGAGCTGGAGATTTTACCATTGTCTTTAGATCTGATCCTCTCATATGTACCTTCTCTACGTGAAAATCTCTGGACTGATGTTGTGTGCCCAGATGTTCTTATAGCATGAACCACGTACACATCTTAAAGTGTCAGAACCAGGAATGAGAGTCAGAAACATCTACACCTAACACTGTCATATTGATAAGGCATTATCTTAATTTAAAAGCTTCCAGAGAAGATTCTCTAATTTGTACTACTTTTTATAGGCATAAATTGGATCTGCCCATCTAACTCTGAATCCATATATACTTTCATTTGATCCTGAAAGTTAGTTCATTGGTATCACTTTATAACAAACACCATATATTACACAGCACGAACAACTCAGGATGCACCTAATTGGATGAATTCCTCTGGAAACCCACTGTTCTTAATGCTGCTTCTCAAACCTTCCATGGTGCCTACAATTCTCTAGTTACAGTTGTCCTATCAGGTTCAGGCAGTGTTTGAAGGTCTCTGTAAAAATGCATCTGCGTTTCTATGAATGGTACGCTTTGTGTCATCAGTATACTTTGCTCAGAGACAAAATGGATCTGTTTGACTGGGATGGAAGAGGGACGGATACGTTTGGTTGGAAGGTACAGTGGAGTGTGCATAGGAGTTTTCTCCAAGTAACAAAATAGACTAGACTGAATCTAATATAAGGGGACCCTTCTGGATCTCAGTTTACTCATTTGCAAAATGGCAGTAGCAATATTTACCTCGAAGAGCTCTTATTGAGAGTAAGTAAAATGATTATGCAAAACAATCTAGTTCCAGGTACATTGGAGGTGCTCCTTAAATGTCAGTTTTCACAGTAAATTCTTAACAAATAGATGACACTTTTTTTTATCCAAAACTGCACAAACCTCTCAGTTACCTAGTATATGTTAAGCTTAAACTACAAGCATAGGCTTGCTTCAACAAAGATTTCGCTGATGTTTAACATATAAATATATGGATGTCATTAAAATACATTTGTGGGTATATGTAAACCTATGTTCCAGGTTTGGAATCACCTCTAATATTTATATATTCTGTTCTATTGTCTAGTCCTGAAGTGTCATATTTTTAATTCAAAAACCTGTTTTACCATGTATGAATTGCTGCCTATCCGATGACATCTTTATTCTTCCCCTCTAGTAATTATCTCAAACTGTGCTAGATACATCCTGAACTTTAGTAAATTGGATCTGGAACAAGAGGCTATTGAGATAGCAACCCAGACTGTGGAAATATCTCTGAAGAAATAGCAAGTAAAATATGTATACACTTACACATGTACTAAAGAATTATGTAACCGGTTAGAAGAGAGAAGGTTTGGGGTTCTCCAGCTCATCTGAAATTTATTTTCTGGTTCTGGATAATTCTAACTATTATCTTGGGTTTTAGTTTCCTTTCTATAATTCAGGGGTAAGGATAGAGTTATTATGAATATAAACTTGTAAAATAAATGGAGTACATTATGAACCTAAAACAGAAAAAGTTGTAAAGAGCCAGTTTAAAAAAATTAATACAAGAGTGCATTGGAGGCCAATAAGAATAAAGATAAGATTTTTAGGTCTTATCCTAGGAATTAGCAAACAGTAGGCTTGATAAAACTAGAAACAAATTTTGTTACTTTAAGCAGTGAGCTGCAAATTATACACACTTTGCTCTGCTTCCCAAGTGCTAATGATGGTTAACACTGGGCCAGTTCATGGGCTTCTGCTGGCTCCGTGTACAGTCTCTGAGAGGGAAAAGGAGAAAGCCTCTTCAGTTAGTTAGGTGACTAAGGCGGCTATATCACCAGGCAAATAAACTAGAGGTGTGGTTCTGGTTATGTGTGGCTCCCTCCTCTGTCTACTTTGATTCTCTGCCTGGTTCCTCTGCTTCTAGTAGGGGTGAAAAAAGATATTTTCAGAGCTGGGAACTTAGAGATCTTTTCTGTTTCTTACATCTACACCCCTGGATGTTTATAAACATAAGTTATAGTCCACTGTGTCCAGTTTTGTGTGCTTCGAAAATGGGCCCTGTATTAGTTTATTATCATTGCATAGCAAATTGCCCCAAGCTTAGTGGCTTAAAACAACACACATTTCTTCCCTTGGAGTTTCCTTGGGTTAGGAGTGTAGACATGGCTTAACTAGTACCCTGCTCAGGACCTCATAAGGCTGAAATCAGGTGTCACCAGGCTGTGTTTTAATCCAGAGGCTGAGTCCTCTTCTAAGCTTGCTTGTTGTTGGCAGAATTTAGTTTCCTGGGAACTGTTATAGACCACCCACTTTTCTCAGTCATCTGGCATGCTTCACAACATGGCAGTTTACTTCTTTAAAGCCAATGGAGGATATCTGCTGCTGCTTTGGTTTTCTATGATTTTCAAAAATGGCTCACCTGATAGGTCAGTCCCACCTAGGATAATCTTCCTAATGTAAAGTCAACTCTTAGGGAGTTTATTTTTATTTATTTATTTTTCACCCCCTTTAATTCCCCTCCGCCCCCACAACTCCCACCCCTGACCTATGGATGTTGCCCTTTCCCCTTAAGAATTGAATCTTTGAAGGTGGACATCTCCTTCCACAAGCTCACGGCATGTACCCGGGGCCTGGCGTACCCAGGGTATGGTTCGTGGCTCCACCTGGGGTGCGAACCCAGGACCTTCTGCATGCAAAGCAGATGTGTTAACCACTACACTATGGAGCCACCCCCTTATAGAGTTTAATAATGTCTGTAATATCATTTCACAGAAATACCTAGAAGGTGCAAATACCAGGGAGCAGGAATCTTGGGGCTGTCTTAGGATTCTGCATACCACAAGTCTCTTGTTGAAATCTGATCTGCCTACAAGGGACCTCTTTCTCTGAGAACTACTCTGCTACCAGCAGCCATATTGGTGGTGTTCCTGGCCTCAGATGATTGGATTCTAGAAGGTGCAAAGTTTGACCTGCCTGTTAAGGTAGTAGAGGAAGGTTACAGGTCTTCACTTTTCCAGAATCACTCCCATTTCTCCTTACATTTCTATAAACTCTCATTTAAAAGCATTTGGCTCAATTTGCATGTGAGCACTTAAATTGTTAATTCCACAGTTTGAAAAGCTGGAGGAATCTTTTCATGGTTATTTTGTACTGAAAAGCAGCAGTTTACTACCAAATGGTGCCCCAGCAACACAGAGCACTAGCATCCTCTGTCCAATGGGCTACTTTATTCCTAGAAGTGGGTTATACACCAGGAAAATCTGGTGTATCCTCATAAGCAGCCCAAAGTTTTCTTTAAAGAAATAGCTGAAGCAAAGTGTGTGGCTTCTTTCAATCTCTATTCAAGGTTTAGGTGACTGGAGCAATAACTAGTCTGGTGGCTGAGAGTATGGCTCTGGAGTCAGCTGACCTCAGTTTCAGCCCCAACTCTCCTACTTACTTGCTTTGTATTGTTTGGCATATTTTCTTATTTCTCTGGCTCTGCTCCATGTCTATTAAATGGGGGCAAAAATACCAACCTTACTGGATTATTGTAAGAATTAAATGAGATAATATACATAAATGATTTAATTGATACCCAGTAAGTGATGACCATTATTACTGGTTTATTCAGAAAGAAATTTTCATTTTGTAATGGGCTATCAGGAGTTGGAAGTTGATAAAGTTTTCTGTGTTACTGATAGTGTTATATATCAGAAAGACTTTGTGATGTTAGGTCTTGACAAGAGCTTTCATCTGAAGTATGATAGGCATGTGGCTAAATAACTAACATATTAGTCTAATGTCAAAGTCATATCTTCAGAGGAACAGAATCATTGTTTCTTAAAAATAAGCCTGGAGTTCCTTTTATCCTTACATCTAGCTTTAGGGTTCCTCTCTAAAGAATATTAAGAACCTCATTCCAGGCTGTCAGGCAGAATCCCCATGTATAGGAGAAGACTATTCCTCATTCCTCTAGAAGGAAAATGGCTGGATTTCCTACAAATGCCTAGATAAGCCGCTGTTGTCTTAGAGGCTGTCTGAACTTGTCTGTGGTCTACAACACCTTGAGTAAGTGAACCCAAATAATTATCACTACCCATTAATCAATTTGATGATGTTTCTTTTTATTTTTTATTTTTAGAATCCTTTTATTTTTTTTTCTGACTTTATTGAAATATAATAGACAATTAGTTGCTGGTAGTTACATTGTACAGTTCAGTGAGTTTTTTTTTTCAATTATAGTTAGCCTACAATAATATATTAGTTTCAGTTTTACAGCATAGTGATTAGAGATCTATATAACTCACAAAGTGACCACCCCACTAATTCTAGTACCCCTCTTCCCCCTTACATATTTATTACAACGTTGTTAACTATTTTCCTTATGCTTAACTTTATATCTCCCTGTCTATTTTGTAACTATCCATTTATACTTCTTAATCCCTTTGCCCTTTTTCACCATCCTCCAATACCCCTTCCATCTAGTAGCCCTCAAAACATTCTCTGTATCTATGAGTTTGTTTCTGTTTTTGTTGTTGTCGTGTTTGTTTTATTCTTTTGATTCCACACGTATGTGAAATCATGTGATATTTTTCTTTCTATGACTCATTCAGCTCAATATCCTATAGGTTCATCAAGGCAATATCTTTTCCCATCCCTTTTTTTTAGTCTGTGTGTGTCTTTTAATCTGAAGTGAATCTCTTATAGGCATCATATATAGGGGTCTTCTTTTCTTATCCTTTTAGCCACCCTCTCTATTGATTGAAACATTTAATTTTTTTTCATTTGAAGTACTTGTTAATAGATATGTGTTATTACTATTCTTTATTCCTGTTTTTGATACATGTTTTTTCTTCTTAAAAAAGTCCTTCCAACATTTCCTGTAATACTGGCTTGGTAGTTATAAATTCCTTTAGCTTATTTTTGTCTGAGAAGCTCTTTATCTGTCCTTCAACTCTAAATGATAGCTTTGCTGGATAAATTATTCTTGGTTGTAGATCCTGGGTTTTCATTATGTCAAATATTTTGTGCCAAGCCCTTCTGTCCTGCATAGTTTCTCTTGAGAAATCAGCTGCCTGTCTTATGGGTGCTCCCTTGTAGGTAACTAACTGCTTTTCTCTTTTTGCTTTTAAGATTCTCTCTTTGTATTTAAACTTTGTCATTTTAATTTTGACATGTCTTAGTGTGGGCCTCTTTGGGTTCACCTTTTTGGGGGCTCTCTGAGTCTCCTGGGATTGTATGTCTATATCCTTCACCAGGTGAGGGAAGTTTTCCATCATTATTTCTTCAAATAGCTGTTCAAATTCTTGTTACCCTTCAGGTACCCCTATGACCCAGATGTTTTTACATTTAATTGTGTCCCCTAGGGTCCTTAAATTATTATTATGGTCTTGGCTTCTTTATTCTTGTCATTTTGGTTGAGTGTTTTTGGCTCCCCCATCCTCTATATTGGCAGTCCGATCCTCTTCTTTACTCACTTTGTTTATTTCATTTAAAATACTTCTCATTGCAGATAATGTGTTCTTTATTTGTGACTGGTTCCCTTTTATAATTTCCATTTCCATTTTTATGCTTTTTATCTTTGTTAAAGTTCTCACTGAGTTCATCTACATTGCCCGTAAGTTCATTGAGCATCTTTATAACCAGTGTTTTGAACTCTGTATCTGTTTGATTGCTTGACTCCATTATTTCTGGATTTCGGTTCTGTTCTCATGTGGTTTATGCTTCTTTGTCTTCCCATTTTGGCTGCCTTTCCATGTCTGTTTCTATGTACTAAGCAAAACTCCTAAGTATCCCGGTCTTATTAGTGTGGATTTGTGAAGTAGGTGTCCAGTGGCACAGTCCTGAGAGGGGTTCAGCTGCAGGCCAAGTTTAGCCCCAGCCTGTGCCCTTCCAGGGCCATCTGTTAAGATTCAGCAAGCAATCCACAGATGCTGTGCTTATGGTTGCCTCAAGAAGCCACATCAGAAACTGAGGCCAGCCTCCACCAGTGTATATTCTGGAGCTGCTCAGCAAGGAGCACTGCACTTGCCGAGGATACAACGGGATGTGGCTTGGGTGAGGCCATGAGTTGGGGGAGTCAGAGTTTCAGGGAATCCTCTGCGCAGAGTGACCTATGGTGGATCTATGTCCACACACTGGGAGGGGGGAGGGCTCAACATAGGGACAATGGATACCACCAGCATTTTTGCCTGTGAGAAAGACTCACCTCGGGCCCTCGCTCCAACAACTCAGTGTCCCTCTGTAAGTCACTGGTGCCCCCTGAGCAGCCAGCCGACCTGGTGCTGGTGCTCAGAGAGAGCCGGTCCATCACTGTAAAAGTCCTTTAAGAGGAGCGTCTGCAGCTGCCAGCTGATGCTGTAACCTCTCTCACACTTAGCCATTGGGGCCGGGCAGCCTCTTGTCTTCGGCCCCTCCTACCTCTAACCATTGCAGGGTGATTTCTTATTTCTCTCCCCAGTTATAGGGCTTCTATTCATCTAGAACCCAGGCAACTCTGCTGGTTGTTTGCTCTGTGTTTCCATGACAACTTTGATTTGGTCGCAAGTGGGGTGAATGAAGCTTCTATCATCTACACAATTTTCTCCCGAATATTTCATTCAGTTTTGTGTGTGAAAACTTAAGATGATTTGTGTATGCCTAGTCTTGTCTTAAGATATTGCTTAAGAGTTAAGGAAAGGAACAACAGACAGAAATGTCTGATCATAGGGCTTGATATAATATAATGTTCATATGCAAGTAAGTGATAGCAGTCAGCATGTTAGTATTCACACCACTAATCTGGAGTAGAACAAATGATCTTCTAGAAGAACCATGCATGAGCAGCAGGGCACATCTGGGCTCTTTCCCTTGAGTTCTGGGGTAGAATCGGCAGCCTTTTCTCCACTTAGATGGAGTTGACTAGAAGTCTTGTCTATGAGAGATGATACCTGTGTTGGGGTTGCCAAGATCCCCAGGTTCAATGATTCATTAGAATGATGTGCAGGATTCAGCATCACAATACTTATGGTGATGATTTATGACAGGAGAAAAATTTTGAGCTGTCCTAAAATAAATTATAGCTGGCCATAGAGTGAGAGAAAGAGACAAGCATATTTAACCAGTTAATAGCTGTGAGCTGACTAACAATAGACTGCTCCCATTCCTGAATGTATGTTGGAGCTTTTAATCAACTTCTGTAGTGACCACCAGACACCACCACATCCTGCTTATGCATGTACTCTCAGGACTGTTGCCCGCAACCAATCAAAAGTAGTCAATATTTCTTCCTTACAAACTGTGCACCTATCCTAGAACTGCCCTTTTTTCCTGTATCACCTCTCCTTATCTATAGCCAGTGTAAATTATTTCAAAACAGCCAACATCTTTTTTTCCCCCAAACAAAATGTATAGAAGAGCCTGTCAACTTCAGGACAGTGGACATGTTTGTCTTTTTCACCTAGCCCTGCTGCTGGTGCTTCAGACTATGCCCAGGACCTGGTTCTTTTCTGGCTAGTATTTGACTCAATAAATCCTTCCTTTCAGAAAATCTTTTGGCCATTATAATTTTTATTTAACATTATAGCGAGAGGAAACAAAGCCTAATTAGCAAAGAAAAAAGGAGCATGGGGCAGAGTCCTGGAGAAACTAGGTGCCAGCTTCCAAGGGTCCTCTCCAGTAGTCCCACAAGATGTGTCTTAGGCCCCCAGTAATGAGTTGTGACAACATGTGTGAAAAATGCCAACCAGGGAAGCTCATTAGAGACCCAGCACCCAGGGCTTTTACTGGGCCATGTAGACAGCCTCTGCTTGTCATGTACCAAAACTGCAGACTCCAGAAGAAAAGTAGGTGTTCAGCATAAACCACTTTGTTTGTACAAACAATTTATGTCTAATAAGCTTCTCTTATCAGTTCTAGAAATATGGCTAGTGTGACGAAAGAACTGAGTTTTTAACTTTTTGAATTTAATTAATTTTAAAAAGCCGTATGTGGCTGGCTAGTGGCTACTAAAGTTCTAGATTGTCCATTTTGTGATTAAATGATCAGTTGCAAAAAAGGATAAGGAGTAATCATCAAGATGATGGTACCAATTGAGGTCTTTCTCCACAAAATGTCCTATATTTCCCCAAATCTTGTTTCTCCCTATTGGGCTTAAATTCTTCCTCTCTGTGTGGTCCTGTCTTCCATCTAGCAGCTTCTACATTCAAGGTGAGGATATTGTCCTCAAGTTTTTTCATGGCTTGAATGTCAATAATAGAATATCAATAATCATTAGGAGGGACAGAGGTTTCATGGAACATATCATGCTTCAATATTACAGGTCAGGCAGGGGCACTGGAAACTTTCAGTTATAGACTATCAAGTAAAACAAATTCCTTGTTATAGAGAAATCTTCAGACTAGCATTTGTGATAATAGTAGGCATGCTCCATAAAATCATGTTATATAGATGTTTTCCAGCTTCCTTGGGAAGTAGGCTCTGAGATAGATTTGTGCACAAGAGGTTTACTGGGGAATGGTCTTAGGAACAATATTCATGAGGAATTGCACAAAGCAAGACTGGGCAAAGGAGAACATGAACTGAGATGCAGTTGCAGCATTGGTCTTAGCTGATCCCATGGTGTGTTCTGAAGCTGGGATGGCTTTTCAAAGTTGTAATGAAGCAAAAAGACCAGGCCTTTGCATGATCAACCAGTCACTGGGTGCTGGCTGCAGCTACCACTTTAACTGAGGGATGAAGCCATGAGCTCCCACCAGACCTCACTCCCAGCAGCCCAGGAAACAAGTACCTTGGCTATATCATAGCATCTGTTGCAATAGATTTAGTTTTCATTTGGAAAGAAAATCTGCCTGCTTTCCTTTGGCGGTAGGGCTTTTGTAGAAGGGAGAATAAAGTTAAAAGTAAGGTTTTGGAATTGGCTCGAGTCCTGTGCTCTGTGACATTGGGCAAGGTACCTAGTTTCCTTAGGTCTTAATTTCTTTGGCCAGAAATTGCCAATAATGCCACCTACTTGGAAGGATTGCTGTGGGAATGGAATAACATGATGTGTGAAAGCACTTAGCACAAGGCCTGATGGTTGGTTAACACTCAATAAATGGCTGCTATTGTTATAATTCTAGGAATTTTATAAGACACAACTTTTGGGTACAAGAATTTTTCACTGGGAGCACAGTAGACTTGGGTGACAGTTTTTGGCAAGAGTATGAAAAAGTGCTTCATTACTCACTGCTGAGGCCTCTTCCTTCTCTTAGCCTTTTCCTTGCTCTGGCAGAAGTGTCCAGAATTGGGATAAGCTAAATTGGAAAAGCCAATAGGAATGAGGGTGCTGCTGTTCTTGGATCCAAAGGGAAGACAGAGAAGCTACTCAGTGAGTGCTTGATCCTTTGCTGAAGAGGAACTAGTCCCAAGAAATTACAAGAGCTATGCTCATTTATGCTTAGGTCAGTGATGTAACCCTTAGAAATTTCTGGAAATGCTTTCTCCAAAGACATTCACCCCCCGCCCCACCCCTCCCGACCAAGTTCTATACATTTCTGTAATCTCGATGGTATCTGGTATGAACATAACCCTTTATCACTTTTAAACACTCCAAAAATATTAACTAATTAAGTCATTTCATCAAATAACAGTTTTTTTGGCTCAGTCTTGGCAGCCCAAATCTCTAGTCTTAATAACAGTCATAGAGCCAAGAAACATACTTTTTAAACATTATTAACATAGTTTTTAAAGCTGGAGTTCCAGGTGTAGGAAGAAATAGCTGCCAAACCCACCCATTCCAACTGACCCCCAGTTGAGGGCTTCTTGCCTTTGCTTTTGTGGTGTTTCCTAGACCTCTTTTACTGCTAATCCTGTGAGAGAGGGTTTTGTGGTGCAAAACAGTCTCTCAGACTTGTGTTTCATAAACTAGTAGATTTTAAAAAGAAAAATTAATTTTCTAAGCAAGGATACCAAAAGCCCCTGTTATTTTTTGTCATCATCATTTCATAAAAAGGAAGGAAATTTTAACAGAACAAAATAAGGAAGATAGTCTTGGGATAAAGAGCACCTTTTAAAGTTAAGTATATTCAGTTTCTTGGAAACCTACACCCTGTATTTTTTACCTCTTGCCTCCAACAGTTACAAACCTCTTCATGGACTGGGTCTGGCCTTGGGCCAGGAGCGGACCGGAAGGGCAGTCATCAGGCCTGTTTTGTTTATCACTGTACCTGATCCTTAATACAATACTTAGCACATGTTAGAGACTCAATAAATATTTATTGAACAAAGTAATGAATATGACTATCTGCTGTTGCCTTGGCTAAGTCACGGTATTTCTGGGGCTCAGATCTGTACGGTTAGATCTGTGCAATCCTGTCTATGTGATCTGTATAACTTGAAGGTCATATTGGATACCTGCCAAATTCTCTTTCATTTAAACCAACAAAGACCATAAGATAGAATTGGAAAGGAATAGTGTAGTGTTTTCTGCCTCCCCCCCCCACTTTTTTAAAAAGAATAATTCAACTTTGGGCCATTTTTTTAAAGAATAATTCAACTTTTGATGACTTTTTGAGAGGCTTGTTGCAATGTTTATCTCTTGAGTAAAGGTGTTGGTTCTTTATAGGTAAATTCTGCTTCTCAGGGGTCCTAGACTGAGTTATTAATTTAAAAACTAAGTGTTGAGGGATAGAAAACCTTACTATAATTTTTAATTAGAGGTCTTGATATTAACTCTAAGCAACCCTTTTCTGTTTTTTCTTTTCCTTGAGAGCATTTTAAAAAAAGATCTATGTTATTACACATTTTGTTATTACTATTATTATCATAAAGTATCCCATGGCCACTATGTGTAATTGAGTTTAGAGTTTGATAAATCTTTAATAAATAATACAGAAGTCACCTTAGCTTGTACATATTTCAAAGCCAGTTAAATCCCAAGAGCTGGAAGCAGGCAGAGGGTTGAATACACATTTGTATTTCTTTCTCTACATTTCTACTCAATCCACTTTTTTTAGGAAAATCTCCTTTTTGTCATGATCAGCCAGAGGTGAGGAATGAAGGAGAGATGGACTTTCATTAGGAATAGAGGCTTCATATGCAATTTTTTAATCTCTCTGAACATCTGATAGGAGCAGCGCTTTGAAAATAATCTCAGATGGAATTGTATATTGATTTTGAATGATGCTGTTATGCAAATGTTTCCCTGAGTTATGGCAAATGTTTAACTGAAAAAAGGATTCTTAAGAAGACATATTAATATAGATTGTTTGCTTCTTAAAACAGTAACTATGGTCTGTATCCTGTGTTTCTTTGGGAATATAGAGGATAATTTTTCAATTAGGAAATTTCAGATGAATTTAAAGGATTTTTTCTCTATTAAAATTTTATTGCACTGTTTCTAGCTCAAAAATGGCTAAAACATAATGATAATATTATTTCACATTAAAAAATAACTAAATACTATGATATCTTCAGCTTATTATTTTAAATGGAGTTGTTGTTTATTAAAACACTGACAAATTGAATGCATTTTAAAAATGTGATCTGTCATTTGCAGTACTATTTCTTTAAAATTACGTGTGGCTTCTTGTCTGCTAAGAATGATCAGACTGTCTCCTGCATCAGCCTACTCCCAAGAGAAGTCTGGCTCTCCCCTCTGTTGCCGTCACTTTGCTTGGCACTAAACTACTCTTGGACACATTTTTCTCAAGCTGGGATGTGAACCCAACCTCCACTGATGTCACCAGAGACCTTGATTTGTGGGGGTGTTTGTAAATGGGAGGAAGACGAGAAATCACCACTAGCTTTCCCTTTCTCTCTGCTCAGCTCACCTTTCTATTCACACCATTCTCTCTGTTCTCAGAAGTTTGTGAGATGGAGTGTGAAGACTGGGGTGTTTCTTGTGGGAGAGGATGTTGTAGGTAATCAAGGAGCTCTCTGATTCATTTCTCAGAGTTGGTGGCACTATTTGCTAGCTATGTGGACAGAGTTACTTAGCTGCTCTCAGCCTTGATTTTATTATCTGTAAAATGGGGTCAAACATATACTTCATAAGATGAAGATTAGGTGAGATATTGTATATAAAGCACCTGCCACACTGCTGGGCACATAGTTTCTTTTTCATATGTCTATTTCTATAACCAAATATCCTAACTAGAAACAGAATCACTGCTCTAAGAAATTTCTTTTCTCATGTATAAGCTACCTTTAACTGAAGGTTAGCCTGAAGAATGTAATTAGCTGGCTCTTTGGGGTCCTGACAATGAGAGGACCTGAGGACCAGTGGCACTGTGTGCTAGAATAAAGATGGCCCAGCAAGAGAGTGGAGTTTTAAAAATGTCCATGTCTAGGTCACCCTGTTTTCACTGATAGACTGCTGGAGCAATCTGGGGTTTGTAGAACCCTTTTCTTTATAAAAGAGGTCATATTCGACCCACCTTAAAGCCTCAGGGAAGTTCTGCATTATTTTTTCTTTGTTTCTGTGAGGTGGATGGAACACAGCATTGAGTAGTAATTGATCAAAGAAAATTAGAGCAGGAAAAATCTGTTCTTATCAATGTAGAGGCACAGTTAGGTTTCTGGCATCCCAGCTCTGCCCCATGCCCTGACACCCTCCTGCCTGCTCCTCACCCTCCTTCACTGTGTGTTCTTGCTGAGCCCCAGAAAAAGTACTAAAAATGCTAGATAATAAAAATCACTTTTTTCATTTAAAAGGAAAAAAAACCCAACTAGCTTCAGGTCAACTTTTAAGGATGTGAAATAATTACTTGAAACCTCTTTGAACTTCCTTTTGATATTTTATGAAGAAATGATAAAAAGGCAAAATTTTCTTCACATATGACCACTTAGATATAGTATTTGTGTTTATTTTTGAACCTACACTGGCCATTATTACACAGAAGAAAATATCATGATATTAAGCCCGCATCCCCAAAACCACACCCAATAAATATTTGGATAGCTCTGGCTGAAAATGGAGCTCTAGATCTGTCTTATTTCTTTTTTCTTTTTCTTTTTAAATCATTAACTAAAGCGCAATATATGTTTAACTTTAAAAAAATTATATTTTTCAGTTCAAGTTGACATTCAGTATTATTTTATATTAGTTTCAGGTGTACAGCATAGTGGTTAGATTGTTTTGATTGTTCAAGCACATTTGGTGATTTGAGTCATCAGGAGTTTTAACAGATTGGTTGGCTTAATGAGGGAAAGTAGCTATTTGGTCTTCTTGGTAGGCTGAATGTTATCTTTGCAGTGGGCCCCAACCTTTTTGGCACCAGGGACTGGTGTTCCTGTGAGGACCTAATGCCTGATGATCCAAAATGGAGCTGAGATGGTGATGCTAGTGCCGGAGAGTGGCTGCAAATACAGATGAAGCTTCGCTCGTTGGCCTGCCGGTCACCTCATGCTGTGCAGACTGGTTCCTAACAGGCCACAGACCGGTACTGGTCTGTGGTCCAGGGGCTGGGGATTCCTGTTCTAAGATAAAGTTATTTAAACAACAATGTATTTTTACATGTAATAAACAAAAACAATAACCACTAGTTGCAATGGCAAATATAATAGCGAATAGAGCTTATTTTGTGCCAGGCACTGTGCTAAGTGCTGTATAATCCCTTTATAATAATTTCTTATAATAATTTATTTCATTTTCCTAGAAACTATTTTTATTCCCATTTCACAGATGAGGAACCTTAGGCTCGGAGAGGCTAAGTAACTGACCATGATCACATAGCCAATGAGGAACAAAGATTGGACATCATAACCCTGGCAATATAATGTTAAGCCTATGTTCTCTAACTACTACTTAAGTTTCCAGCTATTTTCTGTAAGCTGAGCCTTGACTTAATTTCCCCTAAATTTGTTTGAATGACTTTTAGACATGCAGCTAAATTTCACTGTATATTCCTGATATTTGAACCATTGTTCAATCCCCTAGACTAAAATGTAATTGATATGTGTAGAGGAATGGGCCAATACTGATTCAGTCATCCTATTACACATGTGATATTAAAAAAATTTTTCATCTTGATCCATAGTAAGAATTACATTTTAACTTTATGATCCAGTACACAATACATACACACACACACACACACACACACACACACACACACACACACACACATATTTAAAACATGACATAGATTACAGCTCTCTTGGCTGAAAACCCACCTCTCCCTTTGGGAGTACTCTGTGTTTTATTTCTTTTATCTTTTCACCTCCCAAAATTCCACAGGGCTGTAGCCTTTCTTAGCATGATCCATTGCCTTCTAAAATATACCTTTAATAAATCTTTTTCTAAATCTCAAAAAAAATGACATAATACTTTACCTTTATTACGTGGGACATATTCTGATATTGTCTATTCTATTCTATTCCATTTTATTATATTCTATTCCTGTTTTGTTTTATTATAAATAAATCTATTGAGATTAACTAAATTTTACTTCTCACTAATGGACCAGAGTCCACATTTTTGAAAAACAATCCTTTGGCTGGATAACTTTTGCTATTCTTTACAAATACTGTGCACAGTATTATGCATTTCTGCATCCCTCTAGAGGATTTTTCAAATTGTGAGGAATAGTTAAGGTGAAATTGGTATTAGAGGACTCTGAAGAAAGTGGAATTCTCTCTCTGAAAGAGGTCAAGACTATAAATCTAGCTTCATCTGGAACTGAGGACTCCAACCTTAGAAGCTGGGTCCCAGCAGGATAATACCTAGCATGGCACAAAGTCCAGCCAGTCAATGAGTAAAGACTTAAAAGCCTGATCATTTTGGGGCAAGGGTTCTTTAAGTGTGTTCAAGGACGAAAGTAATCTCAGATTTTTAATAGTTTCTCAATCAGAAAAACACCTCTTACCCTTCAGCAGGACATTTAGGAGTTCTCGAGTGGCTTGTGAAGTTTGATGACTGGAAAGTGCTGACTTGTTGGTTGTCATGGTATCCTGGGTGGCTGCAACTAGCAACTGGATGAAAGTGAGAAATAAAAGTAAAAGTTAGGGAAAAAATACAACAGTTAGGCATAGTCTGTCTATTTTGACATTGTCAGGCACCAGTTGTTATTTGGTTTTATTTTATTTCTTATTCTGCCTTTTGGGTACAACTGATGGGAAAGGCCTTAATGTTA
Source organism: Eidolon dupreanum (assembly GCA_028627145.1). Classification (NCBI taxonomy): domain Eukaryota; kingdom Metazoa; phylum Chordata; class Mammalia; order Chiroptera; family Pteropodidae; genus Eidolon; species Eidolon dupreanum. The sequence goes on along the minus strand of CM053504.1, from coordinate 51,674,860 downwards.
GTAACAGTTAACATTTATCTAGTGTCAGTTCTAACGTAGGTACTCGTTCAGTGTCTCATATAGATAGTCTCCTTTAGTCCTTAGAGAAACCTAATGAGGTAAGTGATCATCTTCCCATTTTACCAATGTGAATATTGAGGTTAGGAAAGCCAAGTAGACTTCCAAAGATTATATAACCAGTAAGTGATGGACATGGGACTGAACTAAGAAAATCTGAATCCAGAGTCCGTGCTGTGAGCCACCACATCACATTCTGATGATTCAGCTTCTCTTCATTGGCACCTGATGGTCTGTTTTACAGGGAGGGGGCAAAGGTTGCGGTGGGAGGTATCTGTGTTGTGATGGGCACTCACTCATTATTTCAATATGTATGTATCTAGCATCTTCTCTGTACTTGGCACTGGAGGGTCTACTGTTTGGCTAGTGAAACTTTCAGACTCTCTTGTTCTTCCAGACACTCAATGTTTTTGGAAAGTTGAACATTCTAGATGCTTATACTCAAGTGCTTGTAACTTAGTACTTTGATGAACTGTTCAGGTGGCTGAGGAAGGTACTGGAGAACGGACATGGCATTCAGGGCAGCCAGGTCTTTGAGGAACATGCCTGGCAGCTGGCAGTGGCAAGTGGTCTGGATGATCTGGCAGAGCACAGGGACAAAAACAGTGGGTGACAAGTAATGGAAATACACTGAAACCATGAAGACAGTGGGTAACATCTGGGAGAGCAGAGCAGCCAAAAGTTGAGCCTACTCTTGGCCCGGGATTCTGGGACTAGACTTTAGTTCCTGGGAAGCCTCAAAAGGCAGGAAAGCCCAAGTGATAGAGTCACTGAGCATTATTCCAGCTTCAAACCTCAGCCTGTGGATCTCTAAATTCCCTTTGAATAGTAAAAGAATTGTTCAAGAATTAGCCTAAGTTTAGAGATGAGGACTAAGTGGTTAGGTGTGGAAATGAGAGCTTCAGAGATAGTGGGCTAGGTTGTCTGGAAAGGAGGCAGAGATGGTTTTCTCCAAATAAGCATTTATGTTGGGCAAAATCTCCCAGGAGGCGAGGTAAGTGTTAAAAATGAAAATCTTACCAAAAAAAAAAAATCCAAAAGTCTTTGTGTTTCTTTTTGAAAGGAATAACAATGTCCTGGCAGGGTTTGTAAGGTAGTTAAGTGTGTGTGTAAGGAGGATGTAAGGAACTGGGAAATCTATTAGGAATCTTTTCCTTAAATGATAGCTGCCAAACTATTTGAAAGTGTGAATAACAATAACTCTGATTTAATAATCTTACCTTTTTAAAGCATATTCAATGAATGCAGAAAATTCAATTATTTTTAAGAAATTTAAAATTGTTTCAACTGATTTGGCTGTTGTGTGTTTTATTTTGTGGCCTAGGGAGAATGACTATGCAGAAGGCCTGGTGGTAGATCTTGAAAAGGAAGTAGACGGCTGTAAATTAATGATTACTACTAAGCTCTTTGGCTCACTGTTAGAATTATTTCACCAAGTGCTTTCTCCTCCCGCCTGGAGGCCTAGAGTGGGTTGCTCTCTTAGCTAGTTATTTAGAATCCTTGCAGGAGAGATCTTAGGTTAAATGTTTCTATTGTGGTGACAATTCCATTGATAGTACTTTTTGCTTGTTATTTTATTTTATTTTATTTCATTTTATTTTATTTTATTTTATTTTATTTTACTATTTTAATCTTATTTTAACTTTTTTTATTATTTTATTTTTTTGCCAAGGAGATGGCCAAACACAGAGAGAACCATACTTTTAATTTGTAGAGGAACACTGCCATCTGGATGAAAGGTTACATTTTGAAAGCTCAATAAGTGAGTTTTATTTCCAACTTTGCTTGTGACTCTAAAATGCCTTTTCTATATCTGTAAAATGCAACAATTCATCTCCACCTGTGTCACAGTAGTGTTATGAAAGTGAGTTACAAAATGCAGTATACTTTAGGCTTCTTTTGGAGAAATAGAAAATATTACTATGCATGAAAAGGATAAAGCTTAGTATATGAGTGTACATTTTTATGGCACTAGGACATGATAAAAAAAATGAAATCAACAAACTTAAATTGTAATGTTATTGATGTAGATTCTCTGGATAATAAAGTAGTCTTCCAAAAGAAAATTTCAAAAATCAAGAACAAAATAAAAATATATTTATACAAAGCATTTAAAAATTCAAAAAATTCTTAGTGTTAACTAAAACTTTAGGCCAGCATTTTCCAAACTGTGTTGATAATTTATTTTTATTGTTTATTATGATACATTTCCTGAGAAATTAAGAGGTATTCAATGCATAATATGTTCAGTGATCAAATAAGTTTAAAGCATGCTAGATTACACAGCTAGGTTAAATGCTGAATTACATAGCTCTCTTTCTATGCTTCTGTAATGGTTTGTAGTGAAGAGGAATTTTCCACTCAAATGGCTAACCTTGTAATCAGCTCTTTGTTCTACTTCTGTAGACATGCTTGCTGCACAGGCTGAAGAGCAAGGTGACCTTGAGATCAACTGAAGACTCACCCTCCCCTTTGCTTGTTCTGTCTAGACAACAGATGTTTCCCCTTTGCTTGTTTGCGGATAAGCTCTATAAAAGTAAGGTTACCCCTGAACTCTAGGCCCAGATCTTCAGAGTGCTAACTCTTTTGGGACTGCTAGTGTAATAAACCCGAGTTCTCCAACTCTCTGAGTGGTATTTGGTTTCTCGCCGGTCTGATTTTTCTGCAACATTTCTGGAGGCCCCAGAGAGATTCCAACCATGCTGGCCCTTTGAGCCACCTGACCAGTGGCTTGACTGGGCTGGGCCAGAGGGGTTCTGAGATGAAAGAGGAGGTGCACCACCTGACGGTATTCTAGGTTCTCTTTTGGACTGGTGCTCCGACTCTCAGGACCGCTGATCCCTGACCAGACTCAAAAGAGGGATGGACCAACTCACCAGGAATGGCCACAGGATAAGGTAAGGCCCCAGGGCTCAGCACCCCAGTCAGGTCCCGTCTTCGAATGGAAGAGGAGCTTATCACCTCCTAAAGTTTTCAGCGAGAAGACACAGGTCAGGGTCTTCCCTAAGAGAGAAGATATCAGGGTCTTCCCAGTGGTGGGGAGAGGACAAAAGTCAGGCCTTTCAAAAGTGAGGAAGCAACGTGTTAACCTCTGGTGTGTGAATGCGTGAGTGAATGAGCATTCTGGTTGATTTGACTTGATCAGGTACAAATTTGTGGCTCCATGGCTGGGTATCCATGAAGTCCCCTCAATGATATGGAGTCTGAGTGGTCTCATCTGTGATTTCATAGTGCACGGCATATGGTCCAAGATGGCATTAGACTAGTGTCCGATCGTAAGTCACAAAGCAGCGTCTGCTATGGCCAAGTGTCACCTAAGCTCCTTTGGGACGCAGCCAGATGAGCACCTAAGTGGTCTCCTCTTTGGAGGAGGCACCCACCTTTGTTTTTGTGCCACTGACACAGGGTGGGATACACAGGGAGGGGGGACAATTGATTACTGATTTGGCTTAAGAATTGTCTATCTTCAAATGGCCGTTTTGACATAGGGGCTCTCTGTCAAATTATTTTCTTGAAGTTTTAAAATCTATTTTCCCCCTCCATTAGGAAGCTCCCTAAGGCAATATGGGTGGAGGTTCCTTTAAGCTAACTGTCTTAAATTGTATGTTGTAAAATTTTAAGAAAGGTTTTCCAGGGGATTGCAGGGTCAAGGTGACCTCAGAAAACTTTGTTCTCTTTGTGTGCTTGAATGGCCCACATTCGGAGTAGGATGGCCTTTGGAAGGGACCCTGGACCTCCCCACTGTTAAAGCTGTGTACCAGGTAGTGACAGGGACCCCTGGACGTCCAGACAAGCTTCCATACATAGACTCATGGTTGTAAATTGCTACTGTAATGCCTGCCCCCTTGGGCCTGGTTCTATGCAAATAGGCAGGGACAGAGCAAGGCACTTGTGGCCCAACCAACTTGGGGGAAGGACAAGGAAGAGCCAGCAAGAGTCATCCACCAAGGGGACCCTGAGGAAGAACCTATCTTCCACTGCCATACATTCCAACAGCTCCGTCAGTCCCCGCACAGCCACTCTACCCTCAATTACCTGACAGCTGTCCGCCATCGGTGCCTTTGCTGCCTCAACAGACTGAGTAGCCGCCAAGCCTGAGCTTACGGTGTCTTCACTCCACCCCACAGCCAGCCCAGCAGCCTGCGGCCCTCCAGATGCCTCTCTGAGAGACGCGAGGCCCTTTTGAGATTTGCAAAGATGGTACACTCCAGCTGGGCCACCCTGTCCTCTACTATCAGCCATTCAGCACAACTGACCTCCTCAGTTGGAAGCAGCACACCCCGTCCTATTCAGAGAAACCCTAGGCAATGATTGATCTGCTCGAGTTCATCTTCCAAACTCATCAGCCTACCTGGGATGACTGTCGTCAACTCCTCTTAACTCTCTTCAACACCAAAGAATGACACCGAATTCTGTCAGAAGCACAGGATGGCTCCAAGGACAAGCACCGGATGATGTACTAGACCTTGAGTATGAGCATCAGGGGCTGCGCCTGATGCCAGGCCCATTTGGGACTTCAACATCCCACACAGAAGAGAGTCTCCTGACAGGTACTAGCAGGCCATACTGCAGTGGGTGAAAGCTGGGGCAAGAAAGCCAACAAATATGTCCAAAATGTCAGAAGTACTCCAGAAGCCAGTGAGTCATGCATAGAGTTCTATGAGAGACTATGTGAGGCATTCCGGGTGTATACCCCTTTTGACCCTGAAGCACGAGAAAACCAATGCATGGTCAACATGGTTTGTGGATCAATCTTACACTGATATCTGCCACAAACTTCAGAAAGTAGAGGGCTTTGCTGGGATAAATGCTGGAGGACACAAACAAGGTGTTTGTGAACCATGACTGGGAGGCCCAAAAGATAGCTGATAAGCGGATGAAACAAAGGTGTCCCCATTGGCAATGAGTACCCCCACCACGGGAGGACATTTGAAGGGACAAAGAAGTCCAATCAGCCCCGTAAAGAAAAATACGATCCTGAGCCAGTTGTCCAAGACCTTATTGGTCTGGTGAGAGCAGAGTCAGACTAGAGGTGACCAGGATCCCTGATCCTGGGTCCCTGGGAGCCTATGGTCACAAAAGAAGTAGGGGGCCAATCAATGACCTTTATGGTAGAGACTGAGGCTGAGCACTCTGTGGTGACCACGCCCATGGGTCCCCTCACAGACCAAACAACAACTATCATCGGAGACATGGGGGGAGTGAGTCACCCACTTGTTCTGCAAAGCCTGCTCATGTCAGTTAGGGGGCCACCTAGTGACTCATGAGTTCTTGTACCTCCCAGAGTGTCCCATCCCCCTTTTGGGTAGAGACTTATTTATGAAGTTTGGAGCACAGATCACCTTTGCCCCTGGGAAGCCCACCAGTCTCACACTGGGGAGCCAACCTGCTCTAATGATGGCTGTGACTGTGCCCAAGGAGGATGAATGGCGCCTCTATTCTTCAGATAGAAAACAAACAAATCCAACCAGCCTGCTAGAAGAGTTCCCTGCTGTCTGCACAGAAAAGGGACCCCCATGTCTAGCCAAATATCATGCACCCATTGTGGTAGACCTGAGGCCAGGAGCCACTCCTGTCACACAAAGGCAATATCCAGTGCCACGGGAAGCACGCTTGGGAATTGGGGACTGCATCCAGTGTTTGTACGATACCAGAATCCTAGTTGAATGTCAGTCACCTGGGAACACTCCACTCTTACTGGTCAAGAAGCCTGGAGGGAATAACTACTGCTCCATCCAAGACCTCCACACCATCAACAATGCAGTGGTCACCATCCCTCCAGTGGTCCTGAACCTGTACACCCTCCGGAGTCTCTTACCTGCCCAAGCAAGCTGGTTCACCTGCCCCAATCTCAAAGACACCTTCTTCTGCCTCTGGTTATCACCGGGAGAAAGACAACTGACTTGGACTCAACTGCCACAGGGCTTCAAGAACTCACCCACCCTGTTTGGCGAAGCTCTGGCCTCAGATCTTGTTGCCTTCCCTGGAGAGACTTTGAACTGCACTCTATTCCAGTACATAGATGACCTGTTGCTGGCTAGCCACATCCAAGAAGACTGCTGGAAAGATACTAGAGCCTTGTTGGCCTACTCTCTACCATGGAATACAAGGTGTCATGGAGGAAGGCTCAAACCAGCAAACAGGTCAGGTTCATCATCTTAGAAGGACATTGGGCACTTGGACACAAAAGGAAACTGGCCATCTCTTTGATACCTTGGCCAAACACTAAAAAAGAGTCCATGAATTTCTAGGGACTGCAGGATTCTGTCAGATCTGGATACCAGATTTCTTTGGAATTGTCAAGCCATTGTACGAGGCCACAGCTGGGTCTGGTAAAAATCCCCTGGAATGGGGCTCCAAACAAGAAAAGGCCTTCAGAGAAATAAAGAGACTTTTAATCAATGCCCCAGCATTAGGACTACCAGACGCAAAGTGCGACTTTTAACTTCTTCATATGTGAGAAGAATGCCTTACTGTATTAATGAATAATCAAGGACACAAGTGGCTGACCAACTCCAGGATAACTCATTATCAGGGACTGCTTTGTGAAGATCCACATGTCTGCCTCAAGACTGCTACTTTTCTACCTACTAAAGAGGGACCTCCCAATCATGATTATGAAGAGGTCATAGATGAGGTCTAATCAAGCAGGACAGGCCTGACTTTTCTTCAGGACTCAGAACTGGTATTGTTCACTGATGGGAGCAGCTTTATCCATGAAGGACAGCGCAAAGCCGGCTATGCAATAACAACTACAGATGAGGTAGTCAGAGCTGAGGCTCTGCCACAGAGCTGGTCGGCACAGTGGGCTGAGCTATGGGCACTCATCCAGGTGCTGTGGGAGGCTGAAGAGAAATGGGCCAATATTGACTCAAGGTATGCCTTTGCTACTTCACATGTACATGGAGCCATTTATAGAGAGGGGGCTATTGATGGTGGGAGGAAAAGAAATCAAGAACAAAGAAGAAATCCTTCAACTGTTAGAGGCAGTCTGGAAGCTTTCTCAGGTGGCAGTCATTCACTGCAAGGGCTGTCAGAGAGGAACCCTGTCAGTAGGGAAACTGATTGGCAGACCAAGCAGCTTAAGAGGCTGCCAACCAACCAAGTGCCACAATGGGTCCTGAGCCAGTCTCCAATTTTCTCTTAACACTAGAATTGCCTCTGTCCCCAAAATACACCAAGGACGAAGAACAATGGGCCTTAAGTGAAGGGAGAATCAAGAGAAAGGAGGGCTGGTGGGAGCTTCCAAATACCCAAACTCCCAACCCCGTGTGCCCAGATCAGTGCTAGATGTGTAACTTGAGCACAATGCCGACGAAAGGCCAAAATCCAATCCAAGGGTGCAAATGATTAGGGCTATGCCCTTTGAAGACCTAGAAGTGGACTTTATTGAGGTCAAGCCCTGCCTGGGTCATCTGCAGTTGGGAACCTGTGGTTGGGAATGCAAATATACTGTTTTCCATTTTGTGGCTGGTTAAACTGTGGATGTGAAGGGCCGACTGTAGTTGAGTTTTTTTGTGGGATTTTAACAGCTTGCCTATTACATTATATATGTAAGTATGCTGAATATATAATACATGATTCTGTTCTTTCTCACATGAATATTCTGTATATACACATATGCATATATGAACTGAGTATCTAACAATTCCATTTGAGTTGTTTTCTGGGCCTTTACCTGTCCATACCTGAATTCATCCTTCCTTTTCTATGTGTTTGTAAATTGTGCAGAAATGGAAAATAGATGATTTTAGAGGACGAAACAATAAGTATTATTAATAGATACCTCATAAGTCAAGCAGGTTTTGTGGATTTTGTAGCTGTGAGGTGTTAAAAGGATCACATTTGCTCTTGAAATGAAAAGAAAACCTTGTAAAAAGCCATGATAATGAAGGTTGCTTCAAAAAACAATAATAGATATGTCAAGGAATGTCAAGGTCCTAAAATATTCAGTCAACAGGTGTTGTCTGTATTTGGTAAGGGTTATGAAAGTTCTAGCTGGAGAAGAATTGTTTTAGCTTGGGTCCTTGCTAGTTGGAGAAATAGCTACAACAATTAACAGTGACCCCTGGAGGCTAGAGTGTGGAGTGTCACTGGCATAATTTTATTATTGCTTTAATTTTTCAGTTAAAGAAAGAGTTCTTTGGCTGTCTCTTTGCTGGAAGCACAGGATACCGTGGCTTTGCGGTAGAGTCCCCAGTTATCTGTTGCTGCTTGAGGTTCTGTCATTTTGCCTTTCCATCATGTCTTCTCAGGGTACCAGGGACACCACCAAAGTGGTTTCATTTAAGGATTTCAATGCTCCACACTCTTGGGCCATGTAGTGTTTGTTTTGAAGAGAATAAGAAAACTCTGCCTTTTGAATGAACACTGCTTCTCTAATGAGAAAGTGATCATCATTTAAAATCTCACTTGGGGACGACACTGGGAAGAAGACATTTTTCTCTGGAGTTTTCTGACAACCACCAGGGAACTACAATGATGTAAAGTGTGGGAGACACTCAGACATATCACTCAGACACGTCGGAAGTCCTTATTTTGGAGAGACATTTTCTACCTGTCAGTTTCGCGCCACTCCTGTCTTTTCATTTCAAAGTATCAGATGAGAAATGGTTTGCATAAGAGCCACTGCCACTCACCCTATTTACAGCCCTTGGTGAAATTGAATAATGTTATTTCTGGAAAAAATTTAGACTCTATCCAAAGGAGATAAATATTAAATTATTTTTCTCAAAACATAATATGTATCTATTAAAGCCAAGCATCATATAACCCAGAAAGAATACAAAGGAAAAAGCAATCAAAGTTTTAAACTTAAATGATTTTTATTATTAATTTGGGTCAGATCCTTATAATGATTGCCCTGTTTTCAGAGTATAATAGGTAAGATGCATGGGGTCCTTACCTGGGCCCTACTTATAGTCTGGTAACCTCAAAGAAATCATTGTGCTCTCTGTGATCTGTAAAATGGGGTGGAAAATATCTGTTCAAATTGCATTGTAGAATTCCTATGTTGTTAAAAAATCAATGAGAAAAATCATATGCACTTGGTATACAGTAAGGGGATAAAACACTGTGAGGTTATATGTTATTTTCTAATGCTTTGTGTAGTATGGAAATCAATTTGGTTTCTGGTGTCTTCGGCAATAGCAATAAGTAGAACACTGAATAAGGAGGATTAATATTTTGAGGATGAGTGTGCAGGCAATTTGGAGCTGTGGCCAAGAGCTGAATTACTTTTGCTGATGAAGGAGAATTTGCACCTGGCAAGAGAGAAGTACTGTGTTGGGGTACAGGGGTGAGAGTGGGACAAAGGGGTATTTTAAAGATCCTCTGACCACTTGCTGGTGGTTAGCACCTTGTCTGAGGTGTGCAGATGAATGGTATTAAGATTCTCAGCTGTGTAGCCATTGCTGACAGAGTACAGGTAGTTGTTTAAAGATGAGTTTGGCATGGGCATGAAGTAGGGCTGGTGGCCTATGGGTGTCAGAAAGTAACAAGCTGATCTTAAACTGGGAAGCATGCTCTGTGAGAAGCATGAGAAAGGACCCTGATTGGTCTGGTGTAGCTTGCGTGCCCACAGTTTGGACCAATTACCAGTTTTCACTAAATGAAGTAATTGATATTACAACATTTCGTAAATTGTAAAGACATATGAAAACAAATGGTATTATTGCTTTCATCATTTTCTCCCTCCCTTCTTTATCTGGTTCACTTCTTATTCTTCAAAACTCGGGATAGTCGTGGCCTTTCCAAGAGAACTCCTTTGACCACTCCCCCGCCCCTGCCAGGACAGGTTTTATGTTCCTTCTTGGTGTTGTCCCAATTACTCTCCACACTACCCTGCCACCAGCAGCACCACCAACAGCATCAAAAAACTCCTGCTGAGCCAGCCCATTAGGTAAGTTCAGGATACAACACTAGGAACAGGGGACACAAAGGGGCCCATGACACATAGACTTTGCCTTTAAACAGATTAAACTCCAGTTAGAAATACTACTTAGAAGAGTAGTATTATTCCAGATAGTCTGTACTACATCCCAAATGAATAATACATACAATAAATGTTTTGGAATAGTTAAGGCATTTTAAAAAGTGGCCAGAAATCTGGATTTGAAACTCATGAGATGAGGCACACCCCTGTAGACTGTAAATTTCTGGGGATGGGGAAATGTCTTGGTTGTCTTGGAGAAACACTGCCTGGTGCAGAGAAGGCCCTTGTCTGTGTTGTGAAGTGAATTGGATCCTAGCTTTGTTAACTTACAACCTGGACATGGATAAGTCAGCCATCCCACTTGTGCCCAGTTTCCTCATCTTACCTCCCTCTCTGTGTTACTTCTGCAGTGTAAAGAGATGGCCTTGGGAAAGCCGATAGCAGAGTTCCCAGCATTCAGGACTGGGTGCCTTCACTGAGTATCTCTCCAGGATAAATCTAGTTGTGCAGGAAGAGGAAATAGCTGTGAGCCGCTTCCCATGGTTTTGCAAAGTTATCCTGTAGGCATTTAGAGAGGAGCACACTAGGGTTTTGCTTTGGAGGCTGATATACGATTTAATTGAGTGTGATGTCTCCAGTGGCAAACCTCTCCATGGGAGCCTTGTGGTTGCAGTTGCTAACTCAGCTGGGTATCGGAGGGCACCAGAAATGTAAACTGATGGATGAACCCAGACTCAAACTCAAATTAACTATTGTAAATTAGCGCCATTTATTTCTTCACACTTCTTCAGAATGAGCAAAGCATTTCACTGAAATGTTGGCCCACAAAAAATTTCTGATGAATCCCAACTGGTTCATAATTTGTATATGTGACTGAAACCAAGAACATTTTGTGTTCTCATACATTCTGTTCCCCAGGCTCTGCAGATCTGTTTTTCCTTTTTTTTTCACATTGTTGAAGCTGTGACACCCACCTTCTTTTACTATTGAGATCCTATTCTCATAGCCTCCATGGGAGTCTGCAGTCATGATTAGTGACGGAAACCAGACTCACCACGTCTTTCACTCTCCTGTCACTCGGTGGAAGGACAGCAGGAAGGAGAAACGCTTTCTCCTTGTGGGCTGAAATCCTTGGGTGACAACTCTAGCACCACGGACCTCAACCTACTGCTACGTTCTATGGTCAGGTTCACAAAGAGGTTGGAGTAGTCTCTCCTGGCATAACCTGGAAATAAAGCAACTCTTTAACGCTCTTGTTTCTTTTGAAGCATACAACCTATTTTCTGACATTTCTGTTCCATGCCTGGCAGATATGCAAAGTTTTCTGCCAAATTGTATCTAAACACTGTGGGTTTTGTCTTCTGAGAAGCACCATGTAAACACTAGGGCCATGGAGTCTGAGAGGTGTGGTTGGATTCCCACCTCCACTTGTTAGCAATACCTCTCAGCCTCAGTTTCCTTATATATAAAATGGGGGTAACAATAATATACATATCTGGTAAAACTTTACTAAGAGTTATATGATATGTATAAGCATTTAAAGACCTCAATAAAGTGTCTGGCCCATAGTAAACATTAGTATTATTACTAGTGACAGTACTGAGCCAATATAATTTAGTTAGAAGTTGGAAAATGGATCACAGTGTTTTTCTACCTCCTTCTTGGAGGGTCTAGGCAGACTGATAAGGACATAGGAGGATCCAAAGTGGTGGCTACTGGAAAGTCACCACTTGGTCTTCTTGTTCCAGCCATTTCCTTTGAACTTTCTTAGTCTATATGTTTGGCCCACCATCAGACCACCATCCTACTTTCATCCTTTATGAAGGGATGTACCTGGAATCCTATCAACACAGCATTTACCAGAAGGAAGCAGTCAGATGTAGAGAAGTATCGACAACCTCTGAAATACTTCCACAAGCAGCTGCCTCCTTCCTCTTGAAATCCTGAAATATCAAAAAAAAAGAGGCATTTTAAGAGTTTGTGGATTGAAGTCTCCTAGAATGGTGGAGATAGACTTCAAGGTCCTAGGACTGCCCTGTTTGTGATGTAGTTGGTATGTTTTACAGGTACATAGTATGATGATGATGGATTAAATTGGAGCTATGTTCAGCCTTACCTGTGTTCACACTTTTTCCATTGTCAGGCCTGGATCTAAGTACACACTGTCTCATTGGCTTGACTTTACCCACCTCTGATGAGTAGGCAGAAGGCTTCTGGGTCTTCTGCCATTCTAGGATTAATATTAGTCATGGAGACCACAATAGGTTGGCAGACTGTTACACAAATCACGATTATGGGACACCTTTGTAGTTTCTCGCATTTATTAGTTGAAAAGGAATGAAGTGATAGGTAATTGAATAAGAGAAATAAGCAACTATTGGAATCATAGTAATTAACCCGATAAATGGGAACTTTTGTGGGTTTTTGCAGGGGGCGACTGACCATTCTACCATGAAACTTGTATTCTGAATTAGACCAGACTGAAATCTCAGACCTCACAAATTGACATATTTAGGTATATGACATCATAATGGACCAAACTCCCCTGGTTTGATTGCATGGTGGGTTCTTATCTTAGCCTTATCACATTTCTTTATGTTAAATACTTAGAAGTTTTAAGATTGAAAATCTGGGACAGTGGGAGAGGAGTTCATAGTAAAGGAGAACCAGTTGTCCTCTGTCCTGGTGCTCTGGAGAAAATATGAGACCTAAATCTCAAGAACTGGAGAATTCTATGCCAATGTGAAATTGTTTTTCTCTCCCCAGGCCTGAGGCCTTTCTCCTTTTGTAAATTTTTTTTTTATTTAAAAAAAGATTTATTTATTTAAATTAGTTTCAAGTATACAGTACTCTTACACCTGCAGAATATCTAAATCTCACACCCTTGCTCCCTGAGATCCACTTTTTGTATCTTTCCTGCTTACTTGCTCCTCTTCTTTCTCCATCTCTCCAGTCCATTGGTCCTTCCACTCTCTCTCTCCCCATCAACCTCTCTTGTGTTCACATTCTCTTGGTCCAGCTTAGACATCATTATCCATCATGACCACTCCTTTGTTGCAAATACCTTCACATTTCTTTCTCTCTCTGTCCTACCAACCTGACAACACTCCACTTCTGAATGAACCCAGCCATTAACCTTCTCCAGCCCACTCCTGAATGGTTTGGTATTGTTGGAGAATTTCTCACAACTTGGCAGTTGGCTACACTATGTTTCCACAATAACCAAATGTAACTGGTTTCTCTCCACTGCATGGCAAACCTAGTACTACTTTGTCTAGTAAGCTCCATTCTACTTTTTTCAAGGACTTTCCTACTTTTTCTATTCTCTTTAAAACTTCTCATTCTCCCTCAGTTCCAGAAGATGACCTTCCTCACATTTAAAAGGGGAACTCTCAGGTGGAAACTCTCTCATGTTCCCTTTACACGATCTATAGCATAGGTGCCTACATCTGCACCTTCTTTTCGCAATTTGTGATGGAGGACATACTCCTCCTCTTATTCAAGGTCACTTGCTCCATATGTGGTTTGAATTCTATTCCATCTATCTGGATCTATTTGATCAGTGTTAAAATATCCCACCGGGAACAACCACAATGACAGCAAGAACAAAGATGATGATGGCAAGCAACAACAATAACTACCAACTTTCTTTGACCCTAGTCTCTCTTCCATTACTGTACTTTCACAGCCACAGGCCTTGTCTGCTCATGCTCTGTGTATTTCTTTAACTCTGTCTTTTCAACCCTCTTCAGCCTGGCTTCCGTCTTTACAATTCCATTATATCAGGGCTTCCTAAGTTTATTTGCATGCATTAAATCCAAGGGACGAAGTTTACTTTTCATTTTACTTTATTCACAGCACCATGCAACATTCCTTTATTGAAATTCTTTCTTCTCTTGACCTCCCTGGCACCAAGCACTCTTGGTTTCCTCATATCCCATGCTTCTCCTTCCCAGTCTCCTTGGCCAAACTTGAAATGCTGAGCCTTCTTCTCTTCTTTCTCTACACTTTCCATGTAGAGGGTAATTTCAGCCATTCCTGTGATTTAATTACTGTTTGTATATGCTTGTGACTTCCCAATTTATAGCTTCAACTCTGACTTCTCTTTTGAGCTCTAGGCATTTATAGGTGACTGAATTCTAGACACATCTACTTTGGTAGTTGCAGACATTTTAAACTTGAATCATCTGAAATTAAGTTCTTTATCTTTTCCCACTATTCCTTCCTCTTACTCTGCTTTTCTTCTGGTATACTTCATTTCATGGGCAGTACCACTATCTATTCCCACTTTGTATGCCCAGGCCATAGCTAACTGAAACACAAGTTTATCAATTCTACTTTATAAAAATATGTCAAATCCATATCTACAACCTAGCTTAAGTGACATCATCTCTTGTTACAGTTACTGCAGTAGCTTCTTAATAGTATCTGCACATCTACTTTTATATTTCTGATTCATTCAGTACATTATGGTTAGAATTATTATTTAAAAGCAAAGATTTGATCAAGACGTTGTTTCCCATTGCATTTAGGATAAACTATAAAACAAATAAAACAGCAAGCAAGACTCTGCCTGGTTTGGTTCCTGCCAGCTTTTGCTAGTCTTCCCTTTGCTTGGCTGATATTTCAGCCATCAAGACCTTGTTCTAGTTCTTAGAATGTCTTGAACTCTCTCCTGCCTCATTTACTTTCCACATACTGTTCCTTCTGCCTGGAACTCTCTTTCCTGTACTCTTTACCTGAAGAATTCCTACACATGCCTCAGGTCTCAGAAATCAGGTTCCTAAGGTTTAAATACTCTCTTGTAGCATTTTGTAGTTTTCCACTGTCACATTTATTGCAGTTTTTTATCTTTACTTATGTGATTATTATCTGGCTCCCTACTAGACTGTCAGCTCTAAAAAGGCCAAGTCTATTTTGTCTTCCCATTCTGTGTCACAGCACCTGGCACATGATAGGGGCCCAATAATGTATGCTGAATCAATAAATGATTCATTAAAAACCCTGGACCAACTGGAGGTGATTATGTCAGAATGTGTTCATTTGTTCTTTCCTTCCTTCCTTCCTTCCTTCCTTCCTTCCTTCCTTCCTTCCTTCCTTCCTTCCTTCCACAAATACTTAGTATTTTTAAAGCAAAAGGAAGAAATTGCTCTCTTCAACTTTCCCCCAACTCTTTTACATCTTAATATTCCTCAACGAGTTTCATCTAGCTCCTCAGGGACCTAGTCCCTGGCAGTGGCCACGTTTGTCATATGTGCCTGGCTCACTGCATATATCAAGTTCCAGGAAAGCATTTTTTTCTCACTCTGTATTGCACTGTTAGGTTCCTGAATGCCCTGACTGTTCTTAATTCTGTCACAAATAATATGAATTCATCTGCCAAAAGTAAGGTTAGGTGTGTCCAGGGGGTCACTTGTATCATCTGTGTGTTTTCTTAAGCAAACATTTATTGGACAACAACTATATTCTAGGCTTTCATTGACCTTTTTCTCATTTAGTTCTCACAACCTCTTACAGTGGGTTTTACTCTTTCTACTTTATGGGTGAGAAAATTCCCACTCTGTATCAGGGAATTTGAGGCTCAGGGAATTAAACTGCTGCAAATCAGAGCGATGAAAATGCTTTCTTTTTGTTCTGATATGATGCTGGCATTTTTCAAAATCATGAATTCACATTTAAAAACAAACACAGGCAAATGTTGAATTATGTCTGGTATTTCTTTCAGAGGACTTAAGTGCACATTTTTAGGGATTCCATTTTATAAGAGTAAGATGCTAGTTACCCAAAGATCCTGCAAATGGTCCAGAATTTAGCTGCGCCCTGCACTTGGGGTTTGGGAGGGGGGAGGGGGAAATGCACTTGATTCACTCTGAACCAAGTCAGGCAGAAATATGGTACCGCCCTTCTAGACAGACATCTGTTCAAATATAAATTTCCTGTTTACTGAGGCTTCTGGTCTATTGAAGTAAAGGTCTTGATACGGCTGAACAAGTCAATCATTATAAACCTTGTTAGTGTGACAGCCCCCTGTGTATTGTTTAACTGGAAATGAAACACAAATACACCAAACCCCTGCAGTATCCGCTTCACGGTGCATAAATCTACCGTGCATCATGTCACTTGAAATTTGATGGCAATTTACCAAATGGCAGAAAAGACTTCATCCTCGGAGGGCTATGCAAATGAGTCCAGGCTCTGAACAATAAGGTGAAAGGACACAGCCTGTCCTTTGCTCCCTTCCCCCTATCTTTCCCAGAAAGCATTCCCTGGGGTAATCTCTTAGTGGCAACTGGTGAATTATCAAATACAAATGACCAGTGTTCATTCAGTTCCACATGCAGATCTGGCTTCAGATGTTCTAAATAGGATTGAAACATTCTTCCTGCTTTCCACAAGCCAAGTGGTAGTATTGCTTGCAGCAAAACCGTCTCAGACTCTTATTAAGCCATCTTAATTGCTTTCCTCAGCTTTCTTTCTCTTTTATTCAAACCTCAGAGGTGAGGGATCATCTGCTCTTAGGCTAAGATAAAGGTACTCATCTCACTCCCCATCTCACTTGCCCCCCTCCGCTAATTTATCATGTATCCATGCCATAGAAAAGCCTGCAATTTGGAAAGGTCTAAACGAGTCTGCTAGTTTGCTGCTGATAATAGTTCTGGGCTGAGGTTAAATTATTTTACCACCAGGCATATTTTCTCTCTTTGGGTTTTAAGTGCATAGGACATTTCTCTATCAAGCTCTCCTGGGAAGATTTATCCATCTATTGTTAGAATGGAAACCTGAAGTCTCAAGGTACCATCCATTACAGCTGCTAGACTCGAGCCGATTAAATAATTCAAAACAAGCAGTTGGCTGTCAGAATCAGCCTTCTGGGTCATGGCCAAACCTTGTCAGGGCTGCCCCTGAAGGCAGGGCCCAGGTGTAGGGAGGCTGGGACAAGCCAGTGTGAGTCCATTAGCAGTTCATGGGAGGAGCAAGCTGGCTGATGTCTGGAAAGGCTGGGCCCTATAAGAGCATGTAAATGGGCATGCCAAGCTGAGCAAGCAAAGCAGCAGAAGGCTGGAGAATGAAGCAAGGATTAGGAACGGTGGCCAGATAATAGAGGGTCTACTTACCATAAAGCCATTGTCTAACTCATCAGTTCTTTCATGAGCATCTAAGGGGGGCTGTAAGCTTCTTGACGGGCTGAACATGTGTGACAATCTCTCCTATGTTCAATGGCTTTCTTAGAAACACTTAATGTACTTTTTTCCCCTTGTCAAATATAACATGTCCTTTATTATTAAATACAGTAGTTCCCTCTTATCTCTGATTTCACTTTCTTTGGTTTCACTTACCCATGGTCAACCACGGTACAAAAATATTAAATGGAAAATTCCAGAAATAAACAATTTATAAGTTCTAAATTGCTTGCTGTTCTGAGAAACATGATGAAATCTTGTGCCATCCTGCCCAGGATGTGAATCATCCATTTGTCCAGCATCTCCATACTGTATATGCTCCCCGTTCATTACTCAGTTAATAGTCACCAACATGGTTATCATACTATCATGGTATTACAGTGCTTGTGTTCAGCTAACCCCTATTTTATGTAATAATGGCCCCAAAATGCAAGAGCAGTGATGCTGGCAATTCAGATAGGCCAAAGAGAAGCTGTAAGTGCTTCTTTTAAGTGAAAAGGTATATATGTATAAGAAAACAGTATATATATATATATATATATATATATATATATATATATATATAGGATTTGGTACTATCCGCAGTTTCAGACATTCACCAGGAGTCTTGAAACGTATCTCCTGTGGATAAGGATGAGGTACAGTAGTCCTTCCTTTCCCCCTTGAGGAAAAGAAGAATTTATTGAATTTTATAACATAATTTATTCCTTTTCCCTAAGAAGATATCAGTGTAACTTTTGATGGGATGAAATATGGAAAACCATATTCCGCACAATGAATTGGTTATATTTTAAAATACACGTTTGTGATAAGCTCTTGAAATATCTAAGCAATGTATGAAAACATTATTAAATCATTTTAGGTTAGATGTACCTTATGAGTTAAAAGCAGCAGGCTCTATTTCTTGTTGATGAAAGGAGAAAATAATCTCCTTTTGTAAGGCTAACGATTTCATCCTGGAGAACATTTTGTTCCTTAGGAAAGCTGTTGATTTCTCAGAAGGAGCAGTTTATTTTCTCATCTCAGGATGAGAAAATTGTTTGAAAAATATTTTATATGATTTAAGACTAGGTAAATCTATATGGATTCCAAAGCTGTAGCATTTTATAGGAAAAACGCATGCTATGTACACTTATATAATGCCAAAATATTCCATAGACTTAATAATATTTCATTGCTTCTACAGCCAGAGAATGTGTTGTTTCAAGTGTAGACTGGTTTTTATTAAAGAGAGTGAAGAGCAAAACTTTCAGCTTTCTGTTTTGGGACGAATCAAGATACTCGAATCACAGTAATCATTAGGTTACAAGTCTTGCCTCTGTTACTCTATTAATTCTTCCTGAGCAGCAACCTGTAATTCTCAACTATGTAATTTCTGGCATTTTTCTCATAGTTGGTCTAGGATACTGGTGTGGGAACTCAGGAAGCCATCATTGTGCTACAAACAGTTGCAGAATACAAAAGAAAGACAAGACATGGTTTCTGCCTTGAAAAATATTCACTTTTAGATGGGAAGGCAGAATACATGCTTGTGGAGAACAATTAAGGACAAATTTACAAAGACAATGTGTTCATTAACATTTATACATTAGCATATAACAATTATAGCTCCTATTTTCTGTACCAGAAACTTACATAATGTTCTATGGGACATATTACTACTTCTGCTTTACAGTTGAAGCTGAGGCTCAGAGAGGTTGTATGAGCAACCCAGGGTTACTCAGTTAATAAATCATGAACTCAAGACTGGAATCTAGCTGCATCTGACACCCATGCCTGATCACTTGCCTACTGCTGTATCTCTATAGGCAGCAGCAGTGAGTCTCCTTCACTACCTTATCTTAGCACCTCACACAATGTTTGACACATAGTAAGCACTCCAGGATGATTTACAGGTTGACTGACCACTGCTAAAGCACACAAAAGACTAATCCTGTTTCAAAGCTATAACTTGTCATTGAAATAAATTTGTTTTCTCTGAAGTAGACTCTATGTGGTTGGATGAAAGACTTTTTTTTTCTCCATAAGGCATATGGTTTTGCTTTCTCTGTTGAGCTTTTTCATCTGCCTCTGCTTTTTACAAACCATGAGGATGACTTTAGGCTTAGGGAGGGCAGTACCTGTATGGTACTGGCTGAAGTACTCCCTAGCTTTGTAGTCCCCCAATGCCTGGCTCTGCAGCCGGGTGCTTGGCTATAGCTGGGGTAGGGGTGCTACTCTCTGGACAGCTGACCTCAGAGGCTTCTGCATGGAAGAAGAGAGCGGAAAGGCCCTTTTCTCTGAGAGTTTGTTCTGCTTGTGGCTTCCTAAGTGCAGCCTGGGAAATGCGACTTATTATCCCTCATTAGAAGATCACTCTAATTTACAGACCTTAGAATGAAGTTATGTGCATGATGCACTTTTGAACTCATTACTGAGTATATTAAATCATATCGAAATGCTGTTCCTGCAGCAGGTGTACTGGTGACTGGGAGCTCAGACAGGGCCTTGGGTATAAAATGTCAGGCTGGCTACATTATTCGCTCTTCTTCTGTTGTCGCACTCCTTCCAGTTTGGAACATCTGTTCATATTTGTTTATTGAGCCCTTGGGGCCCACTTATTCAAAACCATGCTTAACTTTATGAAATTGCCATTTTAAGGACTTTTTTTTTAAAGCCACTCTGCTAAAAACGAATGATATATAATAAAAAAGAACAGCTTAAGGGGTGGAAAGGATCATGACATTTTAGCCCCTTTCATTTGCTGCAGGTGATTAAAGGACATAGACTACTCTTACAGAGGGAAAATGGTCTTGGATACTCATGAGTGTGGGTGTTCTCTGGTGACTGGACTTTCAACGTGGGTTTTAAGCTTAGCTCCTGGTGACAAATAGTCAGGAGCAGAAATGACAAGGATAGCAAGGAGGACAGTGCTGCCGCTGCTGCTGGTGGCTGGCAGGATGCATTAGTCTGCTGGTGCTACCATAACAAAGTACCGCTGACTGGATGGAACTGAAAGTGATTGTCTCCCAGTTCTGGAGACAAGAAGTCTGAGATCAAGGTATTATCAGGGTTGGTTCCCTCTGAGGACTATGGCAGAGAAATCTGTTCATGCCTCTCTCCTAGCTTCTGGTGGTTTGCCAGCAGTTTTCGGTGTTTGTTGACTTCTGTTGTATCACCCTAATCGCTGCCTTTATGTCCACATGGCATTCTCCCTGTGTGTGTCTCTGTGTGTGTCTGTGTCCAAATTCTCCATTTTAATAAGGATACCAGCCATATTGGAATAGGGGTCCACCCTCATGACTTCATTTTAACTTGATTACTTCTGTAAAGACCTGTTAATTTCACCCTACTTTTACTCCTATGCTGGTGTAACTTGAGAAGTATAGGTTACAGATAAATAAGGCATGGTCTCTTAGACAAGCAAACAGAACAGAGTGGGAGACAAAGAGCAATATATAATTTTAATAGTCACCCCAAAATTGTCTCAGCTAATTAATTCAGACTTTGTTCCTACTCTTTATTTCAGATATTGATCATCTGCTGGCTTCTCTCATTTCCATCCTGTTGATTTTTTAAACCTAATTCTACCTTTCTGTCAAGTTCCATGAGAGTAAAGTCTCATTTACATACTTTCTCTGAACACAGCCTCCTGGGTGACCCTCTCTACTGTAGCCCAGACTTACCCTGTTCTCCTGCCTAACCCAGGGTATTGAAATACTTGATATATATCACAGTATGCTGGTGTTCTTCAGTCTTTTCTATTTGGGAGAGGAAAAGTTTAGGAACTCTAAGGATGGAGGAGAGTTTAAGTAGAATTTTGAAGGGAATGTTGGAGTTTTTCATGTGGATACGGAATAAGAAGATAGAACGACACAGAAGCTTGAAATAGTTTCATATGTTTTAAAGAGACTGCAAATAGTTTGGTATAAGCATGAGATTCTCATGGGCAAGTAATGAGATGAAGGTTGAAAGATTGAGCATGGGCCAAATTATGAAAGGTTAAGCATACTGCATTTTACTCTGAAGGCAAGCAGAGTACATGGAAGAATTTTTTTTCAGTTTTATTGGATATATTTTCTGTACATCACTGTATAAGTTTAAGATGTACAGTTTGATGGTCTGATTTACATATATTATGAAATGATTACAATAGTTTCTGCTAACATCCATTTTTCCTTATAGAGACAGTAAAAAAAAAAAAGAAAAAAATAAAGAAAAATGTTCTTTTTGTGATGAAGACTCAGGATTTAGTCTCTTAACAACTTCCCTATGTATTATACAGCCCTGTTAGCTATAGTCATCATGTTGTACATTACCTCTCTAGTACTTATTTAGTATTTTATAACTGGAAGTTTGTAACTTTTGGCCACTTTCCTCCAACTCCTGATTCCCCCACACTCCATCTCTGTTAACCACAACTCTGATTTACCTATGACTTTTTTTTTGTTTTTTAGATTCCACACATAAGAGAGATCATACAGTATTTGTTTTTCTCTTACTTATTTTACTTAGCATAATGCCTTCAAAGTCTATCCATGTTATTGCAATTGCTAAGATTTCCTATTTTTTAATGGCTAAATAATATTCCATTGTATATCTGTACCACAACTTCTTTACTTATTCATTTGTCAATGGACACTTAGGTTTTTTACGTCTTTACTATTGTGAATAATGCTGCTGTAAACATGGGGGTGCAGATATCTTTTTGAGTTAGTGTTTTCATTTCCTTTGGATATATATACCTAAGAGTGGAATTTCAAGATCTATTTTTAATTCTTTGAAGAATCTCAAATACAGGGGCTGTACCAATTTACAATCTCACAAACAGTGCACAAGAGTTCACAACGGTTTTCTCCACATCCATGCCAGCGTTTGTTATCTCTTGTCCTTTTGTTGCTGCTGGCTATTCTAATGGGTGTGAGGTGATATCTCATCGTGGTTTTGATTTGCATTTCCCTAATGACTAGTGATATTAAGTATCTTTTCAAGTACCTGTTGGCCTTTTGTATATTTGTGTATCTATTTTTGGAGAAATGTCTATTCAACTTCTTTGCTGAATAATAATAACATTTTTAAATTGTTATTATTATTATTATTTTTTTGCTATTGGGTTGTATGAGTTTTTATATATTATAGATATCAACCCCTTATCAGGTACATGGTTTGCAAATAATTTTTCCCATTCTACAGGTTGTCTTTTCACTTTGCTGATGGTTTCTCTTGCTGTACAGAAACTTTTTAGTTTGATATAGTCTCAGTTGTTTATTTTTTATTTTGTTGCCTATGCTTTAGGAGGCATATACAAAAGGTCATTCTAGCAATAGTCTTAGAGATTATTACACATTAGCTTCTCTGTATTTATAAATCTATTGTTTTATAAATTGGTCTAAAACTTTTCTGATGTTTCTAAGATCCATTCTTTTCTCATTCTTCGTTAATTGGAGCAATGGTCTCCTTTTATAGTCATTGCTCAAAAAATATCTTCAATGGTTCAAAGATAAAATCTGGGTGTACTTTTACCCTTTGTGAGTGGAATTTGTTTGGTCCTCAAGGCTTGAATTTATTTAGAGTATTAAATTAACTAGACTTATTGTGGTGATAGTTTCATAATATATATAAATATTGAATCATTATGTTTTATACCTGAAATTAATATGTTATATGTCAATTATATCTCAAAAATTATTTTAAAAAAGGACAACAGAAAGAGCATGGGATATTTGTAGCACACATCAACAAAAGACATATCTAGAATCTATACATAATAACTGATAAGAAAAAAACAGAATAGAAAAATGAACAAAATACTTGAGTTGGCACTTTAGAAAAGAGAATATCCAAATGGCCTATAAATATAAAAGCGTTTATTACCCATTAGGGAAATTTATTAGAAACACAATGAAGTACCATTACATACCTAATTAGGCAGATAAAAAATTTATATCTGATAATATCAAGTATTGTCAAAGATGAGGAAAAATGGGAACTCACATATATTGCTAATAGGAGTTGTAAATGAAGAACACTTTGGGAAACAGTTTGGCAATGCCTAATTTTTAAAAAATTAAATTTATTGAGGTGACACTGCTTATAAAATTATATGTTTTAAGTGTACAATTCTATAATACATCACCTGTATATTGCATTGGATGTTCACCACCCAAAATCAGATCTCCTGTCACCATGTATTTCACCCCCTTTACCCTTGTCCATCTCCCCTCTCCCCACTTTCTTATTGATAATAGCCATTGTAATAGGTGTGAGGTGGTATCTCATTCTGGTTTTGATTTAAATTTTCCTAATAGCTAGTGAAGTAGAACATATTTTCATATGTCTGTTGGTCATTTGTATGTCTTCTTGGGAGAAATGTTCTGTTGAGATCTTCTGCCTATTTTTAAACTGGAATTTTTTGTTGTTGAGTTGTATGAGTTCTTTGTATATTTGGGATATTAGCTTCTTATCAGAGGCATTGTTTGCAAATATCTTCTCCCATTCAGTTGGATGCGTCTTTGTCTTGTTGATGGGTTTTTTTCCTACTTTTTTTTTTTTTGCTGTGCAGAAACTTTAGTTTGATATAGTCTCATTCATTTATTTTTTGCTTTTACTCCCTTTGCTGTTGAGGTCAAATTCATAAAATCCTCTCTAAAACCAAGATTCATGAGTTTAGTACCTATGTTTTCTTCTATGCAATGTATTAAACTCATATATATATATATATGCAAATTTTTGACAGAGGAGCCAAAAACATACAATGGAGATAAGAAAGTCTCTTCAATAAATGGTGCTGGGAAAATTAAAAAGCCAAATGCAAAAGAATGAAACTAGACTGCTATCTGTCATCATACACCAAAATTAACTCAAAATGGATCAAAGATCTAAATATAAGACCCAAGGCAATGCCTAATTTTTAAAAAAGTAATCTGATCTTATATTACTTTCTTATTTCCTTTGGGATGCTTGATCATCTCCCTTCTAGTTCCTTTATTCCTTCCTTCCCTCCTTCCTTCCTCTCTCCCTCTCTTGCCCCCCACCACCATTGGATTGTATGCAATTGTTTTTATATTACCTATTACTATTCACCATTGCTTTCTAATGTATGGACTATCTTCACCTTGTTCCTGGCTTGGGAAGAACATTCTTTAGCCCCAGTCCCTAGTGCACTCTCTATGACTATGCCTTATTTTTCCTGATTGCTATAATTTTTGTTGCACTGGAGGGAAGATTAAAAGGTTAAAATAGACACATTTGCTAACTGGGGGATGGTGACATTTGAGTCAAAAGAATTCCTGACTCTGCTAGGTAAAATTTCTTGTTTGCATATAGACCGACTGGAAAGATTTTCCTGGGTTTATATTTCAAATAATTATTGTCTGTTTTTATTTATACGATTTTAAAGAATAAATACAATCATATCTTAAAGTTTTGTATAAGGCAAACCTCTGTTCATACTGAGTTAAAGAAATGACACTGTCATGCTTATATTTTATTTCAAAGCACCTAACTTTTCCCCTTAAAATGATTACTTTACATATTTAGGATATACTTACCTCTAGGTTGGGGTGGGTAGGGAATAAGAAACTACAAGGAACTTTCCAACTATATTGGTAATGTTCTGTTTCTTAAGAAAGGTGGCACCCCAATGTTTATTGTGCAAGTCTTTATACTTTTTTTGTGTAATTAATATTGCATAATTAAAAATGGTTATACCTAATAAAAATGCTAAAATTAAAAAGAATAACTTGCCTGAGCAATCTTAATTATTATGTTAAAAGATAAAGTTTTAATTGGCTAAACCTGATGGAGCCCTGCATTCTTTTATTTACTTATTCATTCAACAAACACTCACTGAGCACTTACTATGCTCTGTGATAAAGCTATAAAGTCAAATAATTTGGCTTCAGATCCCACCAAATCTTCCAGTACAGTGGAATAAACAAATTTGTAAACAAATAGTTATGAGTTTCTATGTCCAGGGATACACTAAAGATATAAAAATGTGCTATGATAGCTGAAGGTGTGTGTGTGTGCACTTGTGGATAAGTATGTCAAGGCAGTCGTGGATGACATCACAAAAAAGAGATTCCAAGCCTCTCTTTTTCTTAATTATATCAAAAGTAGATCCCTGTGAGCCTCACTTTCTGCATTGGAAGCTTATGAGAACTATTTATCCCTTGGTAGTTGGATAAATATTTTGCATAAGCTCCCAATGCAGAGAATGAGAGGGTGGCACAGGTGGCTGGTCTTGTTTTCACGCACCTGTCTGCATGCTTTTTTTTTTTTTTTTGATGCATCCTTTTGTTAATTTATCTCCAGTCCAGAACCAATGGATGTTTTACTTTAAGGAGGAGAGCTTTATTCAAGTCACATAGGAAGACTACGAGAAGGTAGTAATTGCTGTTCTGGGTTATGTGAAGAGGGAATATGAGCCTAAGTGATTAATTCGTGCCTGGCCCTGTTTTTAATTTTTTTTGTTAGTTCAGAAATACAGGGAAGTAGTAGAGGGTGGAGGGAAGGGGAAATAAGTTTAGGGATTAAGTTAGACATATCATGCAATTTGGACATAACTCTGAAACATCATCTGGAGCATTTTCACTGGAAGAGGTAATACTTGGGGTGTTTATAAATTGAATTTGATGCTGATAAAAGAATCGATTTTAGAATCCCAGTGTTATGTTCATCCCCTAGAGGCAGAGCTAACCAAAGGGCAGAAGTGAGGGGGTAAGTTAAATAGGACGAGTACCCTGGGCCCAAGATCCCAAGGACTGAATGAATGCCCTACATATCTTTGTAGTTGGGGATTGCATTATAAAATTTACTTTCGGAGGTAGGGGGTGAGCTAATCAGGAAATATTCACTCCTACTCCTCCAACATTATCGTGTATTTTCTCTAGTTTTTATTAGACTGGTGTGCTTGTCTACCTACCTACCACTAGAAACATTTCTTATGCCCTTTGCAGCAGTCTCTAGGTTAGAGAATGTTTTGGGACCTCATTAACTATCTAAGACTCAAGTACATGAGATGCTTGACTAGTGTAGTTATGGAGAAGCAAAGCTGATAGTAATTCAAAACTTTTCCATTATATAATACTCAGGGCCAGTATCTTATTCCTGGAGAGTATCCCAAACTGTCTTAACTTGTATTTTTCTTGACCTACTAATAATTTTCCCAGAAGGAAATAATAAGACTATCAATTTTAATTGACATCTTGTAACTGTTATGGAAATAATAAGTGATCTTAACAATTTAATTTGATAAGCAGATACCTTTTCTCATCTATAATTGATGAAATTTGGGCAGCAGTCCCAAATTATACCTTCACAGTCAAAGTACAATAAAGTTAAGAGGAAAAAATTTAGGTATTTGAGTAAAAGCAATAATGAGAAAACTACTTCATTATTTTTCCCTGATTTTTTCATTCATTCACTAAATAAATACTTATTGGGTACCTAATATGTGCTACGCACTGAGTGAAGTATCAGGGGTAAAATGATGAACAAACAGAAGTCTTAGCCCTATAAAATTTATCTGATAGGAAAGACATATTGAATAAATAACCATCTACATTCATCATTACAAGTTATAATAAGTGCAATAATAAAAGTATATGAGGTAATAGAGAACTTGGAATAGACAGACTTGGTTTAGCCTGTGAATCAAAGAAAGATTCCTTGAGAATGTGATTTTTTTTTCATTTTTATTTTAAACATTTACTTATAACAGTTTGCAATTTTGTGACTTTCACATGTAAGTCAGTCTTTTGTTTTTGTAGCTTTTTTCCTCCTTAAATATTAGAGCTAATTTTTGAGTAGGAGATGTTCCTTTTTGTAAAGAATTTAACTGGCTAATTACAGAAAAGAAGTAGGAAAGATTTGGAAGAATTTACAGAGTTAAAAGTTTATTAACTTTTATAGAAATTATGAAAACTAATAGAACTATAGTAAGTCTTTATATCTTATAGACCAGGTGGTTACAACATAAATATATCCCAAGCTGTTTTGTTTGTAAAATATCTGGTTTTCATATAGCTAGTTTTTTTTTTTTAGAATTTCTTTAATATTAAAATGTCACTTCAGTTCTCATCTGGAGTAATTTGGCATGTAGATAACCTTTATTATTTCTTGAAAATATGGTAATTTTCAAATACTGTATGTGTTTTTAAGTCACATAAGCAATGCAGTAGTTGAGAAAGTGGTTTTTGAATTGAGATCTGAAGGGAAACTAGGAATTAAGTAGGCAAAGAAAATTGTGTGTGTCTTAGTCAACTTGGGCTGCTACAACTAATACCATGGACTAGATGGCTTAAATAACAAGTTATTTCTCACAGTTATAGAGGCTGGGAAGTCCAAGATCAAGATGCTGGCAGATTTGGGTTTGGTGAGGCCTGCTTTCCAGGTTGGTAGATGTCTGTCTTCTTTTTGTGTCCTCACACTATAGAGAGCAGAGAAAGAGAGAGGTAGTGAGCAAGCTTTCATATCTCTTCTTATAAGTCCACTAATCCCATTTGTGAGGGTTCTACTACCTAAAACCATTACATTTGGGGATAAAACTTTAATATAAGACTTTTTTTGAGGGGAGGGAGATATATTCAGTCTATAACAGAGTTCTCCAGTTCTGAAACAATATGTGCAAAGGTCTTGAGGTGGGATGAAGCATGTGCAATTAAGGAATTTAAAGAAGCCAATGTGTCTGGAGCTCCAAGACAAGAATATAGGGCTACACTATGAAGCTGGTGAAGGCAGAGACCACATCATTCAGGGCCTTACAGTAAGAATGAAGGATTTTATAATTATTTTAAGGGAATAGGAAAATTATTTGAGTATCTTAAGCAGGAGAATAGCATGATCATATTTGCATTTTGAAACATCAGTATTACCGAGTGGAGAATGGATGTGGGGAAAAAGAAAATGTTGGAGGGCCAATGAAGAGGATATTCCTTGGAGCAGGAGAAATGGCATCATAATTTGGATTAGGTGGTGGAAATGAAGATGAAGACCATTGGATAGTCTGAGTTATTTAGTGATAAGTTGGTAAGACTTGATGATAGATTGGAAATAGGAGGTGAAAGAGGCAGAGGTGTCAAGCCTTACTCCAGTTATCTGGTTTGTTGTACTTGGTGATAGTGCTTGTTGCTGTGATAAAGATCATTGGAAGAGGGTAAGATTTGGGGCAATAGTCATGAAGCTAGTTTTGTGATTAAGGGAAGGATTTGAGGGGTCTTTGAGATATCCAAATGGATATATGGAGTAGGCAGTTGTATATGAGCCTGGAGCTCAGAAGGAAAGTATGGCTAGGGATGTAAATTTGGACATTTTTAACATACAGATTGCTTTTAAAGCCATTTTTTGGGTGAAATATGGGCTGGGGTTAAGGAATTAACTAATGAAATTTAGCTCAACATGATTACATGGAGGTTCATAAAATTTTTAGCATTGGATGGAAACTTAGAAATTACCTTTAAAATTTATTTTTCAACTACTAAAACAATTTTTATTATTTTCACTATAAAGTAATGCATGCTTATTATAAAATATTTTTGGAAAATCTAGCTAGCTCTCCTCCTCCTTTCCTCATTTTTATAAACATATGAGGAAAAGGCCACTTTAGGAGATGAAAGTGGCTCATCTTCAGCAGCAGATCTGGGTTTAGAACCCTAAACTCTTCAGATATGGTTACTTTATATTATGGTCATAAATTATTTTTAACCTAGTAATTCTTTGATTTGGAAGGATAAGATCTTGTGAAACAGAGAAGATGTCTATTACTATTATTTTGATTAGGAACAAGACCATTTCTTAAAAAAGGGTCTTCAACACCAGGACATTTGTAGGTCCTGGGTGACATAAGTAGTATACCACACAGAGACATACTTTTATCTTCTCTTCTTTTCTCCCCCAAGGTTACTTAGTTACCTGATTTCCCTGATGCCATTTTGGTATGGAGAAGGCCAGGTCATATTAGAACTTCCTGTTATTTTGTACAGATTTGTAGTTTCAGATCTAGTTGAATTATTGTTTTTCACCTGAAATTAATCAACATATAGGTTCATGTAATTCTGGAATTGGAAAAGACAGCAATATTTTTATCTCAGTGCTATGTCAGGGAAACAGGAAGAGAAAGTTTAAAGACAAGAGTTCTCTTGTCCATTCCTAGAAATTAAAGAGTTAGGAGCTCTCTGACCAACCTGGATAATAGGAGAGTTCCTGGCAGGAAAAAAATGAATTGAGCTGGTGGAAGAGAGTTTTGTGCCCTCCGTTTTCCTAGGACAGCCAAGATGAGAGATCTTAAAGCAAGGAACTTCAATAAATCTCAAGCCATGATCTTGCCCTAAGTATTGCTGCTGAAACCACAGAATAACCTTGTAATGGAAAGGGCTAGCCCAGTAGAAATGTAATTAATCTTTTTGGCAGTTACTTACTTTCAAAACAAGAATGAATCAGAGATTTTATCTGAGGTTGGTAGTGAGTCATCTTTGAAGAAACAGTCTAATCAAACTCTGGACATCTGGGGCCAGGTTGGAAGACAGGATTCTGACCCCTTACAGTAAGTAATGTCTCACCAATAATTTTTGTTTGTCTTTTAGTAGATAATGATGCAGGCAAGTTGGATAGCGAATATATTGGTGTTTATTAAGTATCATTCAAAGGAGAGAACTTACCTGAAAGATATCAATATTTTTAGTGACTGTATTTTGGTGTATACTATAGGTTGAGTTTATTGGGAAGCAGACTCTCAGGTGAAGATGAATATTCAAGGGCTTATTAAGAATTGCAGAAGGAAAAGAAGCAGGATTGGGTAGAAGGAGAGGTTGAGCTGTGATACAGACCCACAGAGGCCTCGGCCAACTCTGGGGACTCCTGAACCTTGGATGACCCTGATTCAGAGTTGTCCTGACCTGGACCAGGAGCCGGGCCATTATATTCCCATGTCAATCAGTCATTAGATTCTGACCATCATAAGAAGGAGGTGTAATCTTGGGTGAGGCAATTCAACATGGTGGTCTGATAGCTGAGAGCTTCAGCTTTCAGCACTCCTAGAAGCTGGGGAGTAAGTCCTTCATTACCGATGGGGCAGTATATCCCAGCAGTCACCACAGTTCCTCCCTTGGGACATTTTGATTCTCTTCTTTGTATAAGTTCTGGAACTAACTCCTCTAGGATTTCACTGGGTCTTTCTTTCTTTAATTCAAAATTAGAAGAGAAAGGTAGTTTGACAACTATAGCCCTTGCATTTGCAGTTGGTCTTGGGACCACATGGATACTCATAGTTAGCCTCTCTAACTTTTAATTCTAGATTCCCATCACCCTTCATTAATACCTCTGATAGTCTTAGTGGCTTACTTGTTGGTGTGACCCAGACCCTCATTCCTGAGGGGTCGAAGCCCTTGCTGTGAGGAGCCTACAGTGCCCAGGTGGAAACTTCAGCTTGCTACTCAGTGAGACTTTTGCTGTGTCCCCTGGAGTAAGCATTTCCTCTTTGGGCATCAGGACCTGTGATACCACAGAGCCCCACATTGCGAAGCCAGGAAGCACAGATTTCCCAAGTGAGACCCTGTGAATAATGGTAAGTGGGGCCACTTCTGCTTTTACTCCTTGGTTCTCAGACCCATATATTTTACTTGTTAGATACTTAGTGCTCATGTAAATGTCATTGATTTAAAATGTATACTGCATCTGGAAGATGGTCTCTTAACTTTACAAGGTAGTATTTTTGAGTTGACAATTCAGCTGTGCTTTCAACAGGCTATTCCATCATTCTACCAGCTTTCAGCTTCTAGGTGTTCCAGTACATTATATGAGAAGTAGATCCTATGGTCATTGCCCTGTCCTATAGCTCCTTTGCTGAAATATGCATTGCTTGGTCTGATGTGCTATTATGTGTGCTACTTTTTCAGTGGATCAAATATCTGAAAGCCTTTGAATAGTAGTGCTGAATAAGGTCTTTGGTAGGAAAAGCAAACCTTTACTATGTATATTTCCTAGAATTTATGTTTGTTCCTATTAAAATGAATAATTATTCCTTCTGTGGAGGAAAGGATCCAATGTAATCAACTTGCTACCAGTGGGCACTTGAGTGGATCTGTACTGAGGACTCAGCACTGGTCTTCGCTGTTGGCAGCCTAGACATTCAACAGTCACAGTAGCTAGATCACTCTTGGTAGGTAAATGGTCATTCTTTGAACACATGCATGGCCTCCATCTCTGCTACCATGACTACTCCTTCAATGTGTCCATTGTGTCCATCATAGGATAGCTATTGACACAGGCTGGCTGACTTCAACTGGCTGAGTTGTTCTATCTACTTGGTTGTTTAGTGCTTCTTTTATGATAGATTATCTCTGATGGAGGTTGACATGTGATATAAAGATTTTCATACCTCATCCCTACCCCTATATGTCCATCCACATCCCTATTCTCTAGATCTCCTTGGCCCTGATCTTACATTCTTCTTCCAGGCTCCTGACCAATTAGCCAAGCCATTTACCCATGCATCCATGTATAATCTATCCTTGGGCCATTTTTCTTTTCACAAAGTAGTCATTGACCAAAGCTCTGCTTGCTGGAGGGAATTCCCTTACTAATGTTTTTCTAGACCAATCCTGAGTAGGGTTGTAGTGCAGCTGCCACTCATTTTTGGCTTTTACCCGCACACTGAGCTGACCCACATGTAAACCAGACTTAAGCTTTTTTCTTTTTCCATCAGCTGGTCATGTGACCATAGGTGTGCCCTGAGGGAGAGGCCCTGGTGCAACAATAGTGGATGACATGTGGATCTGGGCTACTTGCTTGTGCAAATTGCTTCTGTTCTTTGGCCCTGCTGTGTTCAGTCCCCCATGTGCCATTTCCATCTGACAGCTGGTCCTGTCCTACCTACAACTGGACATATCAAATTAATAAGGGGCAGTTCCAACCTTATGTCCCATGGTCAGACACTTCATCTCTACCAGGGCTCAGTAATGTGCCAGAAACCATTTTCCAAAAGGTGTTTAATCCTCTGTTACAGATGGCTTGCTGCAGAACCCTATGGATCTGTGTTATGATTCCCCCATTTGTACCTGCAATAAGTTAACCTCTTTTCTTACCACTGAAGCCTAGTTACCATAGGATCTTCTAGGATAAGTGATCCAAAAAGCAGAGTTGCTTGAATTGCAGCCTGGACCTGTCATACAGCCCTTTCCTGTTCTGATCCTAATGAAAAGCTGACAACTTTTGCTGCTCTGGACACCCTCTCTCTTAAAAGCTGGAAACTTAGTATATGTGTTGAAGCAATATTCTCTGGTATGAAATATGTTCCCTTCATAAACCAAAGAAATCTGCTAGGTCTTATGCTTCTTTTTCATGGTGAGAATATCCTGTACTTTGCAGGGGAAGGCCTGGCTTAGTCCAGTCCATTAAACATCTAAAATTTTTACTGATATGTTGGGATACTGAGTCTTCAGAGGGTATATCTCCCATACTCTGGAGTTCATGTATCTTATCATGGCCTCCAATGTACCAGCCACATCTTGCTTATCTGCTCTGCTTAGCAAGTTGTCATTAATATAGTGGGCCAATGTGATGTTTCCAAGATGTCCAGTTAATTCAGGTCTTGCTGGTTTACATTATGACAGAGAGTGGGAGAGTTAATATAGCCCTTGGGCAAGACTACAAGTGTTTATTGTTGTTTATTTCAGGTGAATGAAAACTGTTTTTGATCTCCACTTATAGTAGAGATGAACAAGAATGCATATGCCACATACCATGTACCTGAAGCTGCTCTAGCAAAGATTTCACATGTGGTATAGCACGTACAAATGGAGTCATACTACTTGGTTGAATTTGTGGTAATCCATGTCTACTCTGGAATACTAGTTTTTACAGGAACCAGAATGGTTAATTAAATGAATAGAATTTAATTCTTTAAATATGGTACTAATCTCTGCCATTCTCCATGGAAGATAGTATTATTTTTGATTTTTCTCTCTTGGTAGTGGCACGGGTTTGCAGAGGTTACCTCTTGGCCTTCCACACCACTTTACTTCTCACTCTACAGGCCAAGGAACCAATGCGGAGCTTCTGGCAAGTAGCAAGTATGCCCATTTCAATTATTCATTTGGGGACCAGGAAAAGACCACCAGGTGGGTCAATGGACTATGAACTGGACCAGAGTCAGAACTGTTTATTATCTGCTCCTATATACCTTCACTCTAACAGGGAGGCCATATGATATTTCAGTTTTCTAGGTTTCTGTATCAACTTGGATCCACTTAGAGGAAGAGGATCTTTACACCTTATAGGATGCCATGGGAAGGAGGTGTGTGCCTCGGATGAGGGGCTTTCTTCAGCAGAGACAGTCCTTGAAGGGGCTGGCAGTTGAGAAGATTCTCCTTGCAGTACTCATAGCAGATGGGAAGCAAGTTCCTGAGAGAGATCTGGGGAACATATTAACATTCATCACAGTGCCCATCTCCTACTATACCAGCTCCTCTATGATCCCCACCTTCATGCCTGTATTCTTCCAGAGGCATGTTGACTGAATATAGTGAAGCATAAGCTTTAAGGCCCTTTACCTGCATGAGTCCCTTCCAAGACCTAGAACTAATTTTGTATTCTTTTTCTTGGAAAGAGCTCTCCAAATATAGAAGCTTCATAAAAATTAAATCTTTCCCTGATTCTGCTTCAGTTATTCTGAGTTTGGGAAGGAGAAGAGAAAGGATATTGACATTTGAATATCTATTCTGTCCGAAGTATCATGGTCGGTATTTTGTATGTACTATATTATTTTAGTTTGGGAAACTTGTTTGCATTTCTCCAATGTTCACAATCTCTGATTTCTAAGTACCTTCTTTACATATGCTTGTCCTTTTGCCTGGAAGGTCCTTCCTTACTTTGCTTATTTGTGGAAGCCTTTCTAATCCTTTTTGATTTAACTCAGATACTGGCTCATTTTGGAGTCCTTCTTGATGCCTGAAAAAGGGCTGGGTGTTTCTCACAGTACTTTGCGGGCATCCCTCACTAATTTTCTCACAGATCACAACTGCTGTTTACACCAGTATCTCCCTTGCTCTTCTTTATTCTTGCAAAAGAATAAATCAACATTCTAGTTTGTCAGTAAAATTCTTGAGAATACTTTATCCAGAGTTAATCCCCCAGATCTTGAATGCTTCTAAGTTAATGGATAAAATTGAATTTTAGAAGATGTAATAAAAGGTAGAGAATCTGGACTCTACATGGTGAGTCATTAATCTTATATTTCCAGATATTTTTATACAAAAATAGGCTCATCTTGTATATCCTGGTTTGCAAA
This sequence comes from Eidolon dupreanum, assembly GCA_028627145.1. Classification (NCBI taxonomy): domain Eukaryota; kingdom Metazoa; phylum Chordata; class Mammalia; order Chiroptera; family Pteropodidae; genus Eidolon; species Eidolon dupreanum. The sequence goes on along the minus strand of CM053504.1, from coordinate 51,640,422 downwards.
TTCCATATCAATCAATAAACATTGATTTATGAATAGTATTTCATTTATATGGATGCACCATAATTTATTTAACCAATCTGCTTAAAAATATTTTAAGTTGTTTCTAATTTTTATTTGCCATCATGAATAAAATGTCAGGGAACATCTTTATGTATGTATCTTTGTCCACATATCTAATTATTTACTTCAGACAAATTTTGAAAAAAATGGAATTTCTTGCTTAAAGAGTGTAACTTAAGTTAAAAAATTATGTATATATGTATTTGTGTACATAGACGTGTGGAGATATATATATGTATATGCACACACACTTTTTATATTATTTATTGATTTAGCTACTTGATAGAGACAATCTCATGCCTTTCATCCATTCATTGCTGGGAAGCAGCTGTTCTCAGCTCCCTCTGAATCTCAGTGGGCCCATGTGCCTAATTCTTATCTATGGACTCTGAGTAGAAGTAATGGGTGTCACTTCCTCTTGTGCCTTTTCTATGGCCTCCTGCTTCTCCTCTCTCTCAGCTGAGTGTTGATTCCCCAGGTGACCTTGGTAACCACAGTAGAGGCTCTGTTGATCAGGCTCTATCATTCCCTTTGTCAGTGAGAGAACGGGAGGCCCCTACCATTAATCAGGATTACCCATTTCAGATGGTAGGAAAGTAAGAACTACTCATCATGTGAAGCCACTGTAATTAGGGGGTTGTCCGTTATAACACCTAGTACTTCCTTATCTAATATAGCTGGCTTGTTCTCCAGAAAGATTGTTCCTCTACCAATAGCATATGAGAGTTTCCCTCTTTGTTCCATTCATCCTTACCAACACTTCCATAGTGCTTAAAAAATTGCCAGTGGTAAGTGATAGGTATTTCCTTGTTCGATCATGCAATTTTTGAGTCCTAGTAAGTTAGACATGCTGATTAACTACTTGTATTTCTTGTTGGCCCAGATATCTGTGATTTCAAAAATTCCTGGAAGGCCAAAAAAAAAAGAAATCTAAGTTTTAAAAGTTCTCTTACATGGATATTTATGAACTCTTAGAGATACTCTTTAATGCAAAAAAGCTAGGCTGAGTTAACAGAAATATGAGAGTAACTTCAATATAGTATATTTGGAACTTCCTCTCAGTGGGGCTGTAAGCCAGTCTGATGGGTTATGTATGAGTAGAAGGAAAAAACTCAGTGCAAGTTGTTCAATTATTTTAAAGAGTCTTGAATCCAGTGGATTAAGTAAAAATTAATCTGATTTAAATGAGTGATACTAATTGATGAAGAAAAGGCTGTCAAATAGGCTGTACTGTGGTTATTCAGTTCATATTTTTTTCTGATTTACCTTTGATATATTATCTTCCTTCTTTTGTGCTCTGTGGACAGATTCTAAAAATAGTTTAGTATTAATTGAAACATACCACAACAGATTAGAGAATGCACTGTGTACTTTGGTTTGCTTTTATGCTTTTAAACTAAGGGTTAAGATATTTTGTTCTTTGAGCTGGATACTGAACACAAAAATAGCCTGTGATGCATCATCATGTTTGTTGCTAAAAATCCTAAGTCCATAAGGGATGAGATAGTTTGCAGAGGCAATAGAAAGGAGAGGAGAAGGTTTACAGGAAGAATAAGATTAGTGTAGAAAAGGGAGAAGGAAAATATGAGCTTCTACCAGACTGAAGACATGATTCTCGAAGCTGGGCCCTGTGGGTTCAGAGCACTGAGGACCCAGACTCATATTTATGCTCAGGCATCAGGATCTCAAAGAGAATGGCTGCAGAGTACACAGGAGGGGGACTGACCTCAAGCTTGGGGTTCCCAGCCTTACATGTATCTCTACCTCTGGCAGAGTACAGAAGCCACAAGAAGTTCCTAGGTCTGAGGAGACCATGTAATCCGGGACAGTGGGTACTTCAGTAATAATTTTTGAAGACAGATAACATCAACATGACCCTGAAGAGAGGGGCAAACTTCACAAAGCTATGAAGGGGAACAAGCCAGAAATTAACTTTATTTATTGAAAATTGATTATTTTGCACACCTGAGTTAGTGGACAGAGATTAATGTCCACTCTGTCCACATTTCCTGGGGCCAAACATCTCAGATCATTATGTGCTCATAAGGAGCCATAGTTTTATTTAATTGCATTTGTTCATTTACTGTAATTTGATAATATTTCCTTTGAGCACACATTTAAATAATTATTCAACTAAAACAATGTTTTCAGAGTTGGCCTGGCAAAGGGGCTTTGAAATCAGAAGACTCCAGTAATATATGATCCCTCAGCAAGAGGTTTAGATTTGAATTTCATCATGACTTAGCAGAAATCAGAGCAGATTCATTGTGTGCATTTAACTTTGGGTAGAGTTATCTGGAGAAAATGCTTCTTAAAATCATTAAAAGTGGTATAAAGTATCATTGAGCTCTTGTCATAATATGCTGGATTCCAAATTTTGGAAAAAACCCCAGAGTTTCCCCATGTGTTTATATCTTTGCTTTGGGGTATTTGAGATTTCAGTCATTGCATTAAGCTCTGAGTTACCTTGAAGAGAAGTTAGAGGGATGTTCTTGGGAGTAGAGATGGTGGCTAGCCCTGGCTTTAGGACCAAAACCTTGATTTTGGAAGGCTGGACTCCCTGTCACATGAGAATAGACTGTTGCACCAAGCCATTTACTGTCTTTGTTTGTTTTGAGGCCTGGAGCCACCCTGGTGATGCCTGGGCTCCCACTCTGGGTTCTGAGTTGCTGCTATCTTTCTCATGTTGCTGTATTTGGGTTAATACTTGGGAATCTATTTTGCTAATGCAGATCATATTGCAGGGCAGGACAAACCAATCCCTAGTTTGTTCCCCACCAACGGTCTGCAACATTTTAGAGTAATGGTTGGCATCGATGTTGTCTGTGAGTGGCTAAAAAATTGATATAATTTCTGTCCACTGAGACTTGCTGCCACTAGCAAGCCTGCCTTTACCAAGTCCTTCCTTCTCACCTCTTGGGCTACCTTTATGTGAGACCACTGCTGTTGCTGTTTTTTGGGGTCATGGTTATGCCAAAGTGCTTGAAGCTTGCTCAGAATAGTTTTTATTTTTTTATTTTTATTTATTTTTTTGCTTATATGAACCATGGTTCCTTCACTTAGATGAATACACAGTGACTGCAGGAGTGCCATCCACTTTCTATTCAGGTTCTGTTCACTGTGGTTGTAGCATGCACTGCAGGCTGCCCAGAAGGTCACTTTGTTGATATAGCTTTATAAGGAGATCAACATATCTAATACATATTTTCTGATTTCTGTGAAGGCCACTTCTAAGGTGGCATGGGTCTGTGAGTTCATCTTTGTTGATGTAAGCAGCGGGAATTCTGTTAATCACTAAAGTGAAGGGAGAGACTTAGCTGATATTACTTCTATATTTGCAACAGCTATAAAATAAAGGATTTTGAAGAGACATGAGAACATGGGCTGATTTATAGCAGCCTCAAGCCTCTATTCCGGAGCTTGAACTGTGCTTTTTTTGGCAGTCACTCTTGCTTCAGATTGAATCCAGAATCATGATGTCGGAACTTCACAGGGACCTCTCTCTCTTTTACATCCTGTTTTTCTTTGACCTACAGATTAAGTTAAATTAGACTTTTAGTCTTACATTTTTTTCAACTACATTTTGGTAGATAACATAACAAAGCAGATGATCTAATAACATTTCAGAACTCACTTTTTAAAAAGGGATTTGGGGGGATCTAGCCAATGAGAATGAAGCCTCTGTTTCTGATACAATAGTCTTGGTGAGATGCATGGATAGGAACAATCTTTTCTCACAGTCAGGAGCTGGGAGTGGTAGGTTTGGGGAGAGGAGGTGAGTCAGGACAGACTAATGCTCAAGTAACACATGTAATATCAGCGGCTTGCAGTGAGAATTATTTCTTGATCATACATTATATTTTGTACACCCTGATGCTCCATGGGGCAACTCTGTTTCAAGCAGTGATTTAGGAATCCCACCTGGTTCTTTCCAACATTTCTAGATATCAACACATGGATTCCAGTCCACAGTGACAGAGGAAGACAGAGTTGGAGAGTTGTGCAGGAGATTTTCACTGCCTTTGTCCAGAAGGGACACATGGTACGTCTACATAGAGTTCATTGGTCAGAATTGGTCACCCTACCCTGCCTAACTGTAAAGAGGCTGGCAAGGGAAGTCTCCTCCCAGGAATGAGAGCAGACCTTGCTGTTTGTGACCATCATAACGTTTGCCCAGTAGAAGATAGATGATAAAAGGACTAAGACTCTTGTCATGATGTGGGGCTGCTAGCATTCTCCTGAAGTTTTCTTCCTTTCTCCCAACCAGGGACCATATTAACGATTTAGCATTGCTAACATATGATGTCTACCTCACATGCGTGATTGCCTACATTTTTGCCTGAGAGTTTCTGCTATGGGGCTCATGTTGAGAGAGTGGGGAGGAAATGGGGAGACTTGATGTAGTTCTTCATTTGTCTTCTGTACCCAATAAGGTATTATCTTAAGACTCATTCAAAGTACTCATTTAGCTTAGATCACATGGGTGGGTATGTAAGATTTTGAAAAGCTGCTGCCATTCCTCCAGCTCATTTAGGAGCCATCTGGAAGAGGCCTTAGGGCAAAGGTGGACGTGCTGTTTCCCCAGCCTCTGTGTACATGCACGTACACACACACACACACACACACACACACACACACACACACACACTTTAAATCACTTCTCTCATTGGTGCTAAATTAACTTTTAAGCTTTCTAAACTCCTGAATGAGCTGATTGCAGGATCCTGGGTGGCAGGATGCTAAGCCCTGTGCTTGGCATTGATTAAATATCAATTGTATTTGTTGAGAGATTTAATGAATGCATTATTAGAAGCAGCAGTGGTTCCCAAATGCTAGCCTGCAGACTGGATGAATCAGAATCACCTGGGACACCAGGTAACATACAGGTTCCCAGGTTCCATCCCAGTTCTACTTAATAGGAATCACCTACACTGAGGTGCCGATGTCTTTATTTAAATAAGCTCTTTAAGCCATTTAGATGCACAGCTGGATTTGGGAATTCCTGCTAATGTAAAAATAATACTGGAAATTTGAGGTCTGTTAGCTGGGTGTCTAGTTGTGCTCTATGATGACTGTGTGGACTTCTAAGTCACTTCTCTTTCTGTTCTTCGTTTTGCCAGTGACATCATGGTGAGACTGATAGCCATAAAAGGAGGGATGGTATGAAAATCAATGAAAAATAATAGTTTAAGTAGGATTCATATTCTTTCTTTGTCTTTGTCTCTCTGTTTCTGTTTTTTTTTCCCTGTTTTTCCCCTTTATCCTATGTTAACCTAAAAATAAAAGGCCAAAGTGAGAGGCAACATTTACTTGATCTCCAAAAAGAATAACTATTTGGAAACCACTGATTCAAGCAGAAATTCAAATTAGGAGGTGAAGAAAAGAGGTATTTATGAGAAAGGGAAGAAGAAAAATTACTTGAATAGAAGAAAAGAATTTCTATGGGTGTTAATCAGCTAAGGAATGAATTTTAGATGTAGATAAGCTAACATAATGATGCTAAATTTAAAGAACGTCTTTAATTTTCAGTCCTGTAGTCATATGTCTGGTTTCTCATTAGCTTTGCACACATTTTTTTGAGATATAATGCTGCTTTAGGCCCATTTCAAAGTTTACTTTACCCAGTTTTAATAATCCAATGTTTTGAGGAGTAGGATGTGCAAAGCAGTTCCTCTGGGATGGCATCTCTGACTCTATTTTGAGGTGGCTCCATTTATATTATTTTTTACACCTAGAAGAGATACATATAATTTCTAAGTTCTCAGGTGAAATTTGAGAGAATATCTGAAACTCATTTGAAGATGCAAAGTTGTTCTTGTCTGTAGATTTATTTTTTGCCTTCAATGAAATTTTGAGGTTCAGATCAATATTTTTTGAAGTTGAATTAATTAATTTCCAGGTTTTAACATTTCTTAACACATTTGACAAAAGTCCTGGCAGGCAAATCAGACACATTATCAATAAGTATGTATCCTGTATGGCATGGACTGTAAATAGGCTTTGATTCTATTATTGCATTTAACCATTCAAACAATCTCTGGAATCCTGACTATTTGTGGTTTTGGGATGTCAGGTAGTTCTTATATTAGAAGTATATGAGATTAGATATGACAGAACTCCTTCAGGAATGAAAAACCTTAATTAGGTTCCAAAATTGTCCTGGTTTAGCATAGGACCAGATCCTATAAAATCTAAATTTAGCACATTATTTAAGAGTTTTATTTTAAAAATAAAGTTATTATTTCCAATACCAACAATAATGACAACTATCATGTGACTTCGAGGATTTTTTTACTATTTTCACTCTTTATAGCACATAGTTCCTAAGAACAAGAACAGTCTAACACACAACCACGTAACATTCTATCATATAAAACAGTACATTAAAAAAGTTAACACTATATGGTGTTAACACTATTATCAAATATTCAGATTTCACCAGTTGCTATTCATTTTTTAATAATAATATCAATATAAATTTTCATATTCATTTTCAGACTTGAATGTGATAGCTCTATAGTAGTAGTATAGATAAAGTGCTATAGGACAATTAATCTATATATCCATTCATTCAACATTAATCAATAACACTTAGGAGTATATAAAAGTAATTTCTAGGAGTATAGACAAAACATATTTTACCTTGAAGATTTCATAGTCTAGTGGTGGCCATGAAAGTACAAATAGCAGAACATGTATGATGGAGAAAACCACAGGGTAATATGAAATAAATGGGCACCATTAACAGAAATGGGAAAATCAGGAGAAGGAAGATGATTTGCAGATGCTGAATTAGAGTATTCCACATAGGTTGACTTCCTGTGGGCTCTTGGAGAGGGAGATCTGTAGAGAGATTAAGGGTAGAGTCATAGCTTGGGAGAGATAGAAAAGAGAAATCTTGGCGGGAATAACATTTTTCAAAATGGAGAATATGAAAAATCAAAGAAAATTGGAAGGAAGATGAAGATCCAGAAAGCCCCAACACATAATCTCATGTAAGACTACTTTTTGAATCAAAAATTTTGACAGGTTGTTTATTTATTAGAGGATTAGGTCATTGAAATTTGCGTGTTGGTGTGCCTGAAAACTCTGTAATTTATCTTCTACATTGGATTAGAGGATTTGAAAAGAAAACAGTCCACATACAAGTTTAAATAGGAAGTTAAAAATTCACTGTGGCCTTTTTCTGTTGAAATTATGATATAAATCACTATTTGAGAAGCTTTTTGCCTAAAATAGGTAACATCCTGTAGATTTACCTCTAACTTTTCTATTAATCGAACTACTGGCATGTTTATGTTTTGAGGCCTATTCTAGCACTATTGGATTCTCCAGATGCAAAACACAAAGACAAGTTCAATCGAGGACATAATCAATTTTTCATGCTCATTATCATTTAGATGAGTCTGTTATAATGGAACGGGTTGCAGCATGACACATTTTAACACTGAGTAACACCTCATTCCTCTAGGTAGCTAAAAGGAAGACTTATATGCTCCAAGTGAAAAATGTAAAGATCTTAAATTTCAGAGTAAAATAGAAAATCAAAAGAAATATGTGAAAACAAGAATCAGAGAATCAATAAAATTTATTGCCAGAAAACTTTAAATTTCATCAATATTTTTAGGGTTGTTTAACCTTTATTATTCTTTGTGTACTTTCATACTATCCTGAAAGAAAAAGAAAAGCTTTCAAAGCTTAAGCATTTTATTAAATCTTTTATATTTTGACACTATTTGGAACAATTTAATACTTTATACTAAAAAAGGAAAGTCATCTCATGTGTCTCTGAGAAATAAAAATGAAAACAGAACTGATTACACTGGTTTTAGCAATTTCAGCCAAATGTGGAACATCTGACAGCCTCACCACACTGGCCTTTACCTATGTAACCAGAGAGTGACCTCAGAGACTTGATTATTGGGAGGGGAGATAATCCTATGATTTTGGATTTTTCTTAATTTACTAACATTTCCTAGATCTTACATTTAAAATGGGACTATTCCAAGTAATCTCCCCCCTTTTATATTCCAAAATATTTAAGAAACGTATTTACACTACACCAGGCTGCCCCCAAAGAGTATGATTTACAAAGCTACTTCATAGTTGTGCTTTATTCTTATTTTTAAAAGTGGCTTTTGACCTTTGACTCTGGCTACCAGGCCTACATGCTTAAACTCCTTCTGCCTCCATTCAACCCATGCTGTCCCTGTTCCCATAGGATTACCCAGCAAAGTGTGTGTGCATAAGGTGAGCAGACACATGGACTCACATCAGATATATATGCCCATGCCAGGGAATATGTGGCAGAAAAAAAATGACCATTTAGAAATGTGAGTACTGAAATGCGGCAACTAATAAACACTGCCACGTTCCCCTGATATCAGATTGCATTTTTTAAAAAAAGTATAGACAATTTATTCTTTTCACCATTAAAGCCTCTGGCAGTGATAAGTGTGATTTCCAAGACTGTACATCTCACCAGAAGAGCTCCAACTAATGTGCCTGCCTTTAGTTTCAGCGGAGCTCATTAGAACAACAATGCAAACCAGCTGTCCCCTGGTGTTTGGAGAAGAAAGATCCAATTAACTGACCATCATCCACCTGGTTCCAGATTTTGCCATCTCCTTATGAGCCTGTAAGAGCAGCCAGTTTGCATGAATTCTAGTCATTAAATGCAAGACAGAGGGTGAGGGGAAATGGGGAGGGTGGGTATTCTCTGAACTAGTGTGTGTAGGGAGGGGAAGGTGAAAGGTCATCTAGAGCTTGGATATCTGGAAAGGCAGGAACGAATTAATTTAGCAAGGTGCTGACTTTAAAACTGTTCCTTATTTTGTGTAGGTTGAAGGCTAGAAATATATTATGTTTTTATGAATGCAAATATAGAACCATTTTATAATGTATTTGTTTGGATTTTCTCTTTAGCAATAGTGACACTAAAAGTGTGAACCACACGTCTATATTGTAATTAACCTTATATACCTGTATTGGAATATTTAAATTTCACAGGAAGTTATCAGTAAGGCTTTCCTTTTTGGATTTATCAAAATATGATTAACTCAGAAATAAAAGCAATGAGTCGAGCCCTTAAGTCATTATTATTTTATCCTTTGGAATAAAGCACATAATTATTATCTGACCATTTAGTACCTGTAATAAAACATCTAATGTTATGGCTCCTAGAATGTTATAGGTCTACGTCTTTCTGGAGTAACATTACATTTTCAATAGAGCTGTCAATAAAACAATCATTTCTGAGCACTGAAGACTGAAAAACCTGTTGTATTACACTTTCCAATCTCTTCAAAATCACATTTTAAAAATCCATTTTGTTGCAAGATGACCAATCTCATCTGATTTATAAGCTATGGTCTCAGAGGAAATATGGAATACTTGGAGTTGAAGCCAAGGAATAAATGTGTTAGGTTGTAAGCAGACACTTCCTGCATTTCGAGCAGTTTCCAAGATGTGCTTTAGAATGTGTCAGTTTAAAATGTTAAGTCATGTGGCAGGCTGAGTATGATGCTTATTTTCCATTAAAGTTTTGTATTTTAGATTTACATAGACCTATCCTTTCTATCTGGTCAAGAAAGCATATATGCAGATGATTATTTTCCAGAACTCTCCTTTCTTACCATTTTATATTTTAAAGAATTTTATGAATTTTCACTTTTCAAACTGATTGTATTAAAATGGTCTTATTTCAGATGGGTTTTTTTGCCTTCATCTCTCCCCTCATTCTTAGTAATATTGAAATACATTTTAGAAAAATACTGAGATTTCTCTGACCTAAATGTTGTTGTTGCCTATAATGCACAAGAGATAGAGTTTTTCATGAAGTATACTTAGCGGAGTTTCTTTAGATCACTTGGGGGTTATGTATTTTAATTTCTATAAAATTTTAAAATTAGATATTTACATCATACCCATGACCAAAACCAAACAACTTGTCGATCTTGGATTTCTACTACCTTAAATAAGAAGTTGAATAAAGAAAACAAAGCTCCTTAAACTATAGTCACAGTCTTTTTTAACGTTAATATTTAAAAATTATTCTTCTAGGAGGGGTTATTTGCCATTGTGAATGGATTGGCTAATACTTGATTTGAGAAGTTCTGTTCAATATCTTAAACACTTTTTGGTTTTTCTCAACTTTCTCTTTCCATCACTTATCACTCAGACCTCCCGTACTTCAAGATATTCTCATTACATTACTTAGCGACCACACCATCTTTCTGAAAGTTATCCTTTTCTTTTTTTCCTCGGTCTTTAGCGGCCCTGATTTCTTTGGTGTCAACCCTTTTAAAACTATGGCTTCATACTTTCTTTATGTTCTCAACTCTAGTCACCTTCATATCCACTTTGAACTTCTTGATAAAAGTTACTCTGAACTTGGGTAAAGTTTGAAGTTTTCTTTTATGGCAATACTTTCCTTACCTTTGCAACCACCTTTGCTTACTTGTATTGATTGAATTATTTTTGCTCATCTTGACAGTTCTATGTGTTTGTCTGCCCCTCATTACTTGCTCGTTTGGACTTAATTTGTTTCCCTTCTGGTCCTGATCCTGTGGTTAGCCATTACAATAAAGTAAGTAAAATTCTTCAGCTCACTTTACCAACCTTCTGTGTCATTGGTTTTGCTTGCTGCTTTCCAAAAATTGCTACAGAAAGTCAGGATGTCACACTAAGTAAATCCATACTTATTCATGCTAGGATAAAGACCCAAATCCCTAATAAGGTATATATGACCCTTTGTGAGCTCTCCTAATCTAGTGTCTCTCTATTCCCCTCTTGACTTCTGTTTCAGCCATGATGGCCTTCTTGTGATTGCTTAAACACATCACTCATCCCCTTGGTTAAGGACTTTTACTTAGAACAGTCTCCTCTTTATCTTGTTCTAGTTAACTCTTAACCAGTCAGTAGACGTCAACTTAAATATCACTTTCAGTGGTAGTTTAGATTAAGCATCCTTATCCTGCTAGTATATCATAGACCATGTCCCTCTATCAGAGTTATAATTTTACATTTATTTTTGTGATTAGAAATTTTCTGTTATTTCGATGAACACACAGACTAAAAGGGTTTCTGTTTTTCCCTGTATACTCAACAATTATATTGTGTTCAATAAATATCTTCCATTGAGTAAACATTGTAAATATTTCATAAGTGGCACTTTTATTAGTAGTGACTCTTGAAGCAAATTATATTTAGACATCTTCAACTATTAGAAATGTTTTATTTATATTGAAGTGGAATCTCTTTTCCTAATTTTGTTCCTTGGGGTCATATAAAATAAATTCATTTCCATTGTGGTGTTGTCAAATACAGAGTAGTGTAGTAGAGAGAGTATTGCTTTGGGGTAAGATTTAGTTGAAGCTACCATATTGGAAACTTACTATGGACATGGCACCATGCTCTTCTGTAAAGTGGGAATAATAATAATTACTTTACCCAATTCAGTTTAAAAAGCATTTGTTGAACATATATTGCATTCCATACAGTGCATTAATATTTGAGATAAAAGATTAATAACACATATATTATATTGATGAGTTTACAGTTTATTGAAGAAGTATAAGAAAATAACAGGTGGGCTCTTTGTCAGGAATATGGTTTACTGAGAAATTGACTTGATATTTTCCATTCTCATAGTACTGATAAACACTCAGGAATGTATTGGGATTCAGATTATTTCCATTATGCCTGCTGAAGGTAAACAGACAGGTATTTAGACAGAGTTTGGAATAGATGTGACTCAGAGATGTATAAAGATCCCCTGAGGATGGAGTAGGTAGACAAAACTCTTAGAAGAATCTCAAGTTGTATCATTGGTCACTGGGGGCTTTGTTGGGGATTTGTAGCTATGGAAACCTGCCTGCCTTTCCATCTCCCACTTAGGAGTACATTGCGCCCCTGTACTGTGTTGTCTTCTGTGTGCAGATGATTATTTTCCTTCATATAAATAGGCTAATTTTTATCCTTTGTCTTTGTCTGATGGTATCTTCCCATTCTTCCCTTCATCTTTGTATCAACCGTGTAAATAGATGTACATGTACATTGATCATTTAAATAAATGAGGAACGTGATATGATAGGGAACTCTCATGCAGTGGGAGTATAAATTAGTACAACCTTTTGTGAAACCTGGCTTTACCTACTAAATTTGAACATATGCATTTCCATGACTCTGCATTTTCACACTTAGCTGTATACCCGACAGAAGTGTGTCCATATGTTACCCAAAGATACACACTAGGATATTCATAGCAGTACTATGTTATAGCTCCAAACTAGAAACTACCCAAATGCCCATCAACAGTAGACTTGATAAATAAAAGTAGCTTTGGTTACAAGAGTAAAATATGGAAAAATACCATCTAGGAAAGAAGCTATCCTGTTACATATTGTAAATTGGCACTTGGTTTGAAAAGCAATTGTCAAGCTAGTAGGGGGCATCTTTGAACTGATGTTTCATAGATGTTAATGCACACTTAGTTGTGAATTTTCACAAATGTCTATTCTATTTGAATAACTTGGGGAATGATTCTAAATGTGCATCTGTGCCGAAATGCTCAAATGAGGTTGCAATCTTTGATAGTAGAACTTGTCACAATTAACTTGCCTACTATGTGCATAATCAGCCCTGTTGACTTATTTGGGGAATGGTAAATGGTCAAACTAGTTCTGGCCAACCATAATTAATTCTGGAAACAGATCTTAATTAGGATAAGATTACATAGAGCCTCATACCAAAGGCTTTTCAAGTTAGAGCTGGAAGATTCTGTCACTCATTGATTTAATTTTATTCATATAATGATCATTCAGAAAATATATTGAATGCCTACTTCATACTGGGCACTGAGATCCAATGATGAATAAGATCTCTGGCCTCAAAACACTCATAATCTGATGGGCAAGGTTGTCTATTGAACAGTGTGCTGATTGCTGTGGTAAGGATAGACACATTAGGACAGGAGCATGTTCTTTAATTACTGCATGCTACATGGGTTTCAGAATGTTATGTTCTATGCATCATTCACAAGAATGAGGACACAATACAAAAAAATCTATGCCAACAACGTGTTAGAGCAGCAGTTTTATTTTTAAGTCTATAATCTGTTTCTTTGGAAAATTTTCATTCTACGTCAATTTGGACTTTAATTTGGGTTCTATTTCACCAGAAGTAATGTTTGGTAACATAATGTTAGGTAAATAAATGTATCCTTTTTTACACTACTTTCACCTTGTGGTTAAGAAACTTGAATGGTCAAAACAAGCAGAATGCCTCTTTCAGTTTATGAGTGCTTTAATTAATTTCTTAGTCTATAATATATTTTTAGTTTATCAGTGCTTAAATTAATTCTTAATTTAGTATAATAATATAGCATGACCTACCTACACAGATATGCCTTGCCAAGATAGGCAATTGAGAAATGGGTAAATTCAGACATATGAAAAATACTTTATATTCCCCAAGTATTTAAAATTTTTTTAAAAATTTAGTTTCAAGTATAAGTACATTGGTTAGACATCTATATAGTTTATAAAACAATTCCCCCAATTGCACCCTCCCTCCCCTGACTATCCACCTAGCCAACGTATTAATGCTAACTGCATTCCCTACGCTGTGCTCCCCATCCCTGTGACCATCTATCAGCTACTAATTTGTACTTTTTTAGCCCTTCACCCCATTCTCCCAGCCCCCCAAGCCCCTCTCCCCTCTGTCCGACACCAAATTGTTCACTATATTTGTGAGTCTGTTGTTGATTAGTTTGTTCTTTTTTATTTCTTAGACTCCACATATAAGTGAAATCATATAGTGTTCATCTTTCTCTGTCTGACTTAAACATCTTCTAGGTCCATCAAAGCAATATCTTTTCCCATCCCCTTCCTTTTCATATGTAGAAATCTTATTTTCTTATCCTTTCAGCCATTCTATCTTTTGGTTGGAGCATTTAATTCTTTTCTATTTAAGGCATTTATTGATAGGAAGGTAGTTGTTACCATTCTTTATTCCTGTTTTTGATATGTTTTTTCTTCTTCAAGAAGTCCCTCCAACATTTCCTGTAATACTGGCTTGGTGGTGATAAATTCCTTTAGCTTATTTTTGTTTGGGAAGCTCTTTATTTGTCCTTCAACTCTAAATGATAGTTTTGCTGGATAAAGTATTCTTGGTTGTAGATCCTGGGTCTTCATCCTGTCGAATATTTATTTTGAGCCAAGCCCTTCTGTCCTGCATAGTTTCTTTTGAGAAATCAGCTGCCAGTCCTATGGGTTTTCCCTTATAAGTAACTATCTGTTTTTCTCTTGCTGCTTTTAATTTTCTTTCTTTGTGTTTAACCTTTGGCATTTTAATTATGGTTGTCTTGGCATGGGCCTCTTTGGATCCCTGATTTTTGTAATTCTCTGAGCTTCCTGGTGCTTTATGTGTATTTCCTTCACCAGGTGAGGGAAGTTTTTTATCATTATTTATTTAAACAGTGGTTCAACATCTTGATTTTTCTTCAGTTATGGCGATCAGACAGATATTTGGACCCTTAATAGTGTCCCATATGCTTCTTAAATTATTTTTATAGTCTTGGCATCTTATCTCTTGTCATTCTTATTGCATGACCTTGGTTTTCTCATCCTCTAGATAGGGCATTTGATCCTCTTCTTTATTCACTTTGTTTATTTCTTTGTTTATTCCATTTAATATACTTCTCATCTCAGACAATGTGTTCTTCAGTTCAGACTGGTTCCCTTTTATAATTTCCACTTCCATTTTTATGTTTTTTTTATCTTTGTTGAAGTTCTCACTGAATTTATCTACACTTCCCAAAAGTTCATTGAGTATCTTTATAACCAGCATTTTGAACTCTGCCTCTGTTAGATTACTTTTCTCCATTATATCTGGATCTCTGTTCTGTTCTCTCATATAGTTTCTGCTTCTTCGTATTCCCATTTTGGCTGCTTTTCTGTGTCTGTTTCTATGTACTAAGCAAAGCTCCTAAGTCTCCCAGTCTTATTAATGTGGATTTGTGAAGTAGGTGTCCAGTGGCACAGTCCTGAGAGGGATTCAGCTGCAGGCCAATTTTAGCCCAAGCCTCTGCCTGTCCGGGGCTACCTGTTAAGATTCAGCAAGCAATCCACAGATGCTGTGCTTAGAGCTGCCTCAAAATGTCACACCAGAGACCGAGGCCAGCTGCCTGCAGTGTGAGTCTAGGTGCTGTTCTGCAAGGAGCGCCTGACTCACTGAGGATATACCTACATGTGGCTTGGGTGGGGCCATGAGTTGGGGGAGGTGGGGTTTCAGGGAATCCTCTGGCCAGAGTGACCTCTGTTATCCAGTCTGATGATATCATGACTATGGTGGCACCGTGTCCAGTACTCTGGTAGTGGGGAGGGTTCAACAGAGAACAATGGATACTGCTGGCACTTTTGAACAGAGTGAATCTCTTCTTGTGCCCCCTGCGTGCAGTCAAATTAGCACTCAGAGAGAGCAGATCCATCACCACAAAAATCTGCTTGTGGACGGGGCCCCTTTAAGAGGTGTCTGCAGCTGCCACAGCCTCCATCTCACTCAGTTGCTAGAGACTGGGTAGCCCCGCGTTCTCACCCTGTCCTACTTTCTGCTGTTGCAGGGTGATTTCTTGGATTTCTCCCTAGTTATATGGCTTGTTTATCTAGATCCCAGGTGATATTTCCTTGCTGCTGCTTCTTGTTTCCATCATAACTTTGATTTGGTCATCAGAGGGAGGAACAGCGCCTCTATCATCTATGCCATTTTTTCCTCTACCTTTTGCTCTTTTGCAGTCAGTCCCACTCTGCCCCCAGCCTCAGGTTGCCTTGAATCTGATTTCTGATATTACAGATTAGTTTTATCTGCTATAGAATCAGATAGTATATTTTATTTTGAGTTGGCTTTTTTTTTTCCCACTCATCATAATGTTTTTGAGATTCATTCACATTGCAGTAAATACAAGTAGTCTGTTCCTTTTTATTGTTAATCAGCATCCATTTTATGAATATACCACAATTTGTTTACCCATTCATGTATTAGTGGGCATTTAAGTTGTTCCCAGTTTTTGGTTATTATGAATAAGTTATTACGAATAAGTCTTTGTACAGACATATATTTATGTTTCTTTAGCATAGATGTCTGGGAATGAAATTACTGGATCATATGATAAATGTAGATTTAATTTTATAAGAAACTGTCAAACTGTTTTCTAAAGTGTTTGAACTATTTTACACTCCCAAAGCAGGATTAAGGTTTCAGTTGTGCCGCATCCTTGTCAACACTTATTTTTGGTCTTTTTAGTTAGAGTTATTTTAGTGGTTGTGTAGTTACAGCTCATTGTGGTTTTAATTTGCATTTATCTAAAGACTAATGATATTGAACATCTTCTCATGAATTTTGGACCTTAATGACATTTACTTTAGCAATGCTTTTTTTTCTGATTGATTTATTAAAATTTAAAAAAGATTTTTATTAAAATATGGTTACCATACACATTATATTAGTTTCAGATATATACCATAGTTGTTCAATATTTATATACCTAAAGAAGCGATCACCATGATAAGTCCAGTAACCATCTGACACCATACAATGCTATTACGATAGTATTGACTACATTTTTTATGCTTTATACCACATACTCATGACTTATTTTTTTTATATTTGGAAATTTAAACCTCTTTCTCCCTCCTCAAGCTTTCCCCCCATTTTTTGATATTTCAATTACAGTTGACATTTAATATTATTTAATATTATTTTCAGGTGTACAGCATATTGATTAGACATTTATGTAATTTACAAAGTGAGTCCTCTGACTAGTCTAGAACTCACCTGGTACTATGCATAATTATTACCATATTATTGATTATATTCCCTATGATTTACTTTATATCCCCTTTCTATTTCCTAACTACCAATTTGTATTTCTTAATCCCTTCACCTTTTCCACTTTGCCCTGCAATCCCCACACGCATCTGGCAACCATCAGCATGTTCCCTGCATCTATGAGTCTGTTTCTATTTTGTTTATTTTGTTCTTTAGCTTCCACATATAAGTGATATCAAATGGTATTTGTCTTTCTCTGTTTGACTTATTTCACTTAGCATAATATCTTCCAGATCCATCCATGTTGTAGCAAATGGTAAGATTTCATTCTTTTTAATGGCCGAGTAATATTCCATTGTATACATGTAACACTTCTTTTTCCAATCATTTATTGATGGGCACTTAGGTTGCTTCCATATCTTGGCTATTGTAAATAATGCTGCAGTGAACATAGGGGTGTATGTATCTTTTTGAATTAGTGTTTTGGATTTTTTTTTGGATAAATACCCAGAAGTGGTATTGCTGGGTCATATTGTAGTTCTATTTTTAATATTTGGAGAAAACTCCTTACTGTTTTTTATAGTGGTTGCACCAATTTACATTCCCACAAATAGTGCACAAGAGTTCCCTTTTCTTTACATCCTCACCAACACTTGCTCTTTGTTGATTTACTGATGATAGCATTCTGATAGGTGTGAGGTGATATCAATTGTAGTTTTGATTTGCATTTCTCCGATTAGTGATGTTGAGCATCTTTTCATATGTCTATCGGCTATCTGTATGTCCTCTTTGGAGAAATGTTTATTCAAGTTCCTTTGCCTACTTTTTATTTTATTTATTTTATTTTATTTTATTTTATTTATTTTTTTATTAAATTTATTGGGGTAACATTGGTTAATACAATTATATAATTTTCAGATGTACATTATAATTTGACATCTGTATATTCTATTGTGTGTTTATCACCCAAAGTCCAGTTTCTTTCAGCTACCATATATTTGATCCCCTTTACCCACTTCACCTGCCCCCTACTCCCTTATATTACCCCCTTTAACCATCTGCCTCCCCCCGCCCTTCCCAACCCCCTACAATCTCGTAACCACTAGTCTATAGTCCATGTCCATGAGTTTGTTTGTTTGTCCTGTTCATTTGTTGCTTTTAGGTTTATATCTCACATATAAGTGATATAATGTGATTTTCGACTTTTTCTGTCTGGCTCATTTGGCTTAGCATGATTATTTCAAGGTTCATCCATGTTGTCGCAAATGGCAGTATTTCATTTCTTCTTATGGCTGAGTAATATTCCATTGTATATATGTTCCACAGCTTCCTTAGCCAGTTATCTACTGTAGAATACTTTGGTTGCTTCCATGTCCTGGCCACTGTGAATAATACCACTATGAACATTGGTGTGCAAATATCTTTTCGGATATGGGTTTTTGAGTTTCTGGGGTAAATACCCAGTAGATGGATTGCTGGATCATATGGTAGATCAATTCTTTGTTTTTTGAGGAAACTCCATGCTGTTTTCCATAGCAGCTGTATCAATTTGCAGTCCCACCAGCAGTGTATGAGGGTCCTTTTTTTTCTGCATCCTCTCCAACATTTGTTATTACTTGTCCTGTTGATTATAGCTATTCTAACAGGTGTGAGATGGTATCTTATTGTGGTTTTGATTTGCATTTCCCTAGTAGCAAGCAATGTTGAGCACCTTTTCATATATTTGTTGGCCATTTGTATGTCCTCTAGGGAGAAGTGTCTGTTCAGGTCTTCTGCCAATTTTTTGATTGGATCATTTGCTTTTTTATTGTTATTGAGTTGTATGAGTCCTTTGTATATTTTGGATATTAGGCCCTTATCAGAGGCGTTGCTTGCAAATATGTTTTCCCATTTGGATGGTTGTTTCTTTACCTTGTTGATGCTTTCTTTTGCTGAGCAGAAACTTTGCCTTCTTTTTAATTGGATCGCTAATTTTTTGGTGCTAATTTGCATGTGTTCTTTATAAATTTTGGATATTAACTCCTTATCGGATATATGACGACAAATATCTTTTCCTATTCAGTAGGTTGTCTTTTCATTTTGTTGATGGTTTCCTTTGTTGTACAAAACCTTTTTATCTTGATATAGTCCCATATGTTTATTTTTTGTGTGTTTCCCTTACCTAATGTGACATATCAGAAAACATATTACTACAAGCAATGTCAGAGTTTACTGCCTATGTTTTATCCTAAAAGTTTTATGGTTCCAAGTCTTACATTTAAGTCTTTAATCCATTTTGAGTTTATTTTTGTATATGGTGTGAAAAGGTGGTCTAATTTAATTTTTTGCAATGTATCTGCCCAGTTTTCTCAACACAATTTTATTGAAAAGACTATCTTTACCTTATTGTATATTTTTGCCTCTTCTGTCATAGATTAATTGACCATGTAAACATGGGTTTATTTCTGGGCTCTTTATTCTGTTCCATTGATTTGTGTGTCTGTTTTTATGCCAGTACCATGCTGTTTTGATTACTATAGTCTTGTAGTATAGCTGACACCAGGTAGCATACCTCCAGCTTTATTCTTTTTTCTCAAGATTGCTGTGGCTATTCAGGGTCTTTTACTGTTCCATATGAATTTTAAAATCATTTGTTCTAGTTCCATGACAAATGCCATTGGTATTTTGATAAAAATTGTATTGAGTCTATGGATTGTCTTGGATAGTATGAACATTTTAACAATGTTAAGCCTTCCTATTCATGAACACAGTATGTACTTTCATTTATTTGTATCTTCTTCAATTTCTTTCTTCGATGCTTTATATTTTCTGTGTATAAGTGGTTTACCTCTTTGGTTAAATTTATTCCTGGATGTTTAAATTTTTTTGATGCAGTTGTAAATGAGATTGTTTTCTTATTTTTTCTTTCTGATCATTTGTTCATGTATTGAAATGCAACAGATTTCTGAATGTGAATCATATATCCTGCCACTTTACTGAATTTATTGATCAGTTCTAACAATTTTTTGTTGTTGTAATCTTTAGGGTTCTTTCTATAGAGTATTATGTCATCTGCAAATAATGACAATTTCACTTCTTTCTTTTCAAATTGGATCCTTTTATTTTTTCTTGTCTGATTGCTGTGGCTAGGACTTCTAATACTATGTTGAATAGAAGCGGTAAAGATGGGCATCCTTGTCTTCTTCCTGATTGTAAGGGGAATGCCTTTCACTTTTCCCCATTAAGTATATTAGTTGTGGGTTTGTCATATATAGCTTTTATTATGTTGATGTATGTTCCCTCTATTCTCACTTTGCTGAATATTTTTATCATAAATGGATGCTGAATCTGTCAAATACTTTTTCTGCATCTATTGATATGATCATATGATTTTTATCCTTCATTATGTTTATGTGGTGTATCTTATTAATTGATCTGTGGACATTGAACCAGCCTTGCATCCTAGGAATAAAGCCCACTTGATCATGATATATGATCTTTTAATATATTGCTGAATTTGGTTTGCTAATATTTTGTTGAGGATTTTTACATCTATACTTTTCTTTGTCTAGCTTTAAAATCAGGGTCATGGTGGCCTCATAAAATGAAGTTGAGAGCCTTCCGTCTTCTTGAATTTTTTGGAATAATTTGAGAAGAGATTAATTCTTCTTTGAATGTTTAATAAAATTCACTTGTGAAGTCCTCTGGTTGAGGACTTTTGTTTTTTGGGAGCTTTTTGATTATTAATTTGATTTTGTTAGTGGTAATTGTCCAGTTCAGATTTTGTTTCTTCTTGGTTCAGTCTTGGAGATTGAATGTTTTTAGAAATTTATCCATTTCTTCCAGATTATTCAGTTTATTACTATATAATTTTTTATAGTATTTTCTTATAATCCTTTGTGATCGTGATTTCAGTTGTTACTTCTCTTTCATTTATTTTATTTATTTAGAGCCTCTTTTTTCTTGATATGTCTAAAGGTTAATCAGTTTTGTTCATCTTTCAGAGAACTAGATTTGGTTTTATGATCTTTTGTATTGTTTTTTAGACTCTTTTGTTTATTTCCACTCTGATCTTTATTATTTCCTTCCTTCTACTCACTTTGGGCTTTGTTTGCTGGTTTTTCCTTTCCTTTTCTTTTCTTTTTTCTTTTTAGTTCCTTTAGTGTAAGGTTAGATTGTTTCTTTGAAATTTTTCTTGTTTCATGAGGTAGGCATGTATTGCTATGAATTTCTTTCTTAGGACTACTTTTGCTA
Organism: Eidolon dupreanum; assembly: GCA_028627145.1. Taxonomy (NCBI): domain Eukaryota; kingdom Metazoa; phylum Chordata; class Mammalia; order Chiroptera; family Pteropodidae; genus Eidolon; species Eidolon dupreanum. Next base: position 51,619,302 of record CM053504.1, on the reverse strand, counting down.
TGTCTCAAAGATTTTGGGCCATTGTATTTTTGTTTTCATTTGTCTAAAGGTATATTTTGATTTCTTCTTTGATTTCATTGTTAACCCATTTGTTATTTAGTAGCATTTAATTTGGCCTCCAGATGTTTGTGTGTTTTTCGTTTTTTTTTTCCTTGTAATTGATTCCTAGTTTCTGAGAAGACACTTGATATAATTCCAATCTTCTTAAATTTATACATATTTGTTTTGTGGCCTAACACATGGTCTATTTTGGAAAAAGTTTCATATGCACTTGAGAAGAATGTATATTCTGCTGCTTTGCAGTGAAACGCTCTCAAATACCAATTAAATCCATCTGGTCTAATGTGTCATTTAAAACCACTGTTTTCTTTTTGATTTTCTGTCTGGAAAATCTGTCCGTTGATGTCAATGGAATGTTAAAGTTTTTTACTATGATTATATTATTGTTGATCTCTTTTTTTATGTTTGTCAATATTTGCTTTATATTATTTAGGTGCTCTTATGTTGGTGCATAAATATTTAATAGTGTTATATCCTCATTAGATTGATCCCTTTATCATTATCTAATGTTTTTCTTTGTCTCTTATTATAGCCTTTGTTTTAAAGTCTATTTTGTCTGATATAAATATGCTACCCCAGCTTTTTCTTTCATTTCCAGTCACATGAAATACCTTTTTCCATCTCTTTACTTTTAGCCTTTACTTTTACTTTTGATCTGAAATGTGTCTCTTGTAGATAGCAAATGCAAAGGTCTTGTTTTCTTATCCATTTGGCTACCCTATGTCTTTTTATTTGAGCATTAATCAATTTACATTTAAAGTGATTATTGATAGGTACATAGTTATCCCATTTTATTATTCATATTTTTGTTCTTCCCCTACCCCCTTCTTCTTAAAAAAGTTTCTTCAACATATCTTGTAATACTGACTCGGTGGTAGTGAATTCCTTTAGCTTTTTACTGCTCCTTATCTCACTTTCAATTTTAATTAATAGTCTTGCAGGGTAGAGTAGTCTTGGTTGTAGGTTCCTATTTTTCATCGCTGAGTATTTTGTGCCAATTCCTTTGGCCTGCAAAGTTTCTGTTGAGAAATCAGCTGACAGTCTTATGGAAGCTTTCTTGTAAATAACTAGTTTTTTTCTTGCTGCTTTAAGATTCTCTCTTTGCCTTTAACCTTTGGCATTTTAATTATGATGTGTTCTGTTGTGGACCTGCTTGGGTTTATCTTGTTTGGGATTCTCTATACTTCCTGGACTTATATGTCTATTTTTTTCACCAGATTAGAAAAATTTTCCATCATTATTTCTTCAAATAGGCTCTCAATTTTTTGCTCACTCTCTTCTCTTTCTGATACCTCTATAATATGAATGTTTTATGTTTGATATTATACCAGAGGTCCTTTAAACTATTTTCATTTATTTTGATTTTTTTTCTTTTTTCTGTTCCAATTAGGTGTTTTCTGCTACCTTGTCTTCTAAATCACTGATTTGATCCTTAGCTTTATCTAATCTGCTGTTGATTCCTTCTAGTGTATTCTTCATTTCAGTTATTTTTTCTTTATTTCTGATTCATTCTTTGTTATGGTGTTTATGTCTTTTTTATGCTTACTATCTCTTTGTTGAATTTCTCATTAAGTTTCTCAAGTATTCTTATAACCATTGTTTTGCACTCTGTAATCTGGTAGATTGCTTCCCTCCATTTCATTTAGTCCTTTCTCTGGAGTTTTCTACTGTTCTTGCATTTGTTTCCTTATTTTGCCTGCCTCTTTGTGTTTTTTAGATGTATTAGATAAATCTGCTATGTTTCTCAGTCTTGGAAGGGTGTCTTTATTTAGTAGGTGTCTCGTGGGGCTCAGTGGTGCAATCTCCCTGGCCACTTGAGCCAGATGCTCCATGAGTGATCCTTGTTTGGGTTGTGTGTACTCTCCTATTATAGTTGGGTTTTGATTGTTGTTAGCATGTCAGTAGATGGGATTGACCCTCAGACTGACTGGCCATGGAGATCAGAGATGACCATAGTAAACAAGCTGTTGCGCATGGATTGACCCCACAGAGAAGAATTTGCCCCAGGGGACTCAGGTGACTACCAAGATCACCTTTTGGGTGTTTCACTCGTGAGGCTAGTGAGTGATGATCTGTCATGATGTAAAGCTGACCATGGGTGTACTAGTTCTCGGGTCCTTGGGAGGAGCTCCTGTGTAGGCCCAGGTCAGCTGCTACCTGTGACTGGCCCATGGTTACCAGATAGGAGCTATACAGCAATCCATGATTGGTTGCTGCCTGTGCTGGATTTGGAGTTGTGTGGGAGAGGCCATGCTGCAAATTGAGGCTGGCAGTCACCAGTACTGGTCTTTGGGCAGCTAAGCAAAAGGCCCAGTGAACCTTGAGGCCTGCCACTACCTGTCAGCTGTTCATAGGCTCAGCCACTAAAGGATCCTTGGGGGTATGGGTGGTTCAGGAATTGGGTGTGGCAGGGTCTCAGAAGTCACCAGCATGGGGCAAGTGGTGTTCAGTGAGTTAATGCAGATTCAGATTTGGTGCCAGTTCTGAGCCTATACTTCAGCAATATCAGATGTAATGTTGTATATGATGTGTTTAAAAGTTTTGTAAAGTAGATAATATGCACAAATAGTAAAATTTTAAATAATACAGAAAGTCTGTTGTAATAAAAACAACAATAAAAGATCTCATCCTAACCTGCCTTGGTTTTCCCAGTACCTTTTTTCTAAAGGCAACCGTTATCACAAGTTTATATGCTGCTTTTTATGGTGCAAATACTTTAAATTCTTACAGATCTTATCATATCTTTTAAATATACAGGTTTTTTACTTGTTTTGCTTTTTATTTGGATATACTATACAGAAAAGTGCACATATCTTAAGTGTATAGCTTGAGGAATTTTCACAAACTGAACATAGCTGCATAAGCAGCTTAGAGATAGAACATTACCAATACCTTGTGTTTCCTTCCAGTCCTTTCTTACCATTGTTTCAAGGGTAACTATTACCTTGACTTTAACAATATAGAGTAGTTTCATATATTTTAATATTTTATATAGATAGACTCCCTGTATATACTATTCGATGCCTGGCTTCCTTCTCTCCACATTTTTTTATGTGATTCATCCATATTTTTGAGTATACATATTTGTTGATTATTCCTATTGCTTTTTTGTATTGCAATATAAGGATATGCCACTATTTATGTATTTTTATTGCTAGTGGACATTTATCTATTATGAAAGATGTCTCTATACATATTCTGCTATACATATTTTGGTGAACATTATATTTGTTCCAGTTGAATATCTAGGGGTAGAATTTCTGAGTTATAGGTAATGTATATGTTCAGTTTTACTTGCTTCTGCTATGGTTTTCCACAGATGTGCCAACTTATATTCCCACCCACTGTGTTCAGGATGCTCTGTATCTTCAACACTCATTCTGTTTTTAGTTTCTGGTGAGTGTTTTCTCATCAAGAATTTAATTTGCATTTACTTGATGACTAATGATATCAGGCACCTTGTCATATGCTTACAAGCCATGTGGATATACTCTTTTGTGAAGTGGCTATTCAAGTTTTTGCCTATTTTTCCTATTGGCTTATCTACTTTTTATTTTTTACTTGCAGAAGTTTTTTTTTTATGTATTCTGAATATGATTCTTGTGGCAGTTATATGTATGGTGACTATCTTGGTCAGTTATTTTTTACTCTTAGTGGTGATTTTTCATGAATAGAAATTCTCGATTTTAACATAGATTTTTTTCCGTTATGTTTTTGTGCTTTCTGTATCTTCCTTAAGAAGTCTTTTCCTCAAAAGTCATGGTGATGTATATTTCCAGTAAAAGCTTATTTTTTATTTTACCTTTTATATTTAGATCTGCAATTTTTTTTCTTTTTATACTTCAAACCAAAAGATTACTGGCATTATTTAATAACTAGAAAATATTCCCTATTTTACTATTCTTTGGAAGAACTTTTGCTGTATTAGTAGTGTTTTATACCTTAAATGTTAGGAAGATTTCACCAGTGAAACTATTTGGGATATTGTGTGTGTGTGTATTAGGTATATGTGTGAGAAAGTTTTGTCAATGAATATTATGCTATTTAGATTTTTCTCTTTCTTCCTCTGATAGCTTTGACAAGTTATATTTTTGGAGAAATTTTCTTTCATGCAAATTGTCAAATTTATTAGCATGAAAATTTGAATACTATCTTTTAGTAGTTTTCATGTCTCTATTATCTTTTCATATCTGTAGAATCTGTAATGCTACTCCTTTTTTAAATTCCTGATATCAGTAAATTATGTTTTATTATTTTCCTCCTTGATCAATCTTAGGGGTTTTTAAACATTATTAATATTTTCAAAGAAGTAACTTTTTGCTTTAATGATTATTCATCTTACATATTTGTTCTTAATTATTTTCAAATTAATTTCACTATTTCTGCTCTTATCTTTATTATTTCTTCCCTTCTATTTTTTTAAAGGTTGGATTTGCTGAAAGATTATAAATTTTTGATGCAAACTTTATATTCTTGTGAAAACATTTATAATATCTTATATATATTTCCAAACTTGGTGACAGTGAATTTCTTTCACAACCTAATGGTAAATATGAGAGATGAACAAAATGGAATATTTTGAAGAGTTACCACTGAGGAATCCAGCTTCTAGCTAAAAACCTATGTGTAATCTTTCAGGCCCAACCACTGACATTTTTATAATTGTAATTATGTGACAGGTAAAATGAGGAAAGCAGCCCTCCTGAGACCATACTTGGTGCATAGCCATTGCATTGCAGCCTGTGAAAGGAGTATTGACAAGGACTCTAGGTCTCCTGGCTGGCTATGCTTTTATGCATAGCTGTCTTCCTGGCCGTATGCTTCCATATGGTGGCCTCTTTATCTTGGGCCTTCAGCAGAGAATTTTTTACAGGAGGGAAAGGAAAGACCTTAAAGACACTTTTCTCTATTCTGACTCAATACTAAGTACTTTTCCACTCCTGGAATTTCCCACTCCCTTCCCTTATCCCTAGGTCTACTTTGGCAGTGAAATGACCCCTCCTGTGCTGATTCACCTGATTCTCGACTGGCAACTGGCACTTTTCATGGGAGAAAATGGAACAGGAGGAGTTGATAGTTTCTCTGGTTTAGCCTCTTGCTTATACTATTGCCGTAAGTGATTAAAGGCTCAACTGCTACTTTCATTTTGGTTTGTTGTCTTACTTGGTGACTTTAACACCTGACAGCTCAGATCAGGCTCTAACAACCACATTGATCATTTTGGAATGTTTGGGAAATTTTCATATCAGACAATCAGAGATCATACTTTGCATGTTGAAAAGTAAGAAGCTGAATAAAACAGAATTTGGTAAAGATTGATAATATTCATCTTGTTCTTTTAGTGCAAACATCAAATTTCCCTTCAGAGGATTTCACCCCTCAAATCAAAATATTTTCAGAATCTTTTTGTTTTCAGACAAAGAATTAAGAATTTTCATTAACTTTTCTTTTTCTCTAAGGAATAAAAAAGTAAAAAAAAAATTTTTCTTGCATAATGATTTGGAGTTTTGCTTTAAGTAGAAAAGTGTCCTGGTTCTCAAACTGCCTAAGATTTAGGTGAAATAAGTTTGAGGCTACACGGAGTTCTGAAGCTATCAAGAGAAATATTTGATTACTCTCCTTATAATGTTTGTACATTTACACAGTGTATATGTTTATATATTTTGTGTAGAATACTGGTCTGAGATTTTCAGAATATATATCTCTAAGTTGTTAATTGTGAACATAGTATATACTTTCCTGCTGCTCTTTGTTTCTACTTTTGTTATCACAGAATTTCAGAATGATAAATAGCTCAGTAAAAAAATTATCAGATTTGCCTGTTGTTCAGGATTTTATACAGAATTACTGTAATTTTTAGGTGAAAAATACTGATGGTTGCTCTACTTTTGCCACCACCTCTGAAGCTTTACTACAATGTTCAGAGACTTGCCTTATGAATCGGAGTGGTGTTATTTCATCCTGTACCGTCCAACTTTACTAAGGAGGAACTGGGGAGGTATTAAGGTGAAAAATGGAAGAAATCATCAATGCTATTTGTTGTTTTCTCTACACAAAAGCAAAACAAAGAGTAACACAAAGGACAGAAGAGTCACAGACCAGAATTGTGATTGTAGTTGGTGTTTGTTTCTTCCTTCATCTTCTCCTTCCACTCCTCTTGCATTTAGAATTTCTGAACTGAGTTACCTTTAGCTTTGGAGTGATCTTTATTTTAAGGAGCTAAGAGGGGAAGAAATGGTAGAATTGTTGTTTTAGAAAAAAATTAAGGTGTCAGGAGAAACAGATCAGCAGCCTTTTAAGTTTACTTGTGGTCTTTCCTGCCTAGGCCGTCAGAATAGAAAAGGATTCTGGGCAAAATCTGTAGGAGTTACAATTGTATATATGGTTAAGTAGTTCTTTGCTCCAGAGTGCAAGTTAATACCACATTAATAACACTGAACTATTAAAAGTAATAGAGCAAGCTCATATGACCACTTTTCATTAGTAAAATCTTTTTAAAATTTTAAATTGAGATATACTTTGGTAAACTGCATAGTTCAATAATTTTTTATCTATCATCTATATCTATCTATCCATCTCTATCTCTATCTCTCTATCTCTATCTATCATCTATCTATCTATATCATCTCTCTATCTATCCATCCACCCATCTATCCATCCATCTATGTAATCTTCAGGTATCAAAAAACAGAATAAGAAATAAATTAAGACATTTCCAGTACTACAGAAGGCTTTCTCATGACCTTTCCCAATCAATATTTTCTCACCTCAAAGTTTCCACTATTTGGACTTTTGTCCCCATAGATTATTTCACTATTTCTGACCTTTATGTAATTAGAGTCATAAAATATGTATTCTTTTGCTGTATGATTTCTTTCACTTATCATTAAGTATGTGAGATTCATTCAAATTTTCTCTAATACATTCTTTTCCCCCCAATATTTTATTAAAAAAAATTTCAAACAGACTGAGACATTGAAAGAATTGTGCAGTGAACACACACATACTCACAATCAAATTCTACCATGCTGTTACTTCGCCACACCATCTATCCATCCATCAGTCCAGCTTTTGATGCATTTCAAAATATGTTGCTGACATCAGTACCCTCATCCCAGCCCAACTTCAGTATGCATATCTTTCATTTAGTATATTTTTGATTTCTGAAAAGTTTAGTAGATGACTGTGTTAGGAAAATCTGTGTGTATTTGAGAGAAAAGGTGAAAATTATTGAAACGTAGTACTTGAATTTAGGATTCCCTGTTCTAACATTTCATAGTTTAGGCTTACATATTTTTGTCTATAGGGTATGAGCTAAGGCAAGAAGCAGTCTTGATTTGTACCCTATTTTTTCTCTTGGGATCAGGAGAGTAATGGGGGCCATGAAGATCCAGAATTCAGAAAGGAGGAGGATGAGATACAGCAACACATGGAAAATGGAATCAAGTCTGAGTTGTACTTTCTGGCTTTAGAAAATAAAAAATATGGTGTGGCTCTTTCAATTAACCCTTAAGTTTGCTCTGGGTAAGTGAAAATAGCAGATGTTTAGTCAAAGCATAACAAATGTGTATATAGAGAGTTATTTAGAAAAAAAATTTTATATTGCTTTTAAAATGAGTAGGCAAATAGGAAAATGCACATTGTATTTCTAAAGTGAACAATGGATTGAAAAGGACTTTAAAGACCACCTAGTCTTGATTCAAGTTAGAACACCTTAGGGAGCTTTTAAAAAACCACCACAGGAATTCTGATCTAATTGACCTAGGGTGAGGCCTGGACATTTGTATTTGTAAAAAATTTCCCCAGATGATTCTAAGGTGCAGCTGATTTGAAAACTGATGCAGCTCCAACTTTTGGTGTCTACCTTTGCTCATACTTTTAAAGTTAAGATGTAGGAAGATAAAGTGACAATGCATATTTTTTTGCCTAACCACTGCACAATTTTAGACTAAGCACAAAGTTAAAAGTGTTAGTCACCAATTACCATCTGAAGAGGAACCTTTCCACAAATATCTATGCTTAGAGAAATTCTTTCTATAAATGGGTTGTTTTCTGATGTCAGCAAACACAACTGATTTGGAACTTCTTTTCCACATGAATTGAAATGATTATATATAGTCTCCATGGGTGTGGATTATCCAGAATCCAATAATAGCTGAAGAAGACTGTTGTTAACATTTGTTCAAGCTGCTGTCTATGGTGATATTCTGACATCATGACACTAGACAAAAACAACAGTCTATGGAGAGGACAGTTGACATATACAGTGCCTTTCAGAGCTATTAACTCCACAAAAACTTTTATGCAGTCAGTTTCATGGATCATTTCATGTTCCTTGTGAATCTATTCTGTAAGCAAGATGATATTTAACAAGCATGTTTTTAAATGTTCTCACTTAAATTTTCAAATCAGTTGTAATGTGTATTATAAACCAAGTTGGCTTGATGTCTATTTATATAAAAAAGGTGTGAGTTGACCACAAATTAAGAGAAGCCAACTGTATAATGATCCCGTTATACAGGAATAGGAATAAGAATAGGAATAGGAATAGGAATAGGAAAAGGAATAGGAATAGGAATAGGAAGTCATGCCATATGAGAATGGTAATAAAAACGAGATGATTCTGAATTTTGTTGCTAAGAGTTACCCTTTGTTTTTCTAGAAAACCAAACTAAGGTGAATGAATGGGCTACCAGTTAAAGTGAAACTAATTTCACTCTTTGCAGTATTATAGCTAACATTTATTGAAGACTTGGTATGTGCCATCACTGTACAAACATTTTATTTTCTTAAATTCCAGCAATGATCCTATGATAGATACTTCAATCTACTTCATAGATAAATGGGAAAACAAAATCTTAGAAATTTCTTTGTGGTTGCATTGATATAGATGAGATTCAAACTCAGTTTGATTTTAGAACTTTCACTTTCACTTCTGTCTCCCAAGGAAAAACCTCCCACCATATTTTGTTGGTTGCCTCAAGATTTAGCCGCCTCTTTTTTCTGTCAGAGAGAACTTTTACTACTGAAACTTTAAGAACTCTTCTAACTGCGAGAACTGAAACTGCATGGGAAATAAGGCTCTGGCAGTTTAAATTGATAGTGTAGCCTTTTGTGGTAGATAGTATGGATTTTGGAGTCAGGAGATCCAGGCTCAATTCCCAGCTTTATTCTTTCCTGGAAGTCTAGCTTTGGACAATTTATTACCTTTTCATGTTTCTCTCCTATCATTTATGAAATAGAGATAGAAATTTCTTCCTTTCACTATTGTTCTGGGTGTTAGAGATAATTTATGTAAAGTGACATATAGTATCATCATCATTTTTCAACATAATTTGGCACTTATGTGGTCAGGGACCACCACTGCAGATCTAGCAGTTGTGATTTGGTAGAGGTGAGTAAGGAAGAAAAAATATAACTTTTCACTAGGATTTTGGTAAAGTAAGCCATGAATTAAGTTTTACTAGATTTTCATATGCCTAAATGGATATGAATGATTGTTTTGGATTGGAAAAACTAATAAAAATCAATCTAGTTACATTGAAAGTTACCCTTATTTTTATCAAGTAGAGTATACTTATAATTATCTGTAACCAGAGGTCTCATCATCTCAGAAAAGGAACTCATTAGTCTGCAGTTTTCATGCTTTAAAACTGCCCTTTGAGTCAGGAAGTTTGTTCATAAATGCATGCTTTTTTGGGGGCACATCAGGAAAAATAGAGATCTAATGTGCCCCTTAGGTTAGTTTCCAATCATCTGTTAATTTCTTTAAAATCTGCTGTGCATAGGCAGGGGCCAAGCCTCTTGCCTTGTAGGTGTAAATAAGGAGCTTCCTAATAATTCCAGAGAAAGGACATGGCTTAAAGGGCAATTAGTGTAGTTTATTCCACTGTATTTTTCAGTAAGAAAGTTGAGTAAATTAGACAGTGTTTCTTTGTGCCATATAGCTATATAAAATAGCTGAAGAATCATTGGCATTTCTGCAAAAGGTGATATAGTTCTTTTGAAGGATTTTTTTTCTGGTCTTCATTGAGTATTCCTGACTCTTGGTGGGGGCGGGGGAACAACAGAAAAACTTTAAATAAAAGAAAGCAATTTTATTGGGGCTTCAAAAAAGACCAGGTGACAACAAGAAGCAGAAAGAGTTGAATAAACATAGGGAAAGGTTTGGAGGTAGGCGTATGTACTTGGTAACTGTTGAGTTCCATCATCAGCGAGTATTTTAGTCTGAGGAACTATTATTTTTAAAACAGGAATAATCAAATTTTATTCCATGGGAAGAGAAGGTACTATATGCCTCTAAGCCTATAATTTAGGGCCTTAGCATTCCAGTTAGCACCATTAATGAATCCATATTCCATTAAAAACAACAACAAAAAAAAACTCAGCCCCAAACCTGCCCTTTATGCTGTGTACCCTTTCCCAAGAGGTTGTCCCATTTTCTTCTCTTTCACCTAGGCATTGGTTCTCTTTTATTCTTGCTCTGTAATGCCTTTCACCACCTAAATGTATTTTCTATCCATCCACTTCTCACTATTGTCACAGCTACTACTCTAGATATTATATGTTGCCTGGGTTACTGTAATTGCTTCCTATTAGGTCTTAGTCAACTGCATGTGTTCTCTAATTAGTTCCCCTCACATCTGGAGTAATCCTTTCAAAATACAAACCTTAATTTGTAACTCCCTTTGTTAAGAAAGCTACAATGGGTTTCATTGCTTACAGGATAAAACTTACGCTTTCTGTTTGTCCAACCACCTCTTTAGCTTCATTTCTTACCATACTCCCCTTCGCTCTTCCTCTCTAATCTTGCAAAACTTTTGACTGAGCTTCCAACTTGTACTGCAAGCTCTGTAACCAAGTTTGCCTTTAGTTTCTGTGCTTAAATTCTTATCTTTGTTCTCTTCCCAGTATCCCAGTCCATTCCTGTTTCTCCATCTGGTCATTGCAGGATCTTAAATCTTGCCTCTGGAAACTTAGTTTCTGTGTTTGCCCACTATATTCTCTATATCTGAGAGCTTAGCTGTTAATATTTTCTCTATTCAAATCCTAAATGGTCTGTCCTACTCTCAAGCTCCCACAGCCTTTGTTGTGACATTTACCTTTTTTAAAAAACAACTCTTTAAAATTATAATTAAATATGTATAAATAACTGTTGCTCACTGCTTTTTTAATTAAAAAATTGATTTGTAACTTTACTAGTCAAGTATTGAAAACTGTGACTCAAACTGGGTCAAAACATAAAAAAAGAATACTATCTCATAACTGGGAGTCCAGAGGTCTGCCAGGTCACACGTATGATGAAGTCATGGGCTCGGTGATGACATCAATGTCTAGGGTTCTTTAGTGTCCATTCTCTGTCATTCTCAGCATTTTCTTCATTCTAAGCCTAGTATCCCTTTTGATTGCAAGATGGCCACCAGTGTCAATCAGAGGTGTGCATTTCTTGGTTCATGTCTAGCAAAATAAAGAGAAAGGGACTCCTCCCTATCCCCTTTAAGTATACAGTACAAATCTTTTCCTTCAGTCTGACTATACCAACTTTGGTTACATTCCCATCCCGACTGATAATAGTCATAAGGGAATACAATGTATTTATTGATTTAGAAGTTAATCAAGATGCCCTTTGGAGTTACCCGAATAAAGTCAGGGTTCTGCTAGGATGGAAGAAAAAGGGAGTGGATGTTGGGTGAGTAACAAACAGTGTCTACTACGAATAATACTATGGGCAAAGGGCTGGATATGACATCAAGAGAAAAAGACAGACAGAACTTTTATAAGTTTTGGGAGACAGACAAGTAAATAAATGAGTACAGTAAAAAGTCATGAATGTTAAATAGTAGTGTAAACCACAGGGAGCCTTTTTTTGGGGGGGCTTGGGGGTTGCAGAGACAAGGGAGTCAGTTAGCCCTGTAGAGTCCTATTCTGTGGTTGATACAACTTGGTGTTCAGTGACCCTCAGGGAGGAGGCTGAATAGATAATGATAGCAAAGGTATTTAACTTTTTGTCTTAGATATTGCCTTTGCTGCCTTCCCTAATAAACGTGTATGAACATTTAAGCATTAGTCTACTGATTGTTCCATTTAATTTTCCTTAGCCACACTAAATTGAGGAGAAATTCATCTCTAGCTACATCCTTTCCTTGCATCAGACAAAATGAGGCCCCACTGCCTAAACCTTGAAGGCTGTCCACGTGGAGCTCATCTGTTCTTTCGTTCTCCCCCTTTTCACTTTCTCTTTAACTTTTCCCCTATAGGTGTCCTCAGTGCCCTTCTGTTCTGGATATATCTTGTCATGTCTCTTCCATCTTCTCAAATATATTCACTTATTTTCTTCTTGTGTTTTGCTGATATCACTGCCTCCTTTGCTAATGAATGCTAGAACATCCTCTTCTGCTCAGCTCTGTTGGCCTTGCAGAGTGGAGTGAAGGCAAGTCCATGAATGCATATGGCATAAGGTTAAGGAGAGAAACCAGAGGAGTTTTTACCCTGTTTGACAGATGGCTTTTCTCCTCAAACTTGAAACCTTTAACAAAGAACTGTTTTTTTTTTCTTCCATATTAAATGAGATTAATATTTTAAAGATTAATTAGAGCATTTAAAATATTTTTTTCCTAATGTTTCTCAGAAATGTCTTGACTTTATTAAGCTAAGGCTGCATTCTCTTCTCTGGCTTATAGCATAAGGCAGCCTTACATAAGTTTGTAATGAATGTGATCAGACCTAATTTACTTCTCTTGAATCTCTAGCTTTAGTCTATGACCAGTGAGGGGAGGATAGGGGTGGGAACTAGAATGACTTGTAAAGTGGTGATACAGAAAGTTTAAAGGAAGGAAGTGTCAAAATGGACTAGGCTTTAAAGAATGAGATGTGTAGTTAGTAAGGATAGGTGTGAGGATGGGACATTCTGGGGCTGAGGGACCAGTAGATATAAAACACAGAGGCATAAAAATAATACATTCTGTGCAGGATGTTATCCTTGAAAGACAAAGTGTATTTTGACAATTTGGTGATTATATACATAAATCTTTCCTTTTCTATCCTGTATAAAATACTTCCTTGTGAAAATATTTTTTAACTGAGTCTAGTATGGCGGTATTCCCCCAATCTTCTTTTTAATTCTTGACTGAATTTTGTAGGTAGGAGTGACAAATGAAATTGGGTTTAATTACATTAATTTTTCCAGTTTAAAAATAAAGGTAGGTGATGACATATTGTGAATCAAAATCTTAGGAGTGAAGATGGGGATTGGTGGGTGGAAGCACAAAGTAATTTTTGCATAGGAGAATTATGGCTAACAAAGGATATTTAATTTTAGTTATGTCTTAATTCTTCATGTACCAAATTAAAGTTCCAGGCTAAGAAATTAATTTCATATCCTGATGATTTCCCCAAAGTATCAATCATTATATGGTAATTCTCCTAAAGTCTGGGAATATAAAACTGCAAGTCCAAATTCTACATATTAAAATCTGATTCTGCTTCTTTGCTGTCTTTTATTACTTTTCATCCTTCTCTCTTACCTATCTAATACTTTACTACTAAGTGGAATGAAAGGAGCTAATAGACACTCTGCTCTTCCATTTTATGGGAAGATCAATTAAAATACCTGTAGAAAATTTGTTATAACCTTTGGTTAGGGTTGGGGACAGCTGAAAATGTGTTCTTCTGGCCTGCCTTTTGATGATGATAGAACATTTGAAAGAAATGTACCTGAAATAAAAGATGATACTTCCTCATTTCAGGATAGTTTCTTGGTTCCATATTTTCTTCCTGGAGCATCTAGTTGGGGGAGGAGTTGCTAGAAATAATGTGAAGCCTACAAGTAGTTGTGGTCAAAGTTTGGCCAGTATTGGTTTAATGTTTTCTGAGATCTTCAAGGAAAGTTTTATTGAATTATGACTGGAGTCATTTGTTATTCTCTTGACAGCCTAGCTTAAATCTTGTAAAGATGTGTTTATATATTAACTTTATTGCCATTTACATCAAATACTAAATTTGGAAAGGATCTTAAACATCACTTTGTCCATCTTTTTTGTTTTACTTAAGGAATACACTTAGAAAGTTGGAAGTAAATTCCAATTGCATTTTGAGAAATAAATTTAGAAGTTAGGAAATAGAATCATTGTTTTAAGTTGCTTTTGCTGTAAAACACAGTTCTCCAGAGAAGATCAGATTTGAAAAGTCAAAAGAACAATGAGTAAACCTACAAGCTACTGAAGTCTAAAGGAAAATCACTAAAGCTAGAAAAAATTAAATTTCAATTTAGAATATGGTCTTAGAGTTTTCTGGTTGGGTAGCTGATATCCCATTATGGATGACTCCATGAGGTGTCTGGGAGAAAATGGCCAACCATCGTAATGGAACAAGGGTAAAAGTTAGTTTTCAGAAATCTTTCTTTCTTATTAATCTGCTCCACTACTGAAATTCAAGAATGCTCAAGGTGACCATATTCAGGTGTGTTTTATTTAATGATATTGGTTTGTCTCCCACCCCTCCTTAAATTGGTTGTAAAACAAATTTTGTATTATGAAATTGTTTTCACCATAAGTGGCATAATGGATTGGAAATATTCTTTCAGGAAATTTTTTGGTCTCGACATGAAATGCAAAACAAAACAAAAACTCTACAGATAAAATATTCTATTGCCTTTTGGAAATTTATATCACATAAAAGTATGTGAAATGTTACCAACTTCAAGTCTCAATATGCAAATACTCTGCCAGAAATTTTATTCTCATGTGACTAAACTTATTTGAAGGAAATGATCCTCCAAATGACCTTGCTGGAAAGCCAGTCTTTAGTGACATAACAGTATAAAGAGATGTTGCTGCATAATAAATTACTATAAACATAGTGGCTTAAGACAATATCCATTTATAATCTCACAGTTCTGTGGTCTGAAGTGGGATGGGCTTCTCCGCTCAAGGTGTCACAAGGCCAAGATCAAGGTGTTGGCTGTTCTGTCTTCTATTTGAAGGCTCTGGATGAGAATTTGATTCTGATCTCATTCAAGTTGTTGGCAGGATCCGGTTTCTATTGGTCTGAGGTCCTTGCTGGCTATCAGCAAGTCTGTTTCCTGCTCCTAGAGGCCATCCACATTCCTTCTTACATGGTCCTCTCCACCTCTAAAGCCACAAGGGTGCATCAAATTCTTTTCACACTTGGACTCTCTCTAACATTCCTTTCTGCCATCAGTTGAAAAAAATGCTCTACTTTTAAAGGGCTCCTGTGATTAGATTGGGCCCACCAGGTTAATTTCTATTTTACTTAACCAGATAAATCAGGAGTGATAATCTTGCCATTTTTTTTGGGTTCTACCCACACAAAGTTTTGCCCACCACAAAGGATAAGCTTGGATTTCTGTAACCCAAATAAATATTTTCCTTAAAAATACCAAAGCACGAGCTAAAAATTGGACAAATATTAGTTTCTGCATTTTCTATAGTTGAAGTATTTTCTGTAGACCTGTACTTTAAAGAGTTTTAAGTTTTAAAAATTTTAGCCCAATTTAAATTTTAGTTTAATATGTATTGCCTTCTGGTTATGAATAGACTATAATCATATGTAATACATATACATAGATACATAATACATAAAGAATATAAATAAATACTGTTAGTGTTTTTGCCATATTTTATTTTAATTTTTCCTGTGCATATATGTGTATCAGTTTTTAGATTTTCAGTTGTAGTTTTGGTCATCTTTAGTTTTCATTATTTTTATATCATAATCATGCCTCATATCATTTAATACTTTTTATACACATTATTAATCATTGCATAAAAATGCTTCCTATGAATCTGTTTAATTTGTGCTTTTATTGATCTAGAGTAATACTAACTTTCTAAAAAATGAAAAATATCCACTATATTTTAGATTCAGGCTTCTAAATTATTATTTCCATAACAATGAATTTTTGCACAGCGACTTTTCTTTAAGTGGTGCATACGACTTTTTTTTTTTTTAATCAATCACATCTCTACAGAAGGTAGGAAGTTCCCTAGTGAAGATTTAAACTTTTTCTTTTTAAGGTTTTTATTATTTTTTTCTTAAAATGTTATGATTAAAATTTTAATTAATCTTCTATCTGTTGTTGAATGAAACAGGTTCATCCAGTAATAGTACATTGAAATATGTGGTTTAAAGTAATCTCTTCTTCTGTTGCAAACAGAAAAAAAAAAATAAAGGGTCTCTAGAAGCAAAATTAATTGCTTTGCATCAAGTCGTATTGCCTTTAAAACAAATTTACCTTTGTATTATGAAAATTTCAGGCATATTTCAGTTTTGGTTTTGTAGTTTCTATTGTCAAGCTAACTGTTATTATTTGTTCAATCTTAACTTCATCAATCTTGAATGAGCGCATTTTTTGGTGAAAAAGACTCCTTATAATATCCATGGGCTTTTATTTTTTAAAAAGATTTCTATGTCTCACATTTAATTTCGAAAATACTATAATGACATGGTTAATATTATTGATTATATTATTAAACTGTTAGTGTTCCAAATTTGGTAGTTTAAACACTGTGAATGCTGTAGTTGATTCAGAGAATTCTGTGGAGTCACAATTTTAATTGGACTGCCTACTCTTATGAATTTCATTTTCACTTCAGATTCCACTTGCTTTGATTTTAAACTATTTAAATCAGTAGATTAAGAGAACACAAATATATTCCCAATCCGCAATGACCTCACTCCCCCTAATAGATTTCCATTGAAGAAGAGGGAGAATGCTCTTTTTCTTTTATCCCCTAATTGCTTTTAGCTTCTACAAAGGTTCTGTTTTGTCCAGGTGGTTGTTTTGAAGCATGTTGTGCTTTCTGAATCTCTTGAAATATTTACAGATGATGAATCTGTAGCCAAAACACTCAATAAACAGCACCTGCAGAACTTAGACTTTGTCTAAATTTGGAAGTTGAAACTGAGGACTGGTGGTTTGGATAGGTCTAGGGAATATGACTTTTGGAGGAGAATTTTAGAAATTTAGCATAAAAACTTGAATCATACTATACAATGCATTTTATTATAGTTTCAATTGTTCTTTAAATGTAACGTGTCAGGTTACCAATATTTTTGGTAATTAAGAGATTTTTATAAATGTTACAAATTTGCAGAACTGTACCTTTAAGTTAGTGTGGGGTCTGAAAGTAAAGTTCCCTATACATATTACCCAGAGGGTAGATTTTTGTCTCTGCTCTCATCCTCTGTCCAGTAGTACAATGGTAAATGTTTAACAACTGGCTTGCCAAAAATAAAGCAAAGCCCTATTTGCTGCTTTCTGTGTAAATACTTCCCTCATGGACAATTTCAAGGTATCAATGACTTAACTGCCAGTTTGCGAAATTTCTGAAAATTTAATAATCAGTTGATTAGCTGGTATGTTGAGCTGGTATAATTATGAACTGCTACAAGTCTGCTACAACACACCACTGCCTGAGTTTCTTTTAGCTCCTGACATGCACTTGCCTGTCTCAGGCATCCACAATTCAAGAATTTTTATTTCTCTTTGTATATATCTTGACATTTTTTCCATGCCACTATTGTGTTAGATTCATGAAAAGCTGAAACTTTAAGGTTTTCACTCTACTAATTTTCATGCAACAAAATTGCCACTTGCAACTGGCTGCCCTTGAGTGGTTTCTTTGCATTGAAATCAAGGGATCCTATTTTTAGGGAGAAAATAAAGTTCATTAACCGCACCTCCCCCCTCACCGCTGCCTACCCACAGCTGAAGAAGTAAATGAATGTGCATGTGATAGAAAAGGGAAGAGGAATTTTAAAGTGAAGATAAAATTTAGTCTAATGTTATTTATTTCTCTTTATAGCATTTATAGAAACGTCTGAAGTATAGGTACTTTGTTCCTAGGAAAGAGTAGGTTCTCAAAAAAGTGTTTCGAAGGAATGAGAAGCCTGCTTGCCTAGACTAAAAATGGAGAGTCACTTAGGCTCTTTTAGAAATTATAAGAGCTTTCTGAAGATGTTTTACTGAGTGGTCTTACCATAGTGAAGCAGAATAAGAAAGGAAATGATGCGAAAATGGCGTTATCATCCCTCTTTCATTGCTCCTATAATGAAGGAGACTTCCAAGAGTTTTGGGGCTTCAGTCCTCAGCTGTGGTTAATCAGGCCGCATGAGCAAAGGAGATGGTGAGTGAGAAGTTTTGAGCATTTTAGTTAATCCTGGTTAGGTCAAAGAGCAAGAGAGAATAAAGACTACCCAAGTTTCCATTCTCTTGGCTTTATCAACATGTCATTTATTTACTAATATTTGGGTGATTTTGATTTAATCCACTTGGACTTCCAGAGACGTGATTGTATTGCAAGGACCTCTCTGAGAACATTGAGGGATCTCAGTGATCATCAAAGCAGTGGTTAATATTTAAAACTGAAAATATGAGTCCTTTATATTTTCTCTTAGAAAGATTAAAATAAGTATTCTTGGCAGTACAGGTAATGCAGTTGTTTGCTTAAGTTGTACTTTTACTATAATTATCTAGTTTATTTTGGCCAATTAAAATTCAACAAAAGTGCATTTTTTGGGTGTACTTAGTATAATTGGGAAACTCGAAGTTATGTTAGCACGAAAGATTTTAATATTCTTTTTGTATTGTTATTTCTAGATGTTGCATATGCCATAAGAATTGAATTGATTCTTAGTTATTGAAACATGAAATTGTCTTTGTTAATTTCTCTTTCCCTTAAGCATGATTATAGAGTCATCAATTCAAGCCAAAGCAAAGGTATTCTAATTAAATCTGAGGGAATAATTAGGTTAAATTGTGACTAAGTTAGTAAAGGTTGAAAATAGATGGAGCTTGAATAGAAAACTAATTTAATCATACGGGAGATTGAAGTTGTCAATATGTACACAATATTCTCAAACTTATAATAAATTTCACGTTTCAAACACATAAAAATGGAAGAGTCACTTTTAACAACTTTATGGAGGTATAATTGACATACAATTAAGTATGCATATTTAAAGTGTAAAACGCGATACAACGCCTCACCCCACATCACCGTTCTTAGGCAACCGTTGAAGCTAGAATATTCTTGAGTTTTATATAAACCTAAGCATATAGTATGTAGTCTTTTTGACTGCATTCTTTCACTCTGCATAGTAATTTTGGAACTGAATTTTTGAATTTTGGTGTGTATTATAGTTCATCACTTTTTATTGCTAAGTAGTACTTGATTGTATGAATATGCCACGGTTTATTTATCCGTTCACTGGTAGACGGGCATTTGGATTGTTTCCAGTTTTCGGCTATTATGAAAACAGCTGCTATGAAATTTTGTAGACAATTTTAGGAATGAAATGGTCAGGTCATATGATAGGTATATGTTGAAATGTTAAAACTGTCTTTCAAAGTAGAGGGTAAATACCATTTTTACCTTCCCACTAACAGTATGAGAGTTCCAGTTGTTCCTAACCTTTACTATCACTTGGTATGGTCAATCATTAATTTTAGTCATTCAAATAGATGCGAAATGGTACATCATTGTGATTTTAATTTGCATTTTCCTAATGAATATTGATGTTGAATATCTTTTTGTGTGCTTTTTTGCCATCCTTATATTTTCTTTGATGAAGTATCTGTTAAAATATTTAGCCTTTTCTTTGTTTTCTTTTCTTTTTTAGGTTGGGTTGTTTGTTTTCTTACTATTGAGGTTTGAGAGTTCTTTATATATTCTGGATATAACTCCTTTATCAGGTATGTGATTGCAAATATTCTCTTCCAGTTTGTGATTTGTTTTTTCACTCTCCTAATGTCTTTCAGAGCAGGAGGCTTTAATTTTGATGAAGCTTAATTTATCAGCTTTTTCTTTTATAAATCATGATTTTGGTGACGTATTCAATAAATCTTTGCTTAATTCAAGGTTGCAAAGATCTCCTATAATTTCTTCTAGAAGTTTTATAATTTTAGGTTTACTTTAGGTCTATGACTCATTTTGAGTTATATTTATATCATGTGATCTATAGGTTGAATTTTTTTTTTTTTTGCATGTGGATATTCAATTGTTCCAGTACCATTCATTGAATAATAGTGTCTTTCTCCACTAAATTGCTTTTGTACCTTCTCAAAAATCAATCGACAAGATAAGCGTGAGTCTCTTTCTGGGTTCTCTATTCTGTTTCATTGATCTATTTGACTATATATTATATTACATTATCTTAATTACTCTAGCTTTATAATGTCTTGAAGTCATGAAGTATAAGTCCCCTAATTCTATTCTTGTAATAAAATTGTTTTGACTATTCTAGATTTTATCAACCTCTCCTATTCCCCACAACTCCAGCCCCTGGCAACCACCTTTCTATTCTCTGTTTCTGAGCTTGGCTTTTTTTTTTTTTTCCCTTAAGAGTCCACATATAAATGATATCATGCAGTATTTGTGTTTCTCTGTTTGGCTATGTCTCTTAGCATAATGCTCTCCAGGTTCATCAATGTTGTTGCAAATGGGAAAATTTTCTTCTTTTTAAAGGATGAATAATAGTTCTGTGTGTGTGTGTCACATTTTCTTTATCCATTCATTTGTTAACGGACAATTATATTGTTTCCATATCTTGGTTGTTGAGAATAATGCTACAATGAACATGGGAATACAGATATCTCTTCAAGATAATGATTTCACCTCCTTTAGATGTATTCCAGGAAGTGAAATTGCTGGATTATTTGGTAACTCTATTTTAGCTTCTTGAGAAACCTCCATACTGTTTTCCATAATGGCTATACCAATTTACATTTATACCAACAGTATAAGAGGATTTTCTTTGCTTCACATCCTTGCCAGCATTTTTATTGCTTGTCTTTTTAATAATAAATATTCTAACAGATGTGAGGTGACATCTCATTGTTTTGATTTGCATGTTCCTGATAATTAGTGATGTTGAGCACTTTTTCATGTACCTATTGATGATTTATTTGTATGTCTTTGGAAAAATGTCAATTGAGGTACTTTGCCAAGTTTTTAATTGGGTTATCATTATTATTTTTTGCTATTGAGTTGTACGAGTTCCTTGTATGTTTTGGATATTAACCCCTTGCAGAATATGCAGTTTGCAAATATTTTCTCCCATACCATAGGTTTCCTTTTCATTTTGTTGGTTTCCTTTGCTGTGAAGAGCTTCTTACTTTGACGTAGTCCCACTTATTTATTTTTGCTCTTGGTGTCAAATCCAAAAAATCATTGCCAAGACCAATGTCAAAGAGCTTACCCTCTATTTTCTTCTAGGAGTTTTATGGTTTCAGGTCTTACATTCAAGTCTTAAACCCTTTTGAAGTTGATTTTTGTGCGTGGTATAATTAACAAGTTGCTTCTCTTGCAGCTTTTAAGATTCTTTTGTCTTTAACTTTTGACTGTTTAATTATAATATTTCTCAGTGTGGATCTTTCTGGGTTCCTCTACTTTGTTCTTTGGGTTTCCTGGATATGGATGTCTGCTCTTTTCTTAGGTTAGGGAAGTTTTCAGTCATTATTTCTTTGAGTAAGTTCACTACTCCTTTCTTTCTCTCTCCTTTGCAACCCCTATAATACATAAATTGGTATGCTTTATGATATCCCATTAGTCTGTTCCAGTGGTCCCCAACTTTTTTGGCACCGGGGACTGGTACTCCTATGAGAATCTAATGCCTGATGATCTGAGGTGGAGCCAAGGTGGTGATGCTGGCTCCGGGGAGCGGCTGCTGATACAGATATGCTTACTTGCTTGCCTGCCATTCACCTTCTGCTATGCACCATAGACCAGTATCTTTCCATGGCCTGGGAATTAGGGTTCCCTGCGTTATCTTCACTCTTTTATATTTGTTTTTCTTTTTTGCTTCTCTGATTGGATGAACTCCATTGCCCTGTATTTGAGTCCACTGATCCTTTTATTCTACTTGATCTACTCTGCTGTTGAAATCTATTTATTTCTAAGTTCAATTATTGTATTTTTTAGCTATGTGATTTTTGCTTGGTACTTAATTTTTTTTTCTGTTTGTTAAAATTCTCACTCTTTATTCATTACTCTCTTAACTTCAATGAGCATTTTTATGACCTTTATTTTTAACTCTATTGGTAAATCACTTATTTCTGTCTAATTAAGATTGTTTTCTGAAGATCTGTCTGGTTCTTTTGTTTGAAACACATTCCCTTGTTATTTCTCCTCCTCCTCCTTGTGCTCCTCCTCCTCTCTGTGTTGGTTTCCATGCATTATGTAAAACAGCCACTTTTTTTAGTCTTGACAGATGGACCCCATGTAGATGAACCTTGTCAATGGTTACCTCTCAAACCTATGTGGTTGTCCCAGCTGCTGTCTTTGTTTTTATTTGCTCTCAGTAATTGAAGGTGTGCCAAGACCTATCAGTGTCCCAAAGGCATGGGAAATGCTCATATACCTATTCAAGCTCCCAGAGGACTACTAATTACTTGCTCCTTCAGCTCCCTGATGCAGGCTAATTGGAAGCCAAATCTTAAGGCAGGGAAAGGCAGGATGTTACATATGCTGTCTAGCCCCTATCAGGGAGAAACCAGGAATTGAATGTTTTTGTCTACTCACTCTGTGCTCCCAAAGAGAACAACCTCTTTGTGTAATCCCAGGGGACTTGTGAATGTTGAGCTCCATCAGCTCCCAGAGATAGGTGATTTGAGAGCTTGTCCTTCAGGTGGCAGCTGTAACAATTAGGGTGCTAGATATGTGGATGAACTTCTTCCAGAGAGAAGCTGGATACTTGGTTTTACTATTCAAGTGCACTGGTAGGGACAGAGGAGGATGTGTCTGTCAGCTCTTTCAGGCTCTTGGGAGGAATGCAGCCATTTCACATATGCCAGCTGACTTGAAGTTGTAATCTCAGGAAGCAGTTGGGAAAGTTTGCATTCAGATTCATTCCAGGGAGAAAGTGGGAGAGGGCTTTTTTTTTTTTTTTTTTTTTTTTTTTTTTTTTTTTTTTTTGCCTGCTCCCTCTGCACTGTTTCTAGGACATTTCAAACCTGCTATTTTGTTGTTGTTGTGTAATATGGTCCTGTGAGACTCATAAATGTTGAACCTTGTTGGCTATCATGGTTAGGTGATTTGAGGGTCCATTACTTTGGTAGCAGCTGCAAAGTTGGGGAGCTAGATATGTGGGCAAGCTCCTTCCAAAAAAAATACTGTGACCTGGTTTTGTTGTTGGAGCAAGCCAGAGGAAGAAGGCAGAGGATGTACCCACTGGTTCTTTTGGGCTCCACAGAGGATCACAGTTAGTTCCTAGATGCCAAATAATTGGAAGTCAAAGCACCAGGTAATAGCTAGTAATGTATGCCATAAAACCCGTTCCAGGGAAAAACTAGAACAGTCTGTTTCCTCTGCTCTGAGCATAGGGTGATAGCCATGGGAAATAGCCATGTTCTCATTTAACAACGGCTTCTTTGTTTGCACAGTTCTGTGGGTGCAAGCCTTGTTGGCTTTCAGAGCTAGATGATTTGGGGGCATGTTCCTTGGGTGGCAGTATTAAAAGTTGGGGTACTGTATGTGTGGTTCAAAACTTTTGCTTCTCAGAAACAGGAACTTGGGGTGTTCCTTTTCAGTTGTAAGCTGCTGTGCTAGAGGTGGGATTTATGATGAGAGTATGTCTCAGCCTTTCCTACCTATTTTCTCTGTGGGTATTTTTTTAGTCACTCAATGTGTAGGAGTCAATTAGTTCCTGGATTTCTCTCAGAGGGAATTGCTCCATGTGTAGCTGTATGCTCACTGCATCTGTGGGAGGAAGGAAATTCAGGAGTCTCTTGTGTTGCTATCTTGGTGATGTCCTAGTCTAAAGCACTTTCTTAGTTTTTAGTTCTGCAAGATGCTCCAGATGTCCCAGCCCTGGGAGAACACAATGTGAACATGAAGGCAGAGTTTGGGATGATGCCTCTACAAGCCAAGGAAAGCCAAAGATTTCCTGCAAATCATCAGAAGGTAGGTGAGAGACATGGAACTAATTCTCCCTCACAGCCCTGGAAAGGAACCATCCCTGCTGACACCTTGATCTGAGCTTCCAGTCTCCAGAACTGTGAGGCAAGAAATTCCTGTTGTTTAAGCCACTCAGTTTGTGATACTTTAGTATGGCAATTCCTAACAGTTGGATAAAGAACATAAGATCTGGGTGCTAGGTGTGCTTGTTGCTACTGAGATGTCATTGCTTCTAAGCCACCTCAGTGTATAGGCTAGGAAACACATATATGTATACTAACCCATGTGTGCATAAATCCATGATTTTTTTCTGCATCACTTTTGTTTTCGAAAGGTATTTTCAGTGGACATAGAAATGTAGATTGATAATTTCAGCACTTAAAAGATATTACTTACTCCTTTCTGGCTTGCATTGTTTCTGATAAGAAATTTACTGTAATCTATATCTTTGTTTCCACTGTACGTTATATATTTTTTATCTGCTTTTAAGATTATCTCTTTATTACTAGTTTTAAGCAATTTGATTTTCATGTGCCCCTGGTGTGTTTTTCTTCTTTTTCTTTTTTTCTTTTCTTTTTTGGCATTTAGGATTTGTTGAGCTTCTATAGCTTTCATCAAATTTGGAAACATTAGCCATTATTTCTTCAAAAAAATTTTTTTTATATAACTCTCCTCTTTCTGGTACTCTGACTATAAGTTTATGAGGCAACTTGAAATTGTCTCTTATTATGTCTTCAAGTTTACTGATATTTTCTTTTACAATACCTATTCTAAAATTAATCTCATCCAAAATAATTTTTTTTTCATTTCAGACTCTTTAGTTTTTTGGTTTTAGAAACTTGATTTGGGTCTCTTAAGTATCTTTATGTGTCTAATTAACAAGTGTGATTTTTTTCTAGCATTTGAACATAAAATAACTGCTTTAATGTTCTTATCTGTTCATTCATTTATCTGTGTCATTTCTAGGTTGGTTTTGATTCGTTAATTTTTTTCTCCTCATTATGGATATTTTCCTTTTTTGCGTGCCTCATAGTTTTTGATTGTATGCTACCCATTGTGAATTTTTGCTTGTTAGATGTGAGATATTTTTGTATTTTATTTTGTCTTGGTATGCGATTAAGTTACTTGGAGGCAGTAATACAGTCTTGTTTTTAAGCTTGACTAGGTGGAATCAGAACAATCTTGACATATGTTTTTTCCTCTATATTCTCTTGTTTATTTGCTTAAGTCTTGCTTGTACTTTAAGACTCAGTTCAACATAACATCATTCTTGACCTTGCCAGGATGATTTGTATCTTTTCTCACTGCTTGAGATTCCCATTTAAAGTCACCAAGCCCCACTATCTTCTTAACACTCTTTGTACTTTGTGACAAATTATTTCAAAGGTTACTTCTTTCATGAAATTTATTCCCTAGCCAAAGTAGAATTAAAACCTCATTGTCTTGGATACTCCCTATACTCTAGACATTCTATCTGAGCATGTGTGGCAGACTTAATTTTGTTTCTTTGTTTTAGGCCTCTCTCCATTTATTAGACTTTAATTTACATGAAGGCATTGAAGATTTCTCATTTTTTGTGATTTCAAACTTTGGTACTTACTTAGCATATTATAGAGGCCTAATAAATGTTTGTTGAATAAATTTAGTGTTCTTAGCTTTGTTATATTTCCTTTAGGATCAAGTATGTTATATAAGATCATGGTTTTGTTTTTTTTAAAGAAATTAGAATTTTTCCATTTAAAATTTTATTATTAATTTATAATTTAATTGTATTATTATCAGAGTGTGTGGACTATATATTTTACCCTTTAAAAATTAATTGAGTTTTTCTCTGAAGCTGATACTGGAATTTAAAAAAATAGTAGTACTTTATATTACTTTATAGTAGTTCTTTGGAGTATTCTGAGTTGTAAAATTCTTTTGATTTAAAAAGAATTAGAAAACCTATTTTTTCTTAATAATCTAAGAATAGAATATTATGGAAATATCTGTATTTTCTCTACCATTGGCTAATAACTTTTATGAATACTTCTCTCAAGTTAGAAATATTGTAATCATAGTAAATAGTCATCTCTGTGTCCACAGTGTTCTCCTACTCCTCTAAAAGTACTTCTGTAAAATATTCCAATAATTTTTAGTCATACTTTGCAGATCAGTTGTTTTTAAAATGCCAACACTTGTCAAAAATGAAAAGATCCAAAGTTTGAGAAAGGATTTAAAAGACAGTAATTGATAAAAAGGAACAAATATATACAAATAATAGTAATATGATATCTATTGATTAGATTTAAACTACTTCATCTCTGATATATAGTCACAATTCACAGAAAGAATAGAAACAAAAGCAGTGAGTAAATAGTTGTCACAAAGGTCATACATCAAAATCTATATAGTATGTATTTAACTTTACAGAGTCTCTAGGCTTTCACTTAGAGTCTGTTTCTGCTTTAGACAAAACACTAACAAACATTGAAAAAGTTAGTAGAGTTAATAAATAGTATAAAGAATTAAGGAAACATAGTGGCTTGCTTGACAGCAAAGGAAGAGATAGAAACCCGTAATTATAGATACATAGATTTAGGATTCATCCATTTGGGTTCTTCAGTGTAGGGCAATGTCCTCTAAGAGCATTATTATATTATTTTACAATATATATTGTTTATATAGTCACATCTATTATTTTGTGATGTAATCATTTATAAAGATTACCTTGAAACATCAAGAAGGACTGATAGGGAAAGGATTAAATAAAGCTTAGCATAATCTGGAAAACCTACTTTTGTAGGTTATTTTATTCTATAAGTAACTTGCTAGATAAGTGAGTTGCTGCACATGTGTATTCATATTGTGCCTCTTTCTATGCAATATGCACTCTACTTAGGAAGTCATTTCATTAT
This sequence comes from Eidolon dupreanum, assembly GCA_028627145.1. NCBI lineage: Eukaryota > Metazoa > Chordata > Mammalia > Chiroptera > Pteropodidae > Eidolon > Eidolon dupreanum. Next base: position 51,592,430 of record CM053504.1, on the reverse strand, counting down.
GCTGTAGTTTGCAAACTTTCCTGCTGCTTTCACCCTTCTGGAATTCAGTCAAGTGGAAACAGACTGGGGTTTGGTGACTTTATAAATAGAGATGGGTCAACAGAGTCCATTAATGGCAAAACTGTCCTAAATCTTTGGCCATGACTCAGATGAAATCATAACAAAATTTGTAAATATGGATAAGTTTAAAGGCAAAACAAAATAACAAAAACATATGTACCTTTATGCTTCTAGTTGTAGGAGGAATAGAGAATATAACTCTGTTTTCTGTGTTGATGTTCTATTTTAAGCAATATAGATTCTTAGTATATTTTCTTGAACCACTGAAAATGGAACATCACAAATGTTTAAGTTTGTACTTGAACTCTGGAGTGACCGAATTTTTAAAATTAGAGAATAAAATCTCATTAAAATTTAAGAAATATTAAAAAAAATAATAGGGAACATTTTAAAATTATGTTCATATTTTGTGTAAGCCAACAACATAGACTGCCATTGTAGTACATTTTATTAATAAAATAAATAAATTCTCTTACTCGTTTCATCATTTCAATTTATTACAGGGTAAACAAGAATTGTAGGTTTTGTACAACACCCCTACCACACCTTACCCACACACTTTTAAAAATGAAACTCAGCATCCTTTTGGATTGCATTGTGTTGTATTGGGGTATTTTCTCCAGCAATGAACATAGTTAATACTCAGCTCTTATTAAGAATTCAATAAACATTTATTAATTGGCTTAATTTTATTCTAGAAAGTATTTGTTTAATGAGATAGGTAAATATTTGAGTAGATTGAAGTATTATTTTAAATCACCAAAACGGGGGTGGGATGTTTTGAGATCATCAAGTTCAACTGCCTCCTTTTACAGATGAGAAAACAAACATTAAGTGGTTGAGTGAGTACTCTTCAGTGTAAAGGCCAGCTAGTGGCAAGATAGAACTAAAACCTGTGTCTTGCCTCTTAACTTCATGTTTTATGCCCTATTGTCTAGTTTTCTGGAATTCTCACATTGATCAGGCTAAAATTTGAAGACTTACCTGTAACCATTTATATAATAGAACCATGATGGGTTGAGTCAAGATGGTGAAATGAAAGCTATTTTATGATACTACTTAGCTAGAATATTGTCAATTCTGTCAAACAAATGCAGTAGCAATTTAGTTTTCTCATGGAAGTTCTGGGAAAGGTATGAAGGTCATTATGATTCAGTTTAGGCTACTTTTTTTTCTAGCTAAATGATGTCTCAAAATTTCCCTATTGTGGGGTGGCTTACCTTTACATAGTCAGAAAAATATAAGGGTAATTGTGATTATTTTACCTTTACTTCCCAAACTTTTGGGGCTGGCTATATTTGAACTCTTGTTAGTAATTTTAGCAAAAGGATAATGCTGTGTTATGTGGACATGTATATATGTTTTTAATGATATAGCCTCTTTGGTGAGTTTGCTACTGATTTGAAATATTTTAGACCATCTATGGTAATTTTCTTGACTTAAAATTAAATTCCTTCTAAATATGATTACAATTAGATTAGGTTATATAACAGAAATGAAATACTAATTTATGTGGACAACATCCTTTTTAAACCTTTTTAAAAATTTGACTTTTTAAATACTATCATATAGTATTGTGTTATCAGAAACACTTTTTTACAGATATTTGTTGAAATTTAAGGGACCTTAAGAGTTAATATTTACTTTGAACATTTTCCCAACCAATACGATTCATTTCATTTCCTCTGCATATCACAATTGCTGTGAGCTCAGCCTATCTTCTAATTGAGTTACTTATTTAAAGGGTGAAATGACTTCTTAATAACTTCTTTAATTATTTAGCTATTTAACAGAGCTTAATCTTCTTGTTTAAAAAATAGTGATGTTAAAACAGGTAGTGTGTGATCCTAAGTGCTAGCATTATTTCTAGTTAATGATAATAAGCTAGAATATCCAGTAATGCTTTCATATTTGTATTTAACTTGTTTTCCTTGCCTTTGTGTTACCTCTGCTCAAAATTCAGTGCCCCAATGTGTTGAAATAGACCATCTTTAACAACAAAAGCACAGCTTAGCCCCAGACTCATTTATTTTGAATTAGGCGAGGTTGGCACCATCCCTACATAGATGAATGGCTTTTGACTAAATTGTGTTGTGTTCTTCTAAATAGGAAACAGCTTTTTCTACCCCCTGAACAAACACTGTCACTTTTATTAGCAATCGTTAATGGTTAGACATGAAGCTGGCTGTTCTCTTTATGTTACCCCAGTGATTACATATTCATTTACTATGTATGTATAACAAATAGGCTCCTTGTCTGTTCTACTTGTGATCATTTTCAGATAACAATCCACAGCCAGTTTGTTCCTGAACCCTGACCCTATTGCTTGTGTGGTATCACCCTCTATTAATTCATTTCTTGATCACATAGCTCTTGTGCCTAATATATTTTCATCATGCTCTGTAGCAAATTACCATTATTCTCATAGCCCAAAGCTCTTGTATTTACCTTCCTCAGAGTCAGTTTGGCAGTGACTACATCAGCATAGAGTGATACAGTAACAAGGTTCTTAAACAGGATGGGGGAAGGAAATGCTGGGCTATATTCTTAGTTTTTACATCCCAGAGGCTTGGCAGGGGGAGATGCTATGCCTGCTAAATCTGTTCACATCCAAGTGTTTTTAGAATCTTGGAATTTTTTTCAGTGGGGAGCTCTTCATACTGTGGATCCATTGGAAAGCTGATAAAACAGATTGCCTGTAAGAAAGTCAATATAAAAATAGTCTGTAAGAATGCATGCCACCATCTGTGTTGTCTTATCTAGAAATTGTATCTGTCTCAGATTGACTTTCAAATTATTATGCTTATAAATATTAATTGATGGGAAGAAATTAGAAAAAGTGTAAAAGCATGTCTGTGAGTATTATATACGTATACATATATATTTAACACATGCACAGTTTTGGATGAGAAAGTACTCTGTCTTGGCAGAAAAATTTAATTAGAAGTTTCCTTTTGAAATATGTATTAATTAAAGTACATGTAAGAGTTTTAAATATATTCTCTTTTGTGATAACAGTTTTGTAAGTCAAAGGTTAACCATGGAGACATATGTCAACCAGAGCATCCTCAGTGACTCACAAAAGCACTTAGAAATGCATTTGCTTTTGGATAATGTTTGAATGTGTACATGATACACAGCTACCATATATCAGGAAATGAAAATAGAAGTAGACATTATTTATTAAGTGAAGAAGAAAAAGTAAGGCTGACATGGCATAAAGGAAAAGCTTTACTTAACCAAAATGAACTAGTAATTAAAGGAAAACAAACAGGTAAATATGATTACTTTTGGCTCAAGTTGCTATTCTATTCAAAGTGAGTCATATTTCTCTTTTAAAAAGCCCTTTTTTGGGTGAGAAATCAGTAGCACAAATTCTCTTTGGCTGATTTATCAACATTGAAGCTCGATGTCTGGAGAAAATCTCTCTGCAATCTGGTTACTCAGTGCTTTTTATGAGTTTTCCCATTTTTTTTTAATTAAAATGGTTTTCTTTAGCATACTCTTTGTAGGAGGGAAATATTTGAAAATGAAGTTCGATAATCTCCTGGTCCTTTGTTCACATAGTTTAATTTCCTACATTGTGAAAAGTACTTTTAATTGGACAGCTTAGGGAAGATCATTCTGGGAGCAGCGGAATAGAGCATGGAGACTAGAACATCCACGCAGTCTTCTTCAGTTGTTTGGATGGAAGCAAGTGAACCAGATCAAAGGTTAATCCCTCTCAACCTCTTTCTTTTCATCTCCTATCATGTGTTTAATGAATGGTTAGATTACTAGTAGACTTAGCATGGGTTTAGGGATTAAAAGCTCCCTATTGAGTATTGATTCAGTTGTGCCAGGAAAGACTACCCATCCAAAAAAATTTCCCCTACTTGGAGAGAATTCTTTCAAAACAGGGACAAAACCCTTAGTTCTACAATTAGAGTTGAAGTCTAAAGAGGCAGCATTGCAAACAACTCATACTAATGTTAAGGTGACTAGTTAAGTCAGCTCTTAAAAGCAGATTTAGAGGAAAGAGACATACATACTGAGAGCATGAAAACCCTAAGTACTTGAAGGGAGCAGTTAAGGGGCCATAGTGGGTAAAGTGTGCTAAAAGGGAGCCTGAGATACCCTGATAAATATGTATATGATTAGCAATTTCTAATATGTACTCTCTGGTCATAAAAATAAATGAAAAATTTTCACCAAGTAGGTTGGTGTGTGTGTGTGTGTGTGTGTGTGTGTGTGTGTGTGTTTGTGTGTGTATTCATGCGCATGTGTGTGTGTTCCAGGGAGGGTATCTCTGTGTAAACAAGTTAAGAAAATGCTTGTCCAGAACAAATCATTCCTGCTGTGGTAAACCCAGGATGTATGACACAACAGGTGGGATAAGCTGCTCGAGTCTAAAACATCATCTCTTAACCTCTGTTAGCTGGAGTCTCTGCTTCATCTGTATACACCTGGAGGCAGTAGTGTGACACTGTGGTAGGAAATATTCCTCATCTTCTACATGCCTGTGTCCAGGCCTGCAGAATAATCTGGAGTGCACCTGCAGCAGAAGTAGGAACATTAGCTTGTTCTTGGCCTGCTTTAAGAAATATCTTTTGCTGGTGCTGTGGTTCTTCCTGAATGATCTCCTACCTAACCTTCATCCTGATGTCTGTGATCATGATATGGCAGTGGTCTCTGGCCTGGCTATGCGTTAGAATCACCTGAATTTTCACGAATGCTAAGGTTTTGGGTTCCCTGCAACTGGGACATTTTTTTTAAAGTTCGTAGTTAAATCTGTTTGTAGTAAGGTTGAAAACTATTGTGTTTGTTTCTTTTTAACTTCCTGAAGGTATAGGTGAAATAAATTCATAATATCCGTGGATAATATCTTAGTTACTGAAAAGATAAAAATTATATTAATATTTTGAAATAATGTCTATGAAAGATATTTTTGTATTTAAAAGTATTAAAATTTGTTTTTAAATTGTGGCAAGTTTCATGAAAGAAAATCAAGATACAATGTAGTTAATCGACTATGGAAAGAAAAACCTACACATATAGGTTTTATATAAATATGATATATATATAATAGTTGTAGAGGGAGTAACAATTTCCTATTTTGATTAACTAAAGATGCCTTAGGTTGAAGTCATTAAATATTAGCAGTATTGAAAGCCACTAATTGCCATTAAACTTGGTATTTCACTTTATAAATGTGATGTGTTTAAACTAATGTGTTTAAATGAGATTATTATGTGAAAGAATATGACTTATGTCCAGAAAAAACTTGCTAACACTTTCTTTTATTTCTACTGCTGGTCAAATGCCTTCAGAAAAAAAGTACTTAAAAATACATTTAATAAAGCCTGAAAAAAAATTTAAAGATAAGAAGTAGATATATGTGAAAAAATATATATTAAATTGAAATATTCTACCAACATAAAATATTTATGAGGTGATATTTGACTTAGGGCAATGAGGTAAAGTGGGCAAGATAGGGGGAAAACTGTATATTTAGGTAGTTTCCAATTTCTTATTATATACATTAGGCTTTTTTTTTTCTGTATTTAGGATTTTTTTTTTTTAAGAACAGATAACCAGGTTTGAGTTTATTGAGTAAAAGGCTAAGAACATTTTTTTAATGAAATCCAGTAGGTTTTTTTGACTCATAAAAACTTATTGCTATATAGATTTCCCCAAAGATTTTCTGATTTACACTTATATCAGCCACATGTGGAAAGGTCTGTTTCATGGCAACTTCTCCGTGGGCTACTAGACCCAGAGGTGAGGCAGTACAATTGTCCCTTGGTATCTGTGGGGGAATGGTTTCAGGACTCCTGCAGATACCAAAATCTGAGAATGCTCAAGTCCTTCATGTAAAATGGTGTAGTTTTGTGTATAACCCACTCACATTCTCCTGTATACTTTAATCATCTCTAGTTTATTTGTAATACCTAATACAATATAAATGCTATTAAATAGTTGTTATACTGTATCATTTAGGGTAGTTGTCCCCAACCTTTTTGGCACCAGAGACAAGTGCTCCTATGAGAATCTAATGCCTGATGATATGAGGTGAAGCTGAGGCAGTGATGCTAGCGCTGAGGAATGGCTGTAAATATAGATGAAGCTTTGCTTGCTTGCTTGCTGTTCACCTCCTGCTGTGCAGCCCAGTTCCTAATAGGCCACAGACTGGTACAGATCTATGGCTCAGGAGATGGGGACCTCTGATTTAGGGGATAATGACAAGAAAAAAAGTCTATACGTGTTTAGTACAGACACAACCATCCTAGGCCTAACTATATACTACACATCAGTAAGAATGTGACATTAGTGGATGTGACACCTGTGGGTATGGAGGACCAACGTATAAGGTAGACTCTTTTTTTGCAGCCTTTATTTAATGTTTCTGTTCTTTACTTTCTTGACAAGGGTCAGCTCTGCTTGTTGATGACATTGGAGGAACTAATGAGGCTTTCTCTTATTCACCTTCCAGTTATATAGTTTTATTTTAGGATACAGACTTGGTTAGGTATTATTACTTTCTTTAAATCTTTTTCAATGAGTGTGAAAGTTGTTAGAAAGTTGTACGTGAATGTGGTCCATATTAAATCTTTATTATTAATTTTGAGAACTGTGTATGTGTGAAGGTATATACTTGTACATACACATATATGTTGAATATGTTTTTCTAAAATAGTTTTTAAAAATTTGGAGAAAAAGTTTTGGGTAGTTGCTCTACTTCATTTTTATTGAAGTACTTATACTTAGGTTCTTAAGTGCTATCATTTTGAAAGAAAAATATATCTGTTTTATTACCATAGTCATGGGACTGAAAAACTAATAGTGTTTGCTGGTGTTTTAGACATGTTGATAAATAACTTTTCATCGACTTTAAGTCAATTTTTTTTAATAGAGTTTAGGAACATATTTTTAAATAGAGTTTAGGAACATATTTTTTAATAGAGTTCAGTAACAGGTAGCTTATTTTACTTTTCTCAAAGAAAAAGATCTAAGACACTTTTCAGAGTTTCTATAGTACTGCATAATCTTTCTGCTGTCTTATTTCATCTCAATGGCTGGACTTGTTTTAACTTTAATCACATCAATCACTTGAAAAATACCTTATATTTCTTTTGACCTCATAGTACTTATTTGAAATTTAAGTTGTCCCTTCCCAGATCATTTGTCTGATGACTATTTTTTTTCTTGAGTGAATATTTCTAATACCCAGCCCTGACACTAGTGAGATTATTTTGATCAGTGTCACTTAAGTGTCACTTAGCTTTTTGTCTAGTCTGTGCACTGAATACAATTCTGGCTTTTTCTAACATATAACTTACTAATAGGTCCTGGTTCCCAAACATCTTTTCTCCACCAAAACCTTTACTGCATTTTTATAGGCTTGCTCTAATTGCTGTACATCTCATTCTTCTATATAGTTGATCATTACTTTTCTTTGTAATTTATTTTGTTTTTACATATGTATCTGTGAAGAGAGAAAAACTCATCCACTTACAAAAGGATAGACATTTTGAATTATTTTGCTGGCAGAAAAGATAGATTTTTAATATTCTTTCTTAGTTTCGTCTTTTTATATCAATGATATGTGTGAGTTGGTAGTTGTGTGTGAAGGCTGTGGTTTCAGGGCAATAATATCTTTTTTAGAATAAATTTATGGTGTAGTTTACTCATGATACTGAAACTGTTGGACAAATCACAAGGAACATCTAATCAAACAATTCTCTACTTTTCCTGTCATAGCACATTTAGAGGATACACCACAGTCACATCAGTAACAGTGGCTCAGTATAACAGGTCCCAACCTAGGAGAGAAATGGGTATGGTTTTTACAAATAATCTGAAAAAGTACTGTGGAGATGGCACTCTTATTTCAAATTGCTGAACCAACACTCTCATTTTAGAGTGGAAGGCATTGGGTTCACTAGTCTGTAAACTTTATGTCTGTGTTGTATACCCTGAGAATCTTGCATAGTAGTTGCTCAATAAATATCTATTGAATAAATAAAAATTATACTGGGGTACAGAACAGTGAGTGATTTAGCAAAGTCAAATGGCTAGTAAGTTTTATGGCTGGGATTTCTGATTGTTTCCTCATTCTTTTGGTCAATTCTGTTCTGCTTTATAAGGAGAAGAAACATGAACTCTTTTTGCTGATAGCCATTCACTTTCTGTCATTCAAAAATTTTCCTTGCTAGCTGAGAACTCTGATAATAACAATAGCAGCAGCAACAAATACTGAAATAGTGCTTTCTATGTGTTAGACACACTAATAGTCTTGACAACAATGCTATTACTATTAATAACACTAGGTACTATTACCCCCAGTTTATAGCTAATGAAACTAACTGAGGCATAGAGAGATTAAATCACTTGACTGAGAAGATGCAGCTAGTAAGTTGCTATGTCTCATACTGCCATTGCTACTCTAATATTCAAAGCACATTTTGAGACTCTTATTTGCATACTCCTTCTTAAAATTGGTCTATATAAACACTTGAAAGAGAAGAGCTTTTTACTCATTTATAATTTGTTAAATATTTATTGGGCATGTGTCCTTTGCCAGAACTTGAGCTAAGTGGTAGGGAAAAAGAATGAATATGTACTGCCTATTATTACATAAAAGGCAGAATACAAACAATTATATTAGAACATATGTGTTATCATAGAAGTATTCATTTATTCAAATATTTGAGAACTTGTGGTGCATCAGGCATTGTGGGCTAGATATTTTTGGAAAATCAATGATTAAGAGGCAGTGTCTGCTCTCAAGGTGATTTTAGCTAATAGGGTTACTGGCACATAAGCAGTTAAACTGTAATATAATACATATTATAATGGTGGTATGCATAAAGTTCATTGGGAATATTAAGATGGTGTCCCCAAGTCTTCTGAGAACATTTGAAGCCAGTTTATTTGTGGGGATGGTATTGAATTCTGTTCTGAAGAAGAGTTAAAATTTCTGAGCGAATAAGTTAAGAAAGTGAGTTCAAAGTAAAGGTACAGAACTGTGACAACATGAGTATTACTGAGGTATTAGGGTGGAAAGGAAAATGAGAGTCTGGTTATGAAGAATCTTACATACCATGTGAAGGACTTCTTCTTCTTGGGTTGCTTTTTTCTGCCATCTGATATCCTATCCTGGGATCCTGATTATACCCTCCAAATCTTTGGTCTTTGGATTTCTTCTTACCTTGTCTATGCTATTTTCTTACTTCTCTTGGCCTTGCTTGAGTTTCTTGGTCTTTGTCTTTGATTTGTCTACAGCTTAGTACATTGTGTCCCTTTTCTGCTTGGAGCTCCTGAATTGGGGTTAGACATCCTAGAATTCTCCAGGAAGTAAGAGAGTCACATGCATGGCAACTAGGGGAATCCTTTCCTTATAGAAAGAGTTTATTAACTGGAAATCATCATTTTAATGCACAATGCATTAGCTAGATCATAGTATCTTCTCGAGTGTGCACCAATTCAGTGTTCATTTCTTGCCCCAATTTCTGCTCTTTTGAGTAATTTCCTTGTCTCAAATTAGGCAGTAGAATTTTTTTTCTGTAATTTTACAGGGTAGTAATACATACACAGTTACCTCTGGTAATAATTGAACAAAAATGATGGCCAAATATCTTTATGACAATAAAATCATGGTGTCCCATTTCCTCCTAATGTTTGATGATTAGAGCATTTATAATATAATCGCCTATTTCTTTTTTTCTGGATTCCCTGTCACTTTTGTTAATTTTCCACTTTCATCTTCTGGAATTTTCCTTGTAAGTTCTGTATAATGTTATACTTATGTTTTTAAAGTATCATATGAGATTTTTTTTGAAATGTATGCCTCTCAAATTATCCTTCTGTGTTTCTTTGCATAAAAACTGAGGCAACATTTGCAACAATGTGAATGGACATTGAGGGTATTATACTAAGTGAAATAAGTCAAAGAAACAGAAATACAGTATGATTTTATCTATTTGAGGGATTAGAAACAAACAAACAAACACAGAATACCAAAACATGAAACTCATAGATATAGACTGGTGGTTGTCAGAGGCTGACGGTAGGGGTTGGGTGAAATGGGTCAAGGTGGTCAATGGTAAACTTTCAGTAACAAAAATAAGCCCTAGAGATGTAGTGTACAGTATAGTGATTATAGTTAATAATACCATATTGCATAGTTGAAAGTTGCTAAGAGGTACACTATTAAATACATTTTTGTGAAATCCTGTTTTGGCATTTAAAAAGGAAGAGTTTTTGGTGAGAACTCAGAGTACAATTTAAAAGAGGTAAGTTAGCAAATTTAATAAAATGTAACTGAGATACTGATATCTATGAGCTTAGAATTGGGGGTTTGTGGCCTAAGGATCATAGATTCTTCTTCCTTACATAATCAAAATTATACAATCATTTAGCTTTCTGATAAAGTAAAGATTGCTTAGATTTCTAAGTTCTGGATGGAGTTAAGGAGTAGAATATATTTGAAAAATAATACAAATAGTGGAAACCAAGAAAGAAAACCAAGTATCTCAGTCCATGTTCAGATGCAACAATCAGTGACAGTCACACATAATTATTGTAGAATTATTTTTGCCAGATCTACACAACAATGGTTAGCCTTGTTTAAAAGATAGCTGGAAATTCAAGTTCTATACTGAGCAGTACAGTTTGGTGTGAAGAACATTTTATTTGTAGTCAGATGTGTTAGGCTCTATTTTTGCCTGTGTAACCTATGAAAAGTCATTCAGTATGTCTGGGCCTTTTCTTCACATCTGTGAAATAAAAAGTTACAGTAGATGACTCTTATGGAACTTCTACAGAAAGATTCCGCAAGTGTATCTCAGAAGGAAAGGTAGGTGTTAGTGGTGGAAGACAGTATTCCTATGCCTCTGGCCCCCTACAGGAAACACAAACAAGGTGAGGGCAATAAACTCCCTCACTTAGGTTTGGCATCCAAACAAAATAACATTAAAACAAAGAGCTAGCCTATTATCCTTGAGGTTTGGGTGTTGAAATATTTTCCTCAAGTGTAAATTCCCATTTTCTTCAAAAAGTTCCTCAAGCTTCTTAGATTTTATATTAAAAACTTAAAGTATCTTGCACTAACTTTTATATTTATACTTTTGCTAAAAAGAAGATGGATATTATTTATTAGCTCTTAGTACCTGACTTTTGTCAAAATGTAAGTTATTAGTGTTGAACTGTGATCATTAAAATAAACCTATCTGCAACAAAACACCCCACTGTATGCCTAGAATAAATTATTATGTAATGAGAAGAATGACCATGGGATGATTCCCACAGTGATATCATCAAAGAATTTAAGGCTATAAATATCTGGCTATCAAGGGGGCAAGTAGTTAAATAAATTTAAATGTATTTATGCATTTGCTGGGGTGATATCATGCTGGTACATCATTTTTTTTTTTTTACTGGCTTAACATTTTCTAATTTAAGATGAAGGCCAAGTAAGAATATTGCTGCAATGTCACAGTGTATAATTATTGGACAGCCAGAAGCAATTTTTAAAGCAAATTTCACACTATCTTTGAGACTAGTGTCATACATTGCTAGTTTGAATTAGTTTGTGAAAGTTATTTATATATCAGACACTTTAAATTAATGAGAGATAGCATTCCATTAATAAATTAGGCCTGGAAATTTATGTTTGCAAGAGTGATAGAGCTACAAATAGATATGTTAAACAAAGATAAAAATTTAGATTTTTATTTTCTTTTGTGACAATTTACTTATAAATTATTTTCACCTTTTGTGTGTGTGTTTCTTTCTTTCTTTTTTTTTTTTCATTAAGACCTGAAGATTAGCTTTAAATATTCACTGGAAGACAAGTAGCATGATTGAACTTTACTTCCCACAGGATCTTATCTGTTTATCTCTTGCTTCCCACACCAACTCAAGTCAATTTCATTTGTGCCTCCTATGCCAGTTCTTCTCTTATCATACTTGACTCCATTTCCTAAAACAACTTTCAAGTAACTCTTGGCTGGGGGCTTCATAGTTATAAGAGGGGAACCTCCATATTCCTAAGCAATGTAAGGAGCAATAAATGACAAGGACAATCCTAACATCACTACTCTTTACTGTATAATCTTATTTATATATTTTTCCTTATAAAGTACCTTAGACAAGACAGTGGTAGGCTGATTTTTCAAGAATCCAAGCAGAAAATGAAGCTATGGTGTTGGGATCATGGCAACACAGGAAGGGCTTAAACATTATGCATGGTCAGCTGGCAGAGAGCTGGAAAGAGCAAGATTGTAATAGGACTGAAGATAAATAAAGGATTGTTTAGAAGCAGGATCTACAGACAAGGAAGTCTGAGGTTTGGTTAGCAGGCAAAAACTGAGTGGAAATGTAGAAAAGCAAACTCAAGCCAGGAGTTTTCAGTGAGCAACATGCACAGCTCCCAAAGCCACCTCCGAATGCAAGTGTTCGCACTAACAGCTGCCTCTGGCAGCCCAGTTATGGACAGTGGTAGTTCTTGGCTCAATAACTACAGGCTTGAAGTGGATTTGAAGTTGATAACAATTAGTGAATGCTTCTTTGCATGAACTGTAGAAGTATAATAGTCAGTATATTATAACTAATGCATAACTTGCAGTTTTGAGGTTGAACGATTAAGCTTGGCCTCAAGGATTGGAAAGGTGTGATAGTATCTTGTAGACCTCTATGGAATTTGGGAAGCAGTAAGTCAAGATGATTAAAAGTGTAGGCATTCCTGGCTTTGAATATCAGCTTTACTTCCTAGTTATCTGAGTTACTTACTCTTCCCAAGGCACAATGTCTACATCATGAACATGCTCCATTTATAACACATGAATGATAATAATAGTACTGACACTAGAGGATTCTTGAGAGAATTAAATGTTAGTATTTATTATTACAACAACAATAATAACTAATAATAATTATAGTAGCACATGGCATTTACTATATAATATAATCTTACTTATTCTACCAAACTGAATGGCCACACCATCACATGAGCCTGAGGATCCTGGTGAATGTTTTAAGTATGCCAGACTTGTTGGTATAAAAGACTTTATAAAAGTTAATGGATACTAATTCTTACATCAGAGAAGTGTGGTAAAGCCTCTATGCTTTGGCTTGTATGAAAACCACTATTAAAATACTTAATACAAATTAAAAATCAGAACTTCAAATCTAAAGATGTAAATGTGTCTGGTTCCTTGAATGACCAAAGCTAAGATTGGCAGCTTCAGTTTAGGAATGTGTATGGTGATCTCAGATTCACTTCTGTTAGCTTTGGTTGCTTCTTAATCTTGTAATGAAATACTTCAAACAACCTATTTGAGTCTACTGTACAGTAATACAGTCAGCATTTGAATGAGCTGAGTGGAAATAGTAACAAGTTCACTATAAAAACTCGTGATTCCAATAACTAGTTGTGTGTGACTGTGAGATGTGTGTATGTGTATGAGGGAGGGAGGGAGGGAAAGAAAGAGGGAGGGAGGGAGAGAGAGAGAGAGAGAGACAGACAGACAGACAGACAGACAGAGAGAGTGTTATATAATTAAGGGTTATCTGGATTTTTTTTGAACCTGAATAGCTTAAATTTGAATTTCTGAACAGAAACTTACTTCACCTGGGCAAGTCACTGAACTTCCTCCAACCTCTGATCCTGCCTCAGCAAAATGTAGATAATATTTATTTTGAGAGTTTTTATGAAATTAGAGATGACATATAGTAAGCATTCAATAAATGACAGCTATAATTATTCTCATTAAATTAATGTATGAATTCAGCCAGTCACTTGTACCAAATCTGTTTATTTTAAAAATTTTCTTCTTTTGTGGTTTTGCCAGAAATTAAAATTATTCCTTTAAAGAATCTTCTTTAATGATGGCCTTGATTTTTAAAGTTAAAATGTTTTTAGAGTTTAGTTTATTTGATTTAAATATGTACACATTCCCCTACTTTTTGATGATATTTTTAATTGAAATCTTAATAGTTGCTTTTAGACATTTCCATAAACAATGTTTACATTTTATTGCTTTTTCAGGTCACATGACAGTACATATTTGTATGTTGTGATTGAAAAGTCCACATGGCTATTGAATTTAAACAGAATGTTCTTTTCATTAACTTTTATATTTTTTGTATTATTACATTTAAATGAACTTCTCCTTTAATAAAAGTCTTAAAAAAAATAAACTTCTTTGTCCTAGGGAAAACACATTTTCCTTGGTGGGATGAATCACTGTGGACTGATTCATCTTCCTCTCAGGGCGGAAGCTCGGTCTAGTGGTTCAAGCTGTGATGTGTGAGTCAGTTGTTCTGGTTCCATTCCCCTTTGGCTCTTCAGTAGTTGGTTAATTCCCTTGTCCAATGGAGATGCCACCTTCCCATGTATACTTCACAGGGGGACTGTCAGAAGTGATTAATTTTTGCCAGGGAGAGTGGGGAATGGGATGATGGGGAAAAGTGAAAAAAAACATTAGTCCTCATTTAAAGCAACACGTATTCAGTTGTTACTTTTTCCCCTAGATCAATGTTGACTTCGGGGATTCAGTGGTAAATGAGAAGTGGTTGGATACTGGGACTTCAGTTGCAGACCAGAGGAGATAATTACCTATATATATCCCTTCTCCAACAGTGACACTGAAATGACTTAATGGGCTGAGAGGATTGATTACTAATCTGAAGCTTGGAGGCCTGTTAAAGCTTTTATTACAATGATATTTTTCTTTTAAACACCATTTAACTGGAGCTTTTCTCAGTAGAGTTTTATTCTCTGACAGAAGGGGTATGCAGGGCTAATAGCAAACATGTTGTTAGTATTTTATATTACTCAGTAAGCTTTCAGTTCAAAACAGGCTATAGATTTTACATTTAGCATATAGAGTAAGGTGAGTTTTAAAGAAAACTGCATGTCATTACACAGGTATTTGCAAAAGAATCCATAAAAAGAAGAGATTTTCTTTAAAGTGCAGAATTATAAACTCAGCATTAGAATAAGCTAGTTATCTATTTATTAAATAAAGATATGCCAAAGTACTCTTCAAAGTTTCATGACTTGGTATGTTGTTTATTTAAACATAGAGGCAAAGTATTAGGAGTCAGTTTATGTACATGTACTTTTGTGTCGAATGATTGTTTAATTTTTCTCCAACTCTGGGCTTTTTGGATGTTCAAATGAATATATATACTTTTTTCTCATGGTATTTTCCCTAAGGCACTTTCATCAGAGCCTTAATTTTTATTGTGTCTTAGTTTGGATTTTTCTAGGAGACCCTAAGACAAGGACTTGAGTATAATCAATTTATTTGGGAGATGATTCCAGACAACAGAGGAATGAGAAAGGGAGACAGAGAAGAGAAGGAAGGCAAGAGTGTTATCAATCAAGTTACTGCAGTGTGTGGCTGCAGCCCAATCTGACTGGGGATCTCTGAGATACCTGTAGAACATGCCTCAGAGTTATCCTCATAGAAGAGCAAAGAAGCTGAAGTATGATCCCCATCCAGAAGTGGCTGAGGGCTATTTCCTGAGGCCTTAACTCTCTTACAGCTTGCCCATGCACAGGTAGAATATGCTCCTGTGTCTGGAAAAAACTTGCAGGCAAGGAGACACAGATATTCCTAAACAGTCTTCAATGTAGGAGGTGGTGCCAGGGAAATATGAGCAGACATCGACATAGTCTACCACATACTCTTTCCTTCTTAGTTACTTTTTTCCGGCAGAAATTTCTCCCAGGTCTCTGACAATACATCTGTCTCACTTCTTCCTTTGGAAGTATTGCCAAGTTAGCTTCTTATTCTGTTTTTTTTTTTTTTTAAGCAAATTGTGGCTAATATACATAACATAAAATTTACCATATTAACCATTTTTAAGTGTACAGTTGAGTAGCATTAAGTACAATGTTGTACAATACTGCTATCAATTTCCAGAACTTTTTCATCATTTCAAACTGAAACCATACCCATTAAACAATAACCCCCATTTCCCTCTATTGAGCCCCTGGTAAACACTATTCTATTTTCTGTCTCTATAAATTTGACTATTCTAGGTATCTGATATAAGTAGAATTGCACGATATTTGTCCTTTTGTGTCTGGCTTATTTCATGTAGCATAATGTTTTTAAGGTTCATCCATGTTGTGGCATGAATCAGAACTTTATTCCTTTTTAATATTCCATTGTATGTACACACCACATTTTATCTGTTCATCTGTTGATGGACACTGGGTTGTTTTCATCTTTGGCTATTGTGAATAATGTTGCTATGAACTCTGGTGTACAAATATATATTCAGGTCTCTACTCTCAATTCTTTTGGTTATATACATAGGAGTAGAGCTTATCTTTAATTTTGGAGGAACTGCCATACTGTTTTCCACAGCAGATGAACCATTTTACATTCTCACCAGTCAACAAGGATTCTAATTTCCCCACATCTTCATCAACACTTGTTTTATGTATTTTTTTTACAAGAGCCATTTTAATAGGTGTGAAGTGTTATTCTATCTCATAACCTTACTTTATCTCTATTCTTTGAACATCTTTGGTGCAGAGCAAAGCACACTTTAAAATCTTTATGTAAAATTTGGTTGACCTAAAATGTTCTTTTAGCTAAACTTTTACTTTTTCTGTTATAAATTGATAAAGTACCATTACTGACAATTTGGAAAATATAAAAATATATAGAACAGATAACAAAATCCACCTCTAGGCTTATGAAGTAAATATAATTGAAGAAAAAGATAATTTATTTAATAAATTACTAAAAAATATTTGTGTAATGGTGATTTTTAAAGCCTGAGCCTCAAAGCAGACAGTCTTAGAGTTAATCCTGACCCAATATCTGTTTGATTTTGGGAAAGTTACATGAACTCTCAAAACCTCAATTTACTACCTATAAATATGGAAATAATAATAATAACTTAGGGTTGTTGTAGGATTAAATGTAATGGTATGTTATCAAATAAGTTATTAGAATAATAGACCTAAGGCCTGCCACTATATTATAGTTTAGTGGACAAAGAAATCACTAATGAATATATACGATTGCAAACCAAGAAAAGTTCTGGGAAGAAATAAAAACACACTTCTAAGATAGTTTATGAAAAAAGGCCTGACCTAGTTAGGAGTCTCAGATCTTTCTTAGGAAGTGACGTTTGGAGGCATCTAAAGATTTGAAGAGGAGTTAACTAGCCAAATGTTGGATAAGGGTAGTGGTGGAGGAGCAGTTGTTTTATGATGGATGATGATACAAAGGGAATATACAGGAAATAACACTAAATTCAAGATTGGAAACTCAGAAATGATTTATGGAAGGGGAGATATTAAGCTTTTTTTGAAGGAGGAGATTTTGCTGGGTAGAAATTGGAAGAAGGCAGACAGTACATTCCAGGCAGAAGGACCATTTTAGGAACTTTATCCAGATTCTTTAGAAGTTGAATTATTATCTGGTGTACTGGGATACTAAAGTATAAAGAAAGACAAGTGGTAGGTTAAAATGGAGAAGTGAGCAGAGGCCAGATGATGAACGGTGTTAAAGTCGTGTGGAATCTAGATTTTTCATCTGTGAGCAGTGGGGAGCTATCAAAGCAGTTATGGAGGAATATGACCAGATTTGCATTTTAAAAATAATACTCTGCAGGAAATGTGAGAAATGAATTGGAAGTTGAGGTGAAATTGGAAGCAGGGAAACCAATTAAGGGCATAAGGCAATTATTTTGATAGTTCTTTCAGAAGATGATGAGGACCTGGATTAAAGCTGTGATTGTGGGGGTGATAAGGATGGAGAGCTTCAAGAGATTATGTGTTAGAATAGCACTTAGTGACTCATGGGATACTGATGATGAGGGAGAGACATATAGAATAATATGAGATTTCTGGCTTGGGTGATTGGAAGCAATGGAAATATAGAGTAAGTGTGCCCTGTCCCTTTTTGAATGTAGAGGAAGAAATGGAGACAAAGGATTTCAGTTTGGACATGTTGACTGTAAGGTGGTCAAAGGTCATATATTAGCTTGAAAGTAATGAAAATTTTCTGAGATAGAAATGCAAATCTTAGAGACATTAGTTCATAAATGGCAATTGAAGTCAATGAAATGTCCTCCCAGCCCCTACTAATTTCTTCCTAATCCTTTCTTCTCAAGGCTAACTCCTTATACTTTGTGTTTCAACTTAAAATTACTTCCTACAAGGGGCTTTCCCTCCTACTCAAGTGAGTTAGGTGCTCTCCTGGTACCATGTCCTGAGTCTCTTGACCCTCAGCAATCTCCTTAAATGCTTGTCCCCCCAGCAAGATCACTGAGGGCAGGTACAATGCCCTTATCATTCCCTTCAACGTACCCAGTGACTAGCAGGATGCTTGGTACATGGGAGATACTTAAGTAATACACATTGATTGAGTGATTGAATAAAGAAGATCATTCAGGAGAAATGAGTACTGTGAGAAGAAAACCTCGGGGTCAAATGGAGAGAGGGAGAGAGAGAGATCAAAAAGATGAACATTTAAAGTGTCCTTTAAGAGCCAATTATTGATCTTGGCCATTGTATTTCTTTCTGTTTTCTTTCTTTTTGGTATGTAGTTAAAAAATTTAACATAGTTATTATTCCAGATACACAAAATTGATTTTTTCCCACTTAATAGTTTAACACAACTATTTTTTATATTTGAAATGTCTTTATTTTTTACTTAGACTTCATTTAATTTTTTAGAGTAGACAGTACATTCATAGGCACTCTTTTGCTATATAGCAGTGTATTTTATTTATACAGGGATGGTTTCAGAATTCCTATCAGTTCATTTTTAAGCACTTGGTCATTCACATGTGCATACAGTCATTTAAAAATGTGAGGTTATATATAGGGTTTGAATGTTGGCCTCACAGAACTCGTTGTAGGATGGAGGAGACAGTCATGAACACAGTTAATTATAGAAAGATGAGTACTCTAATAGAGGTCTATGCTAAGAACCATACATCTACAATGAGTGAGGGAGCACCCCCAACATGTTCACTTCAGTAAAGGCCTGCTTCAGGGTGATATTTTATTTTTTATTTTTTATTGTGTCTTTAAAATATCACAAGTAAGTCTGAGGAATCATCTGACATCTTGGTGTTTTTGTAGCTGGACAACTTTGACCTTATTCAGCCTGCTGAACTGTTCTTTTTTCAGAAACATAAATACCATCCAAATTTTTTCTAATATCCTTGTTTTTAGCTGTTGCAGCATGTTGAATCAAAGCAGCTGATTTTGATACATATTCAATGTCGTTTCCTTCAAGAATTAACTCATCCTTCTGGGTTTGAGATACTGAACAGGCAACACCTGACCTCATGCAAACCCTGCAGATGTATTTCTCACCCAAGAAATTTCGAATTTCAACAAGAGAACCAGTCTCTTGAAAAATGACGTTTATGGGGAAGTGAGCATACACAGACCTCATCTTGTAATGGAAGCCCAGTGTAATACCCTCAATCATGTTCCCTTGATCATGTTCTGAACACAACTATGGATAGTGTGAACAGTAGCCAGTTCCTTTCTATGTCACTACCATTTGTCAACCTGGAGCTTCTTCTTTTTATTTCCAGTGAGACTGAGTTCTACATTGATGTGATTGAAATCCCTTTGTAGGGTGCCTCTGGGGCCCTTCACAGTAACTGAGCATCCCTTCAGAGTGATGTCCACATTTTCTGGAATGTTGATAGTCTGATTGCTGAGAATGGTCTTCATCCTCGCAGTAGATGCAGCAAAGCCAGGGTGATATTTTAAATTAAATACAGTTGTGTTCTCTTCTTAATTTTGTATAATGTACAATTCTATTTTTGAATATTTCTCTTTTTAAACTTTAGAATATATGTTTGCTTACTTCTCTGCTTAGAGGGAAGGAAAAGTGGCATTTATCAATTACTTTCTATGTACTTAGCACTGTGTAAGGTGAAATTATTAGTATCATTTATTTAAATCTTCATTATTTCTTTTAAAACAGCATATCCTTGTTTGACAGAAGAGGAAATTAAGGCTCATAAAAGTTAAATTATCCGCCCTTGATTACATGAATCATAAGTAAGGAATTCAGGGAAAGAATATTCAAATCAAGGTCTGCCTAATACAAAGGACCTTGTACTTTTATTATATTCTAAATATGTAACTCAGTCTGATTCTTAAAGAACACTAGGATCTTGAAAAGAGACTTTTATATGTGTAGAACATCTATATAACTATACCATATTTCACATACAATGTTTTAATATGTTATAGTACCCAATAAAGCTATTATTTGGTTTTCCATGCTAATATGGAAATGTTATGACACAGAAAATGACATTTGTAGGTAACCTCATACCTTCTTTTTATTAATAATTTTACCCTCTTCCCTTCCTCTCCTATGAAGACTCTTCCCAGATCTATTAAATAGAAGAAAAAAGACAAGCTCATTTGAGTCCCAATTGTCTTAAATGCCTTGTGGTAGCAGTAATGATAGACAATAAATCTCCCTAACAAATTATTGGTCAAAGGAAGAACACAGCAATACTTGAGTAGTGATCTTCAGTTGTTTTCTGTATGTACATTGCATTTTCCCAACCAGAACAGCATTCCTCAGGCAATGCCCTTTCCATCTCTCTCTTCCCCTCTCTCTCCCCTTACCTTTCTCTTCCTGTCCCTCTCCCTTTCCTTTTCTCTTTTTCTCCCTTTTTCTCTTCTGTTGCTTCTCACCAAAGTACAGGGTATAGAGTAAGTCCTTGATAAATATATGTTCAGTTGACAGGAGCGGGAGCCAGCTGAGCTGATCTCATACTATGTCAGCTGCTGAATAATAGAGAGTGGTCTGTGTGATTAATGTATTTATGTATTCAACTTGTATTAGCAATATCCTCCTTGCCATCTTTCTACCCCATGTCCTCATCCCTCAGTCATGCATTTGTAGAAAGGCACTCTATAAAGTGTGTTTATTAATAAAACAAGCAAGAGGAGGCATGCACTGTAATAAAGGGGTTAGGGAGTTATTTATCTGAAAATATATAAACAATTCATGTAAATGTTCTGCTTCACACATATACACAGATTGTAGATATAGCCAATCAACAGTTCCTCAGCAATAGCTGAGACTGAAAAGGACATATTTATAAAAAGTTGATGTTACTACCCCAGCCAAGGGTTGTTTTATTTTCTGTAATGTTTCTTAGGAATGTTACACACAATGTAGTTAAAAACATCTCTATTCAAGGTCATATATGACGTTTTATTTCATAGAAATGCATTATGTAAAGCAATAAGCAATGAGTCTTTTTAATTAAAATAACCCAAGCTGAAAAACAACCTTAGAAAAAATTATAAGTAACTGTTCTTTAGTTACAAGGAAGAGAGACAAAACATTTTCTGGATCATACTCCTATCTTTTATTTTTAAAAACTATTTTATTGAGATATGATTGACATGTAAAAAGTTGTACGTATTTAACAGATACAACTTGACGAGTTTGGGGATAAATATACGAAACCATCACCACCATTAAGGCCATAGACATATCCCATATCTGTCAGTTTCCTCTTCCTTCCTATGTTATTATCATTTTTTGGTGCGTGTAGTAAGAACACTTACATAAGATCTGCTCTCTAAGCAAATTTTAATCTTCTATCTTCTCAAACCCAGAAAGTAGGAGCAGAGATAGAGCCAGTTAGGATTATTCAGTTTTTACATGCACACTGATACAGAAAGGATATTGTAGGTCAGGGCTACTTAGATCTAGTTATATTAGGTAAAACAATGCTTAAAATACTTAAGGTAGTACCTTTTAGCAAAAGGGGTTTTCTGAGACTCACTCGATTCATACAATTTACGAGGGGTTATAACTAATATTTACAAAGTAGACATAGCTATCTACATGTTTTTTTTTGGTTACACTGTGGATTTTTTAGACCATCAAAACCTTTTTTTTTTTTCTTATGGAAAGTTGGCATCTCTCCACTGGCCAGCAGTAGCTAGTCATCCTTAATGAAGCACATGCTGTTTTGTTGGCTCAATTCTCTGGGGTCTGCCTGTGTCCTGATTTCTGGATCTATTCCACAATGTCTTGATCTATTTCTTCAGAAACTCTGGCTGTTGGCCTATAGAAAATTGTTACTTGGCAAATTGTAGGGACTTTAGTGTTCTCACTGTAGACCCTTTTGGGTTAAAGCCAAGGTTCTGATAGTGTTAAATGCTTCTGGGTTTACTGTGGGGGCCATTCTTGTCCTTGTTGGTGGCTTTCTATATTTTATCCTTAATTATCTGGTGTGTCCTCTGTTTCTTCACCTTGTGGAATGGGAGATATAGGATTTAATTCTTATGGAAAAACAGTAATTTTTGTCAGGGAAAGTTTTACTGGAAGTATTATATGGAAGACTAACTCCTTCAGGAAATACTACCAATATAGCCTGGTACCTGGGAACAGAGATTCATAGGTTTCTTTACTTTCAAGCAATCCATGGCCATAGCTGTGCTATGCTCCTAAGATCAAAGGATCTTTGATCATCCTTTTATTTTAAGTAATATTAGTCAATTGCTAACTAAAATGTGCTAGTTATACTTTCTATTCAGATGTGTTTTGTTTAGTCTTGTTTATTCATTCAATTTTGGGATGACAGTTCTAGAGCATTTTTTTTTTGTGACTCCTAGCTTTTTTTTTACAACTTTACCGTTCAGCTCAATAATGGATGGAGATGGACACCTGACCCAAAGCACTCTGCATTGACCTGCTAATGGATAGTCAGATTCTCTTTCTGGGAATTTGAATAATGAGGGATCCAGACCAGTCATTTGGCAGTGACCTATAGCTCTATATATGGCCATGAAGACATCAGGCTAATGGCCATGTTGGAACTTTGGCTTGACTTTGGTCAAATTCCAACTCTAATCAACCATATGAGCAAAAGGGTCTGGTACTTGATTGATACATTAAAGGAGTTGTTTCTTTAACAGAAAATAAATAGGATATAGAAAACAATAATAAATGTCTCCTCACATTTTTTAATATTTGAGAATTTGCCATATTATTTACCTGTCTCACTATCTCATTGACTTTTCTTCTCCCTGCTAAGAGTCATGAATCTAAGAGACTAATATTATTTGGGTAACTAATGCATGTGCTCATTCCTAGGAAAATTATAAAGAGGTCTCAAGGTAGGCTAGTTTTGCAATATACTTAGGATAAGACTGGACTTGGGGTGGCTACACATGACATTATAAGGTACTTTGCTAAGCTCATCTGTTGCTCAAGAGAAATGAACTGCAAGACAGTGAATAAGTAGCTGGAGTCCTTGAAAGAGCAGGGAGTATTCATATGGGAAATGTATACCAGGCCAGTTTGGAAAAATGTCATGGGTAAATCACCATTTTTCTTTCATATTTAGATAGTTGCTGGTATTGGCATCTTGTTGCTCAGAACAGAAGTTAAACTCCAGAGGAGTGGGAGGACTCTAATCCCCTAAAATCACAAAGACTTTATTCCTGGAGGCTCTGAACTTACACATGATTAAGTAGAGGCAATATAACTGAAGCCAATTGAGATAGCCTCAGAGGGTAGAATTATATGTTGTACAGGGGAAAACAATGTCTGCCACTTGTTGTGTGACATGTGCTGAAAATGGTATTAGGTAATTTATTATTTCTATACTTACAGTAAGCATGCAGCATAGATATTATTATTTTTATTTTACAGACCAGGAAATTAATGCTTAGAGAGATTGTCTCATTATTTGCTAGTGAATGAAATGAAAACTCAGGCCTTTTGATGGCAATGACAGTCCTAAAAGAACCCTGCTTTGTCACACTTTGGAAGATTTCTTATGTTTTCCAGTAAAACCCAGAACACAGAATAGATCATCTACTTTTTACTTTTGGACCAATGGAAAAGTGACTGAGTCCTTAGATGTATCCCAAAACAAACAATAAAAACATCCAAAATACCACATTGTGACCACCTTTCATAACAACCAATTTCATAATGTTGTCCTTCAATCAAGAACATCTAATGAATCCCCTAGAGGAGGAAGTCTATGCTATTTAGATTGTCATTCAAAGCTGTTGGCCATGTCTATAGCTATGCTACCCTGAACAAGCCCAATCCCATCTGATCTCGGAAGCTAAGCAGGATCGGGCCTGGTTAGTACTTGGATGGGAGACCACCTAGGAAGACCAGGTGCTGTAGACATAAAAAATAAAAAAATAAGGGATTGTAAGCTGACAAGGTCCTTGCAATCTGTGAGGTCAACCAAGGGTTACCTTGCATAAAAAAATTAAAAAACAACAAAAAAAGCAAAAACAAAAACAAAGCTCTTGGTCAGAGAAGACTCTGAAATGGTCAGTATGAACTAATCCTATTTTTCTAGACTCCTCTGAGTAGAATATTAATCTTGGGCTGCATCCAAACCTGTCATTCTACTTTTCTCTTTCCTTTTGCTTGCCACCACCAGCCACCACCACAGCTTCTTCCTCTGTGTGAAACAGTCCTCATTTGCTTTATTCTTTGAATTTTTATGTTTTTAGTTTGTATTTTGTATATGGCTAAATATATTATAGCCTACTATAATTATTTAAGAATCTCTACTAGAGTCTCTTTATCTGGAAGAAAGGAGCATGTCTTAAATGCCTTTCCCTACACATGGCCACACAAATATTTTATTCCATGATTATTATAATCAAGTTAACAGATTCTCATTTGATACGATAATGATAATAGCTACTACTTATTGAGCAAGATAGTGTGAGGCATTTTATATAAATCATTTATTTTGCAGTCCATGATAATGCTTCTGGGGAGGAAGGCATTGAAGTGGTTGGCCTGTGACTCTATCTTCCCTGATTACTAGGGGAACACTCCTGGGAAGAAAAAGAGATGGCAGGTGGCTCAGTATAGTCTCCTTGGAAACAAAAACTGGACCTTCAGTGAAAAAGATTAGTAATTTTTTCTAGTAGGATATTCCTAGTCTATGGATGCCTTTAGGAGGATGTTCCTGTTTTAGGATTACTTATCGTAAGTAAACCAACAATTGATGGACTTATGAAGCATGGTTCCCTGATGAATGTCATGTATGAACTATCTGGGGATATAAAATGGAAGTGTTTTGTAACTTGAATGTTTCCCACTATGTGGAGTTTCCTTAGAGATCTCATCTGTTATTTTGGGCCAGGGAGCACATGTCCAAAGCACAAAGAGAGAACGTAGGATGCCAGAGACTGTTTCAGACTTCTCTCTGCTTTGCCTCTGCCTCTTAATTGTTTATATTTCCTGGAACTTGTGAATGAATATGCTATATTACATGGGGAAGTAGACTTTAAGTTGAAGACAGAATAAAGATTGCTAATCTATTGACCTTAAAATAGGGAGATTATCCTGGATTGTCTAGGTGGGCTCAGTGTAATCACAAGGATCTTTAAATGTGGAGGAGAGAGACAGCAGAATCAGTGATGTAATGTGAGAAAGGCTTAGCCAGTCATTGCCAGCTTTGAAGACAGAAGTGGTCACAACTCAAAGAAGGCAACCAATTTCTAGAAGCTGGGATAACCAAGGAAGTGGATTCTTCTTAGAACTTTCAGAAGGAATGCAACAACCCTGACATCTTGATTTTATTCAGAGAGATCCGCTGCAGACTTCTGATCTCTAGAACTGCAAGATAAATTTGTATTATTTTAAGCCACTAATTCCATGGTAATTTGTTACAGCAGCAATAAAAAACTAATACTATAGGATATATCCTATATATCTCCATTTGTAAGATTACTTGCCCAAGCTGACTGACTGTTAAGTACGTTTAAAGCCTACATTTCAAGCCAGGTCAGCTGACTTTAAGGTCTGTGCTCTTCTGCTCTGTTTCGCAAGCTCTGCCCTTATTAAAGAATGCCCCTGTAGAATTTCCTCTTGGATGGTAGTTAGAGTTTTTGGTTTTCTGTTTTTATTTATAATACTTTCTTCTGTTGTATTCAAGTTTGCTTGCTTCCTAGTAGGAGAAATCATTTCCACTCACTGTCATGCCTAGCAGAGACTTTCCCCCAGGTTTTTAAATGGGGCTTAAAAAGTAGAATTAAAATTACTCTGAATATTAATTTGAGCTGTTGCAGTAAGGGTGATTCTGATTCAGAAGTCATATAAATTAAAAATATTTGCAAATCTTTGAGAAAGAAAAATTTCTTGCCTGCCTAAATTAAATAAAGTTAAATTTAATTCATATGAATATACTGTTAGTGTGGCATGGCTTTAAACAGTATCTTATGTCAAGAACAATTTTTCCTGTTTACAAGATTAGATAAGAAGTGTTTGGAGTCAGAATAACTTTTATTTAAATTCAAGCTTCTACTTATTTGTGTGATCCTGCAATGATTATCTCTGAGCTTTAATTTCTTGACTTTTAAAATGGTGATATCATAACTAAGGTTCAACTGAGAATTCATGTGGAAAACATTGTAATCCATAAAACACTACACAAACATAAGGTGTAATAATTGATATTGTTATGAGATTTGAGAGGGAATATATGAGTTTATTTGAATGCAATTCATTTGCTGCAGGAAAAGTTTGGCTGATTATCATTTCCTTACGGAATTACTAGTGTCAATTTTGTTTGAACAATTACTGGCTGATCAAGGAAAAATTATGAATCAGTTTCAACAATACACATTATTATTAGCTTTCCCAAACTAATTTAGTGCACAGAAGTCCCTCAATGTTCAGAACTCATAACATTTATTGTTTATAACAGTGGTTCACAAACTTGACTACATATGAAAGTCACAGGAGGAAATTTAAAAAAATATCCTGGGCCCCATGCTGAAATATTCTGATTCCATGTTTTGTTTTTATTTATTTATTTTTAATTCCTGATGATTCTGGTTGCTATGCAGGTTTGGATACCACTCATCTATGCCAGTCTTTTGATAATCAGTAGTCTTATTTAACTTGTTCTGGTAGGTAGTTTTTCATGTTTAAAAAATTTTCTCAGTTACGTTGTGAGCTTTGTATCTTGACAAAAGTAGTTTGCACCAAATATTATTGCTGATGATGTTTACATAAGGAAAATTACTGAATTTCTTTCTCATAGGCCACAAGTAGTGGTTTGTACTGAAATTATTTGGAAAGATAATAGTGAGTTTTAATTATTCATAACACATGCTTAAGAAACTTAGAACTTGACAAAACCATGGAAATTATCTTCAATCTTTTTTTTCCTCTTCCCCAAATAAAGAAACTTAGACCAAGAAAAGTTAAAAGGCTCATCTAAGATGTTTATACTAGCCACCAGGACTAGAATTCCCAGATCTTGCCTTTTCTTTCTATTCAAGATAATTGTAGAAGGCATAATTGAAGTTCACAAATAGTCAAATCCCAAATTGTAGCAGAAAGTCAATCTTCTTTCTTTTACTAGAATTCTTAATAAGTGGCAAAATTCATAGACTATAATTTAAAAATTTCCCCCTTGAATGTGGATGTGCTAGGCAAGCATTTACAAAATTTGAGAAGTGAAGGAGAACCATCTGAATCTGCAAGAGTGTGTATACCTTCAATTGTTTTTATTTTGCTTTTCCTGTTTTCCTATACATTACCTACCATGGAAATTCCTGCAATATTAACCTCTTCCAGTATCATTAATGGAACTGATCCAAACTGAAGTGAATAAATTGAACATTAGAATGCATAATAAAGATCATATACAGAAACAAAAGAAAATTTCAACCTTGCTAAATAATGAAGCATTTTTCTACCCGTGATTTCATGCAACCAGATATAGGAAGAAATTCCTCTTCTATGAGTTTTTGAAAAGTAGATTGGGAATGTTTTAGGAATTACACATTTCAGGAAAGAGGTTGATTTATTCTAAATTTCTCTTTTGTCTGCTCCTGAAGTTGCATAAGTGATCTTTTGTTGTTTTTGTTGTTGTTTTTGTTTTGTTTGTTTGTTTGTTTTTGTAACTCTTACTAGACTCTACATTTTTTAAGGCATAGATTGTGTCTTATTCATCTTTGATCTTCTAGTACTTACCTCATGGTTGACTACCAAGAAATATGTGTTCAATTGAACTGATAAAGAAAGAAAACAAAAACCTTGAGAGCCAGAGTTAAACAAAAATTTTCCAACTTCAAAGCTATTTTCATTTCCAACAATATTCCAGTGAAAACGTTTTTCGTACTAAAATTTAAATAGAAGTTGGTTTCTTTGCCCTTTTTATTAGATTATTTTTCATTTGGCTTTTTACAATGAAATTTGTAAAAATCAAGAGATGTTTATGTTTTGAGTTTTAAGGATTAGAGATTAGACCATTATTTGAAGGAGGTGTATTTAAAACCAGACTTCTAAAATAAAAGTCATAATTAGGGAGGGAAAAATTCACTCCTTTAATCAACACCAGGCACTGTCCCAGTGAAGAAAAAGAGTTCTAATTCTGTATTTCCTTAAAGAGAAGATAGAATATGGATACACATACTAGCAGGTGGTAAGTGTTAGAAAGAAAAACAATGAAGTAAAGGGATAAAGCAGTGGTTCCCAACCTTGGCACTAAGGACTGGTGCTCCTATGAGAACTAATGCTTGATGATCTGAGGTGGAGCTGAGATGGAGATGCTAGCACTGGGGAGTAGCTGCAAATACAGATGAAGCTTCGCTTGCTTGCCTGCCACTCACCTCCTGCTGTGCAGCCTGGTTCCTATAGGCAATCAGTCAACCAGAGGCTCAGCTGGTTCATATTATCTCAACTATACCTGTTTTGACCTTCAGGTTATAATGTATGTGGCACACATGAATCCGTGAAACCTAACAGGATAAATCAGACATTTTTTTTTACCAGTTTACTTTAAATTTCTTTGAATGTCATTATCGATAATAAAAATCATTAAAAGAAAAAAATAATGTATTCTGTCTTAATCTGTTCAGGCCGCTATAATAAAAATGCCATAGATTGAGTGGTTTATATAACAGACGTTTATTTCTCACAATTCTGGGGACTGGAAAATCCAAGGAAAATATGCTGGCAGATTTGATGTCTAGTGAGGACCTGCTTTCTCGTTTATAGTCAGCTATCTTCTCTTGTGTCTTCACATGGCAGAAAGGGCAAGAGAGCTCTCTGGGTTCTCTTTTATACAGGCACTAATCCCATTTATGAAGGCCTCAACCTCGTGATTTAGTTACCGCTCCAAAGGCCCCAACTTCTAATACTATCACACTGGAGATTAAGTTTTGGCATATGAATGGCAGGGAGGAGGGAGGGAGAGGGCACAAAAATTGTCTACAGCACACATGAACAATTTTAGAATCTTATTTAAAAGGTTTGTTAAGTCCGTACTAATAAGATCTTGATGTTGTAGTTCTTGTCTTCTGAGGTATCCACACATATGAAAAGATGCTCAACTTCACTAGCTATTAGGGAAATGCAAATAAAGACCACAATGAGATACCACCTCACACCTGTAAGATTGGCTATTATCAATAAGACAAGCAATACGAGTGTTGAAGAGGTTGTAGGGCAAAATAAACCCTCATACACTGTTGGTGGGAATGTAAATTGGTGCAGCCACTATGGAAAACAGTATGGAAGTTCCTCAAAAATTAGGAATAGAATTACTGTATAACAAGCAATCCTTTTCTGGGTATCTACTCTCAAAATTTGAAAACATTTATCTGTAGAAATATGCTCCCCAGTGTTTGTTGTTGCACTATTCATGGTGGCCAGGACATGGTAACAACTGAAGTGTTCTTCAATAGATGACTAGAGAAAGAAGATGTGCATATATATACAATGGAATATTACTTAGCCATCAGAAAAGATGAAATACTGCCATTTGTGACAACATGGATGAATCTTGAGATTATCATGCTAAACAAAGTAAGTCAGACAGAAAAAGTTGAGAACCATATAATCATATGGTTAACAACAAACGAACAAGACAAACAAAAACTCATAGACACAGACAACAGTTTAATGGTTACCAGAAGGAAAGAGGGGAGGGGGAAGGTAGATAAGAATAAAGGGGTCAAATATATGATGGAAGAAGATTTGACTGTGAGTGATGAACATACAGATGATGTACTATAGAATTGCACACTTGAAACCTATATAATTTATTAACCATTGTCATTCCAATAAATCTAATAAAAAGGTAAAAAATAAAAAAAATAAAATTTCTGTTGCCAAAAGTAAATATATTTATTAAAAAAATAAAGTGTCTATAAAAGCATATTCTAATAACTTCACCTATTAGCTATTTTGTATCTGAGAACAATGTACTAGGAAAAAGAAGATAAGAAATTGTCTTGATGTTGCTTTTGTGCAGCAAATACATTGTTTTGTTTTATTTTGTCCTGCACATTTATGTGGCTTCGCACTGTGTTTACAAAACAAGCATTTTACTTTTTTAAAAACCTAATAGTCAATAATTATTGAAAATATGGTTTCTGGCTCCAGATTATGCCTGGATTTAAATCCCAGTTCTGTACATCCTAGCTGTTTCACCTTGGGTAAATTTCTCAAGCTCTCTGTGTCTCAGTTTTATCATCCATTTTTATCACCCATAAAATGGAAGGAATATTAGTACTTATTTTATTCAAGTGTTATAAAGATAAGAGGAGTTAATATATGTGAAGTATTTAGAGCAGGACCAATAGAAATACGCTCAGTGAATATTGACTATTTTTCTTATGTTTATTTGGGGTTGTTAGTGAGCCTGCGAGAGGAGAGGACTGGACTAAAGTTGCCAATTAAGTCATTTTTTTTTTCTGGTCACTGTGCCAAAATGAAGAACAAAATCTGTAGGTTGGCCTATGAGGGAAAATTTGAGATTACATATGAAAAATAAAACTATTTTGATCTAGGTAAAAGGAGGAATGGAGAATGAGGAGAGGACAAGGTGGGAGCAAGATAAGTATAATCTACTCTCAATTAAAGACATTAGTTGAATCTTCTAGATATTCTTTAATGGTAATTGATATCAAATTACTCTGTGAATATAATTTTAAACTTTCTTGTTATAGGGAGAGGCTTGCCCTCTGATGTGTGATGCACTGCACACTGCCAAGCCATAGGGATTTTTATGTTTAATTGAGATATGGTTATATTAAAGAAAAGAGCTATGATCAGCTTTTGGTAATGTAGTTTCAATTATTGTAAAATGTTCTTCTAATAAGACAGATGCTTTTAAAGAAGTTTAGCTGAGTATTGAATATAAAAAGATTCATGGAGATAATAGTTTTCAAAAGTGCTACAAGTTGTTGGGAAAACGTTTGTGAAGCAGAATGTCCTTTTTTAATTTTTATTTTTATTTTATTTTATTTTATTTTATTTATTTTATTTTATTTTATTTTATTTTATTTTATTTTATTTTATTTTATTTTATTTTATTTTATTTTATTTTTTAACCCTGAAGCATAATTTAGCTGAGGTTTCCTTTATCTGACTCTCATGGTTCTTTTCCAGTGAGGCAAATTAAAAATGTGTCTTTTCGAAAAAATTATGTACTTGGCAATTTTGATCATGTATCTTTAGAAAGGTATTTAACATTCAATGTAGGCCACTGAAACTCAGCATTTCTCTGTTCCTGACCTATCACACTTTTCTTGAATATGCCTATGTAGTATATGGTTATAACTGTTCTTTGACAACTCACATTTTTTTTTACTCTAAAACCAAATTTTAAAAGAACTCATAAGGTATAAATATAAAAGTGAGATGTAGTTTTTGAATATCCTATTTTTGTTAGTTGCACTAATGGAAAGAAGGTAAGGGCTATGTCTTCTCAATTATTTAGATTTGGGTATTAAATAGGAATGACACTTGCAAGGAAACTGATTAATACAACCATAAGAGTAATTCCATCCTATCTTCCACCTTTGATATACATGGGACTGAGTGAACTGGGGTCAAATGAGAGTCAGAAATGTTTAAACTACTGTAGATAAAGGAATTCAGAAGATCATTTATCTGCATATGTATTAAAAACAGGGCATATTACCTTGATGTCACCAAGGACTTAAGTCTTCAGGAACTAGATATAGTCCATGATTTTCTTTTCTCCTGAGGATAATTTCATGGAGTTGTAGATCAGAAAGGCACTTGTAAGGTATTTCATCCATCACTCATCTCAGAAGACAAGGTCTTTCTTACGGTAACGGTAGAACTTACCAAATGTGGCTTAGTAGCTTTTTCTTTTATGTTGTGATTCAAAATGTAGGCAACTTTCTTTTTGTCCAACATTCTGTTGTTGAACTATGTCTCTTTTTTCAAACTTCAGGGAAAATAGACAACAGTTTGATATCCTTTTTTAAATTCACAAAGTTACCACTGACCTTCTGTCGTCTTAAACTCTCTGAAGATTCTGTAGTTCACTGACCCTTATGAATACTCATACCCCTCAGGACTTTGGGATTTGGAGAAAGTCAGCTGTGTCTGGTTGTTTGATTAGAAGTAAATGCATGCACATAATATTTGAATACTCAGAGGAATTCAGAGATGTTTATAAAAGCTCTGTTGCCACAGATTGTGGGTTTTACATGCAGAATACAGACTTGAAGACATATTTCCTGAAAATATAGGCCACATATAATGCATCTAAGGAATTTCAAAATCTATGCCTTACGGCATGTGGAGATAGAAATCAGTGTCATATCTTCATGAACTAGAATTGTTAAAGTTAATACAACTAAGGAGTGTAAAATTTGTCTGCACAGTAGCTAAGAGGTGCTGTTATTTGTAGTAAGTTTTTCAACATGTAGGCCAAGATACATCACTGAATTGAGTGTTATCTCCAAGAATAACTTGGCCTAGACGGAGCAGATATTGTGTATTACACTGATTATTGATGAAAAACAGACTCTAAACATACTCAGACTTTTTGTTTGCTTCTTTAGAACTCTTTTATTATAATAGAATGCACTGAAAAGAAAATTGACCAGGGTCGTTGAACTCCTTTTGCTGGAGTAATAAAATGGCCCATTTTCTTTTCCTTACTCCATAAATTGGAAATCCTTTCATGTAGCATTTAAGTGAATAAATATATACAGCTTGGTAAATAAATAAATTAATTTTTAAATTGAAAGATTAATTAAATTTAAAAAATAATGGAATATTACAATGTGGGATTAATAGAATCAGAAAAAACCTGGACTAAAAATCAAGAAACACAGAATCATGTCCTGTTCTTAATACTTGCTAACTTTGACCTTGGGCAAAATAATTCAGCCTTTTATTCTTAGATTTTTAATTGGTAAAAATCGTGTGTATGTATATGCGCATGTAGGTGGGTGAGGATAATCAGTCAGTTCTCAAATAAAGTGATGTTGACATCCAGGGAGCATTTTTGTTTGTCCCAGTGACTTGGGATTTATTGGCATTCACTAGTTGTTGATCTGGATTGGAAAACATCCTGTGATGCACAGGACTATCTTATACAGGGAAGAATTGTGCTTCCTGAAATGCCAGTAATCAAGACACTACTTTGAGGAAACTGTAGATGATTATGTAGAATCTCTTTCAGTTCCATATCAAAATTACACAATTGGTAAAAACAATAGTAGATTAAATTTAAAAAGCAAGTTTCATGAATTCAAAACCAGGAGCATAAAGAAACACTTCAAATTTTTATAAAGAGCTTGAGGCATAGGTAGTCAATATGCTTATTTACTAGGAAGAAAAACTGCCATTTACTGCTGTTTCTGTACCAGGCATTTTTCCACATGCAATTGCATACATTTTAATGAGAACAGTTCAGTTTAGGTGAGCCTGAAGCTAAGGGAAAGTGAGCAACTTGTCTAAGATCAAACTATAAGTTGCAGAGCCAAAGTGTTAATTTGACCCCGGTCTGGCTCCAAACCTCGGGCCCTTTCCCTGCATTATGCTCCCTTGAAAATAAAAACAGTAAAGATTAGGGTAGAAAAGTACATGGCTGTCAGGGACCGCCATTATAGACACTGGACACTTCTTCTATGTCTTGAGTGTATGACACTTTTGCCACGAAGCCTTTGCAAAGACTGAAATCTTTTTTCTGAACTCTTCCTCCATACCTGGCCAGCTCAACTTTTTCTCAGGTCTTGCTTGTGCTTTGCTTCCTTTGGGAAGCTTCCCTGACCACAGTGAACCTAATTCAGGTGCTCTGCTTTGTTCTCTAGTGGCCTCCTACACCTCCTCAATCACAGACACTGCTTGATTAACTTGCATGCTGGAGGTAATCTTCGTGAGGACAGGGGTCCCTATTTCCCTAATTCTTAGCACTGTATTTTGAACCTTACTAAATATTTGTTAAATAAGGGAATAAAAAAGTGAACATGGCAATTTATTTTAAGAAAAGCAGTGATGGAGAGGGGATAAAATGATGCAGATGATAGAGGCTCTGTTCATCCCTCTGGCAACCAAATCAAAGTTGTGATAAAAACGAGGAGCAAACATCAAGGAAAAATTGCCTGAAAGCTAGATAAACAAGCCATACAACTAGGGAGAAATCTGAGAAATCACCCTGCAATGGCAGAAGATAGGACAGGGTGAGGACATGAGGCTGCTCAGGCACAGTGGCTGAGTGGGACAGAGGCTGCGGCAACTGCAGATGCCTCTTAAAGGACACTGCTGTTGTGTCCATGGGAAGACTTCTATGGTGATAGACCTGCTCGCTCTGAGCACCAGTGCCTGTTTGGCTGTACAGGGACTTATGGGGTGACATTCAGTTGTCAGAGTTAGGGCCTCAGAGAGGCTCTCTCTCCCACAGATGTGCCAGCAGTATCCATTGTGTGGACTCAGTGCCTCCATAGCAGAGACATTATAAAACTGGATAACAGAGGTTGCTGTGCCCAGAGGATTCCCTGAAACCCCAGCTCCTCCAACTCATGGCCCCACCAAGCCACATCCAGGTGCATCCTTGTTGCGGTGCTCCTTGTTGAGCAGCACCAAGACTCACACTGGTGACAGCTGGCCTTGGTATCTGGTATGACCTTTTGAGGCATCTGTGGATTGCTTGCTGAATCTTAACAGGTGGCCCCAGAGGGGCACAGGCTTGGGTTAAATTTGGCCTGCAGCTGAGCCCCTCTCAGGACTGTACCACTGGAGACTTACTTCACAAATCCACACTAAGACTGGGAGACTTAGGTGCTTTGCCTAGTACATAGAAACAGAAACAGAAACAGAAAGGCAGCCAAAATGGGAAGATGAGGAAGCAGAAACCGTATGAGAGAATAGGACAGAGATCCAAGAACAATGGAGTCAAGCAATCTAACAGATGCAGAGTTCAAAACACTGGTTATAAAGATGCTCAGTGAACTTATGGGAAGGGTAGAGGAATTCAGTGCCCAGTTAATTGAGAAGGGAAGATTTTGGTGGTGGGATGCCTGGTTGGAAGAATGTACAAGAGGCCAACATGAGAATGAAATGGCAAGCACCAACTTTATTGGGGGAAATGCATTTCTGTTGGAGGAAGTGTAGTCTATTGTGGGGAGTGAGCTTCTGCTTTTGCTTTTCTTCTTATCTCCTTTCTTGTGCTCCCCTTCTGTTCCCCAGGGGACTACATGGCTCCACATATATCAGAGTATGTATGTGTGATACAATAAGCTGAATTACAAAGAGTTGAATTATGTTTACATATTTTAGGCTCAGACACCCTACTACACTAATGTAACATTCTAAATCCGGAGTCCTATTCCTAGCCTCGAGCCTGGATCACAGACAGACTTGGGACCAGCCAGGCCTGAGACCTACAAGTGAGAACTTCAACAAACAGATAAAAAACATAAAAATGGAAATAAGAATTGTAAAAGGGAACCAGTTAGAAATGAAGAACACATTATCTGAGACGAGAAGTATATTAAATGGAATAAACAAAGTGAATAGAGAAGAGGATCAAATGACCTATATTGAGGATGGGAAAGCCAAGGATGCTCAATCAGAATGGCAAGAAAAAAGAGGTTAAGACTATAATAATAATTTACGGAGCCTATGGGACACTATTAAAGGTAAAAATATCCATGTCATCAGGATACCTGAGAGAAAACAAAATGTTGAACAGCTATTTGAAGAAGTAATGATGGAAAACTTCCCTAACCAGGTGAAGAAAATGGACATAAAACCTCAGGATGCTCAGAAAGTCCCCAAAACCAGGAACCCAAAGAGGCCCACACCAAGACACATTAGAATTAAAATGTCAAAAATTAAATAGAAAGAGCGAATCTTAAAAGCAGCAAGAGATAA
Source organism: Eidolon dupreanum (assembly GCA_028627145.1). Lineage (NCBI taxonomy): Eukaryota > Metazoa > Chordata > Mammalia > Chiroptera > Pteropodidae > Eidolon > Eidolon dupreanum. Next base: position 51,556,209 of record CM053504.1, on the reverse strand, counting down.
GCAGATAGTTACCTACAACGGAGCACCCATAAGTCTGGCAGCCAATTTCTCAAAAGAAACTATGCAGGACAGAAGGGCTTGGCACAAAATATTCAACATGATGAAAACCCAGGATCTACAACCAAGAATACTTTCTCTAGCAAAGCTATTATTTAGAGTTGAAGGACATATAAATTGCTTCCCAGATAAAAATAGGTTAAAGGAATTTATCACCACCGAGCCAGTATTACAGGAAATGTTAGAGGGACTTCTTTAAGAAGAAAAAAACATGTATTAAAAACAGGAATAAAGAATGATAATAATTACATTCCTATCACCAAGTACCTCAAATGGAAAAAGAACTAAGTGCTCCAAGCAAAAGATAGAGTGGCTGAATGGATAAAAAATAAGACCCCTCTATATGCTGCCTGCAAGAGACTCACTTCAGATTAAAAGACACACACAGTCTAAAAGGAAGGGGATGGAAAGATAAAAGGAAAAAGATATTGCCTTGATGGACCTAGAGGGTATTGCATTGAATGAAATGAGTCAGATAATTTCATGCACATATGGAATCTAAAGAACAAAATCAACAACAACAACAAAAGTGGAAATAAACTCACAGATACAGAGAATATTTTAAGGGATACTAGATGGGAGGTGGATTGTGGGGAAGAGGGCAAAGGGATTGAGAGGTGCACGTGGATGGTTGCAGAATAGACATAGGGTTGTAGAGTATACCATGGGGAAGATTGTTAATAATGTTGGAATGAATATGTGAAGGGGAGGAAGGGTGCTAGATTTGGTGGGGTGAGTGCTTCATGAGTTGTGTGGATCTCTGATCAATATGCTGTACAGCTGAGGCTTGTGTGTTGCATGCCAACTGTAATTGAAAAAAAAGCTCATTGAATTGTACAATGTAAATGCAGGCAACTAGTTGTCTATTATATTTCAACAGAGACAAAAAACCTCAAGCCGTTAGTCAAATTAAAAAAAAAAGAAAAGCAGTGATATTAATGGCAAACATTTTTAATATTTGTTCTTTGATCATTTGTTAACATTAGGATAAAATTTATTTTATATAATTATGTTTTTTATATTACATTTATTTTTGCAATTCTTTATAGTGTACAGTTCTAAAATCCATTTCTCCTACTTATGTTTTCTTTCTCTTGTACTTTAACTATTTGATATCTTTATTTTATCTTTGTATTTGTTTTGGTTCTTTAGACATGTTTTTTTTAAAAGCTAAATGTATGATGCTAATATCTCCTGGGGGCCAGAATCACAGAAAAGTAAGAGTACAGATTATGGAGCCATGTAGCCTTAGCTGAGAAACTTGGTTCCACTACTTACTAGCTGCAAGGCTTTTGGTAAGTCACGGCCTTTCTTAATATGTAAAAAATAAGGAAATAGGGCCACTTATCTTTTATGACTGTTTTGGATTATTAAGTGAGGTAGTATACGTAATATATAGCATATAAGTAAAACACTTAAGGGGCTTGAGAAAAAGTGCTATTTAGTATATGTAAGTTCAGTTATTACTATTATCTTTTTCTTTAATTAACACTTTCTGGTATATTTTTTTGAAAATGTATGTTATGCCAAGGGAGAGTTGTTTAAACTTGATTATTTCCATTCAAGAAAAGGTTAAACAGAGCAAATTTTGATTCACAAAATCCAAGGTAATTTATGCCAAAAAGTTAGTGCAAAGAAGCAAGAAGCATTCTAGAATGTTTTTAGGTCATCCTAGGATGAATTTAGGAGGGGAACATTCTAGAAGAGGACACCAGCTATCCTGTGCCATTCCCTTACTCCAGTACACCTTTTACCCTTTTCCACCTCCTCCAGCCCCACTTTTCTTCTGATAACCACTAAACGATTGTCTATGTCTATGAGTTTTTGTTTGTCTTGTTTGGTTGTTGCTTTCAGTTTTATATTCCACATATGAGTGAAATCATATGGTTCTCAACTTTTTCTGTCTGGCTTTTTCATTTTCCTTAATGAAATGGTGAGAATGAAGGCTAGTAAGTCTAACAAAGAACAGATCCTTGGGTGATGGATTTTTGCAATATAGTTACATGTAATTTTAGTACTCTGAGGAAGTTCTAAAACATTCCTAACAGTAATTTAACCAATGGCTCATACGTACCTGAAGGATTTAATACATCACCAAAGCCATTTTCTCTTCTTGGTACTGGACCTAGATTAGGCCCCACAAAAACTACTTTGATACACAACCAGAACCATGACTTTAATGTTTCTCACTATTGTTTTATGCATGGATCACTGTGCTCCTCTAGATTGCAATATACTGCTTTCCTCAAAACTATTTCCTATTAACCTTGGCTTGCCATGTAACTTTTAAATCATATAAATAAATCCTAGTTAGTCAAATGTGTATAAAGATTTCCTGATGCATAAAATGCTAGATTAACAATCATATATATATTTTGTATAATTCCCATAAAGTTATAGAAGGTCTGAGAGGCAAGGAATTTTAGATTGAACAGTATTATTTTTTTCTCACTTTTGAAAGTCTAGAGAGTTTATATTTTAGTTGTTTACTAAACCATGAATAGCCTAACTGTCAAATTATTATGCTGTAATGTTAAGAGAAAGCTAAAAAACCAAAATTATTCATTACATTATAGGGAACGAGTAGTGTACTGTGACAAAAAACAGAGCTTAGAAGAAAACCTACATGGTGGGACTAATGACATTCTTCATTTTAAATTGATGACATTTAATTAATGGCATTGTCCATTTTTATTTGCTTCATGGGAGAGCATCTTATATCCTTAAATGGTATGCATATGTGGAAACAAATCAAAAGAAAATGTTATGAAAAATGAGTCATGTTGGTAACAAACATTGGTTGAAATTTGTTTTAATGCTCACCAAATAAATGTCATTCTATGGCTATTCATTCATAATTATCTGGTGGTTATAGCTGAGTACTCTTGCTAATTAGGAATTGGGTAAATATATAATGTCTATGTTTTATATACACCTATGAATATATTTTATGTGACATCAGATGTAGCAACTGCTATGGCTGTCCCATTTGGTCATTATAATTCTAGGAATGTGTTAGAACAGCTCTTTGCTCCTCAGTGGTTTAGGAGGACCACAACTAAATTAAAGAAGCTGAAAGAAGAAAGGAAGGAAAGTATATATTTGTAAAGTTTGTTATATTAATCTTCTTATTTACCATTTATGGGTCTTTCCGTTTCTTAATGCTTTGAGTAACCATCTGATGTCATTTTCTTATTTCAATACAGCTTCATTTTTGCATACCTCTTTTGTGGTGTTATCGTCAAATGCATTGCATTTATACATGTTATAGGCCCAACAATACAATTATATACAGTTAAGTGAAGAAAGATACAATTAAACTGTTCTTTATAATTACCTGCAGAATTGTCTTTACTGGCACGTTTTTTTTTTTTTTTTTCATGTAGATTCAAATTGCTGTCTGATAATCTTGCTTTTAATCTAAGGAATTTCCTCTAGTACTTCTTATAAGGTGGGTCTACTAGCAACAGATTCTCTTAGTTTGTGTTTATCTGGGAATGTTTTTACCCCTTTTCTTCTGGTATTTTCATTATGTATATGTTGGTGCGCTTAATGGTGTCCCACTTTTCTCTGAGAGTCTGTTCATTTTACCTTATTCCTTTTTCCTTTGTTTTACAGATTGTATAAATTTTATCAATATATCTTCAAGTTTGCTGATTCTTTTTCCTGCTATCTCAAATTTACTGCTGTGTACCTCTAGTGAATTTTTGGTTATTACACTTTCAATTTCAGAATTTTCATCTTTTTTGTCATTATAATTTCTTTCTCTGTTGATAGTCTGAAGAACTGATGCCATTGCATGGCTGTGGACACTATCTGATATGCATCTTTTGCATCCCAGTGCTGAGAAGGAAGGAAACTGCTAATATTCACTAGTGGCCACATGGTTTCTGTACTAGGAAGCTGGCGGAAATGGGTGTTCCCACTTGGCTGCCAAGCCCACTGGGATAGCTCAGAGCTGTACAAGAAAGGGGGACTGTACTCTCTACCAGCTCTTCTGCTTGGTTCCATCTTAAATAGTGGGAGTTGATGTGGCAGAACAGGTAGCACACAGCTGTGGGAAATGAGATCTGCTGATGTTCACTGGCTGCTGAAACCACCAGAATAGTTCTTTCATTCCAGTGAGCTGGGGAGATGGGAACTGCCCTTTGGCTGCTGATCCCACTGGACCTACTGAAATAGTTCTCAAGAAGAGTTGTTAGATGACTAGAGTCCCTGGCTTAAATGCCACAGTCTCATATTGTTCTTATTGTGTTTCCAAATATTTTGTTGAATAAATGCTTCTAAATCTGTTGCAAGCCCTTTGATCAATCTCCAGAGACTTTGAATAATTATTTTTCTGACTATTAGGTGCTTCCTTACATTTTTAACAACATAGTTTATATAACAAACATCATCAAGAAAAAGCCAAACAAGTTTTTAATTGAATCATTTTTCCCCATAGTTGGTGTGGAGCCCAAATAGTGATTTTGGGCTTTAAACATGTGCTCTTTGAAAACCTAACTTTACACTCAGTACAAATATGAAGATGATTTCTCTTTCCTGGAAATTTTAGGTTCTCTGGGACACAAACAAAAGGGCTTCTAGGTTGCTTAAAGCATATGCAGAAGCACGCCAAGGCAGGCTCCTGATTGGCCTAGCCTCCTGGGTCTCTGAGGGCCTCATTAATTTCATGTGCTTTGCTTCTATGACAATAGAACACTTTTCTAGTCAATTACTTGCACCTGCATTTCTGAGCTTGTCACATCCCGCCCTCTCCTTTAGGGTCTGGAAATAACTGGGAAAGAAAAGCCTTGTTGAAAGGAGACACCTCCATATTTGTTTTCCTGTTGTACCCAGGAAAAGGTGAACTTATTCATTTACAATATAAAAATTGTTTTGTTTTTTTTTTGCAATATATGGGAACATTCGAGTCTTTCTTTGGTATAATTTTCACTTATCTCTTCCTTGGCTTTTTAATGGAGGACTTTTGTTTGTTTCCACATACAAGATAAGCAATGTAGTTTGTTTATGTTAAAAGCCCTAGACCAGTAAATACTGCCAATTCCAATATTTTAAAATAGCTGTTTTTTGTAATAGTTTTATTTCAGACTGACATTAATATTCATACATTTCTTTCTTTTTAGAATCCATATTGTAACCCTTTCACTTCCCGTATGAGAAAATGGTTATAGTGAAAATAAAGATTAGTGAAAAGTAGACTTTCTATTTTAATATAATGTTACTACAAAGTCAGAATCTCAATTTTGTCTTCTGTCTTCAAGGGTTTGAGGATCCTTTATGTAAGCATTGAATTAGGTTCTATTTTAGTAAAAGACAATTTTACTATGAAAAAGTAAATAATCTACTATTTACTTAGTTTTTCTATTCACATGCTATTTAAAACTGTTTTTTTTAGTCCATTATTTCTTTTTTCCTGATATTTCATAAATTCAATTCCTCTACTTGTATTTTTAGTTCTATTCTCCTTAATCTCCTTGAATTAGTATAATAGATATTTATTGAACTCAAAGTAAACACACACTCTCAGCAACACTATAAAAAGTTAAAATTATTTCCTTCCATTTTATGGATGAGGAATTGATATTGAACAGGTTAAGTAGTATAAGCAAAGTCTTATAAGGAGTAAGTGACTGAGCTGAAACTTGAACCCAAGACTAACATAAAAGCCTAACTTTCTATACGTGGTGATAAAGTATCAAGTCTAGTTCTTCCATCATCTCTTCCCATTACATTCTTTCCCTTAACTTCTGAGCATGTGCCACTGTCTCATTCTTTGAACCATTAAAAGAAATTTCTTCTCTAAGTTTTATCTCTCATATTCATTTTTCCTTTTTTTTCATTGCTTAGTATCTTGAAAGATTAGTTTTCACACACAGACTTTACTTCTATGTTTGTTCCTCAGTCCACTACCACTTGGCATTAGACTCTAACATGGTATAAACCTCTTTTGATGAGAGTAATAAGATATTTAAGTGCTAAATCATATAACTTTTTTCTTTAAAACATTTTAAACTTGAAGTATAAGTGCACAGAACTTAAGAGTACTGTTTAATTTTTACATGTTTATATAGCACCGTGCGTACAGGGCTCTGCCCTTCCGTAATGATCACTTGCCAAACCTGCATAGGTGTAAGGGAGGAGCCCTGAAGGAGTGGAGTGTGAGGAGAAAGAAAGACTGCTGTAGTCAGGCTCCATCCCAATACACTTAGCAGCTGACTTCCCAGCGGAAGTGACTCAGCACATCTCCCTTTATGTAACCATGTGTCCAGTATGCATGCATACATAGGCTTCCATTAACTGGCAGTGTGCCACTGTTGTTTAACCTGTGTATAAAAGGCTCTGCTGCCCTGCGAGGCTCTCTGTGCCCTTGCTGGAATAGAGCTGTGTCACAGTTGCCTAGGACTCCCTGTGTTTTCTTCCAACTGCCCTGTGCCCTTACTTTGGAACCTTGAACCTGCAGCAACACAGCATTTAGTTCAAACTTTAAAATATCTGCAGCATTCCAAAAGGTTCCTTTTATTCCTTGATAGTCCTAATCTTATCTTCATTCACAGATGCCCCCAATTCTGACTTCTATCACCACAGATTGGGTTTAGCCTAATCTTGAATTTCCTAGAAATAGAATCATACAGTTGTACACATGCTTATCTGATTTTGTTTACTCGACATTATGTCTGGCAGGTTTTACAATGTGTTACATCTAGTACTTCATTCTTTTAAATTGCTAAGTAGTGTTCAAAGTATGAATAAGTCACAAATTACTTACTCATTTTATTCTTGATGGACATATGGGTTATTTCCACTTCTTGCTATTATAAGTAAAGCCGCTATGAGCAATCTTGTACATGACTTCTGGTGGACATGAGCATTCTTCTCTGTTGGTTATACACATAGAAATGAAATTGTTGGCTCATAGATGAGGCATTTATTACATTTTAATAGATATTGTCAAATAGTTTCCAAAAGTGATTTTACCAATATACATCTCTACTAGCAATACGTGAGGATTTTAGCTGCTTCATATCTTCACCATCGCTTGGTATTATCAGTCTTCTTTTAAATGGTATTGTTTTTTAAAATTCCATTTTCCAAATTTTCCTTGCTAGTACATAGAAATATAATTGACTTCTTTAGAAAAAGCTTTATTGAACTATAATTCACACACTATACAATTCAATGGCTTTAGTATATTTACAGAATTGTGCAGCCACTACCATAATCAATTTTAGAACATTTTTATTATCTGAAAAGTAACGCTACACTTCTTAGCTATAATCCCCCAGCCCTTCATACTTTCTATTTTTGTACATTTACCTATTCTGACTAATATAAATGGAATCGAACACTATGCAATCCTTTATAACTAGCTTCTTTAACCTAGCATACTATTTTCAAGGTTCATGCATGTTATACCATGTATCTGCACTTTGTTTTTATTGCCAAATAATATTTCACTTCATGGATATACCACATTTTATCCGTTCATTCTTTTAGTTGATAAACATTGGACTGTTACTTAATTTTTGGTTTCATTTGTGTTTCTTTAGTTCCTTAGTTCTCTGATGAGTTTTTAACAAGCCATGATTTTGTAGTTAAAATGGTTTGTTTATGCTTAGGTAAAAGTGACAGCATCTTGTGATGCTTGCATTTAAACAAGAAGTGAAACCCTTCCTAGATTTTGAGATGCTTAAATTTTTTTCCATCATAGCTGTGCTGTGAAATGTATGGTGATTTTATACTTATTTCATAGATGAGCAAATGTATAGTGTGTGGAGTTTAATGATTTGTCCAGGGCTAGATAATCAATGAGTACAGTTTTCATTTAAAACCAGGTCTTTTTATTCAAAATCCAGTGCTCTTTCCACCCACTATATCTTTTGGGACCAAGAGGGAGGTAAGAATAATTTATACTTCAGAAATGAGTCTAGAGAACCATTGCTTGATGTTGGGATTGTCAGATATGCTTTTACTAGTAAGGTGAAGGTTAAACTGGTCTATCTTAACATATATTATGAAGCATTCTATGAATTTTTCTGTTTAGAATCCTGATTTTGATCCTGATTTTGCTGTTCTTTTCAGCATCTAGAAAAGTAGACTTCAGAGTTTACTCCAGTCAGGTAAAGAACAGCTGTTCTGGCATACTTTCACTCCAGGACCTGTTTTCTGATGTAACTCATTAGCCTGTTGGCAGATGGCTTAGCAGAATTTTTGAAGAACCTGTGCTACTCAGCCAGGGTTATTGAGACCCAGAGAGAGAATGCTTAGCTACTGATACCTGAAGCACAATTTAACTCCAATTTTGAGGAAAAATTTCTCAGCTAGAAAAATTGAGTATAAATGTCATGATCTTCCTGAAGAATATATACTCGAAATCCTCCAAATTTTATATTTTAAGACATCTAAAGTAAAATCCTTCACTAAAGAAAATAACATGAATATGTGCCTGGTTCCATTTTTGAATTTTTAAAGTGAGGTCTGATTTCCCAATTTGATATTAATTTAAAAGAAACAAGTTGATGCTTAGAGTTAAAGACATCATGTCACATAAAGTCAGCTTTCAGTGTTCTCTTCTCCCCACCCCCTTGAATATTTTCTTCCTTGTGGCTGCAACTGTGCCCCCCGCTTTGGCTTTAAGCATCTCTATATTAAATATTTGAAGGGAAATATGATTTTGTCCTGCTTGACTCTTTGATAATCCTATCGTCTGTATGTTAGAAAGAAACACACTCATGGGTAAGTTCTATCTTCTCTTTCTTCTCTCCCTGTCAACTACCTTTCCCTCAGCTCTCATCTAATGAGTGTAAATGATAAAGAGGAAGGCAAAAACATGTTTGTTATAATAAACATAAAAATTGTAGTAGATATAATAAATAAAAAAGTAAAGATCTTTCATCTGTGAAGTTAGAATGATATTTCTAAACCACAGATAGTGCAGATTTGAATAGACAATTCATCCACTGGCAAATGCCTCAATGGCTCTTCGTTGACGTAAGGACTCAAACTCTCCCTCCTTACATGGTATATATGGTTCTTCATGGTCTGGTGTAGTAATAGTGAGTGAGAAAAGCACTGGATTTGATATAAAAAGACCTGGTTTGAAATGAAAACTGTAGTCACTGAAATCTGTACTTCAAGTCACACTCTAGTCTCCAGACTTATGCTCCTCACCCATCATGGTTTTGTTAATCATAATTGTGAAAGCACAGTTATGTATTCAATTCCTTATCCTTTAAAATATCACTCAGCAGGTAACACGGATGACCACTTTTTCCTTTTGGAAACAACTCTGTTCTCTTTGCTTTTATGGCAACTTTCTCTTATGGTGTTCTTTCTAAATCACTTGCCATTCTGCATCAATTTAAGTTTTGGACATGTTAATTTTTAAATGTATATGAGACAGCTACTGGGGATCATAAGTGGGCATTTGGATATTGGGGCATATAGCTCTTATAACCCCTTTTTCTCAGGCTCTGCCTTCAACTGAGCTCCAAATATTGGAGCTAAGCTCCTGGTTCCAAGTCCTCCTCTCCCCTCTCCTCTCTCTTTTCCTTTCACATTCTCCTTTCTTTCTCCCCGCCCTCTCTTTCTTCTCTTTGGTGATGACTTTTGCAACTTAGGACAATTCTCACATTTTCCTCTCTAGCAAGTGCTTTTCCTCTGAGCAACCAACCTTCATACTCAAGGCTGTTTGAAAATGAATTTGTTTCCTGACCAAAATGTGAGCTTTACAGGAACAGGAACTTCTCTTGCTTATTCAGTATTGTATCTATATTATCTAGAAAGAGGGCTTGGGACTCAATAGATGCTAAAAATATTCACCTGGATAAATGTCAGACTTTACTGATCTATGATATTTTGTGCATGCAAAATCCTGTGAAACTCCTTTAACTAAAGGTTAGCAAAAATTTCTTCCTTGGTAGACCTGTGGCTGGGTGTGTGGATAGTGCAGTGAGAAAAGGTATATACAAGCCAAGCACTGAAGCCAATGGTAAAAGGAGAGTCATTTTGTGGAAGCTTACAAGAATAAAATTCTAAATATATTATTAAATTTAATTCAGCTTACTAAATTTTTTATGAATATACCACAATTTTATCTGTCCAAGCTTTGTCAATGGATATTTGGGACATTTCTACTCATCTGTGATTAAAAACTTTGCTCCTATTCATATTACTATAAAGTCAAATTAAATGAAAATTTTATAGAGAGCTATGGTCACGTAATTTGTGGAAGGGTCTGCTTTAGCAGACAAAATGTACTGATGTTCTGAAAATGTTTTCTGAACAAGTGCATGAGGTTAGAAGTAGTATGATATTTTTTTTTTACATTTTTCCTTTTAGTATCTTTTAAAATCTATATAATTTATAAAAGTGTACTATATTACATATGTTCATTATAAATCATAATTCATAAACACATTTATGAATCTACTTCTCAATCCAAGAACTAAAACAATAAAAACTTTGAGCTACCTATTAATTTTCTTCTCTGTACCATATGTCTCCCTGTCACCTGTATCACTGTTTCACAAAGGCAACCACTATTCTTAAATTTAATATTTTCATTACATTTTTTAAAAATATAGTTTTATCATAAGTGCATATATGTCCAATTATACCAATTGAACTACATAAAATATATTATACTCTATATAATTTGTTAGAACATGCTTTTCTTTTTCTTCTTTTTTTGCTAAACATTATTTTCAAGTTATACGTTGTTGTAAATTGTTGTAATTCATAACTTTTCATTGTTGTATGAATATATCATAATTTTATTTGTTTGTTCTCTGTCAGTAGACATTTGCAATGTTTCTGCTTTTATGACATTAAAGAAGTTTTCTCTTATAGAAATCTTTAATGAAATTATCTGTTTTTTAATTTTTAATTCGTTGTTTTTAAATAGATATTTAATGACATTATATTATTTTTCTTTAATAAGATTTTGCCAATGAAAACTTTACCAATGTCTACACTTTTTAGATATGAAAAGGATTAGTATTCTTGTTATTTCCTCAAAAGAACCTTATTTCCTCTTGTCCTTGGGCCTTTGAATATGCTGTTCTCTCTATTTTGGATGACTTTTGCCTCCCTCTTCACTCTAATTTGCTTGAGTACTTCCTATTCATCTTTCACTATTTGTCTTTGATGTCACCAGGAAGCTTTCTTAACCACCCCAGGTTGTGGTAGGTGCCTCCAATCCCGTTCAGATATCCCCTAACCACTTCATATTTCCCTTTCAAGGCACTCATTATTCTTATATGAATTATATATTCTGTTTTAATTCCTCGTCTCTACCACTAGCATGCACACTTGAAATGGTAGACATTTTGCCTCATTTTGTGATCCCTAGAAGCCAACCTAGGGCTTGGCAAGAGACGAATGTTCAATAAACATTTGTTAAATAAATAAATGAAAAAATTGCTAATCTCTCACCTTCTGCTCACTAAAATTATCAATAAGGACACCTTATTTTGTTGATGTCAAAGGACAACTATTTCCTGGTAAATGAAATATTTAATAATGTTTTCCCATTGGACCAGGTGTTATCAATTTTAATGCTGTCAGCTGTCAAAGATGGAGATTAGCAAAAGACTAAACAAACTAGACCACCATTCACTTCTTGTCTCCTTTATTCCATGGAGATATATTCCATAAAGACGGCTATTGATTTCAACCATTAGACTGCCAGGAAAGCCAGCAATAATTGCTTTAGGAATTTTGTTCATGAATATTTTCTGTTAATTTCCCAGGAGCAAGACCAGCTGCTCCCCTTCTCTCAACAAAAATTAGAGAGCTGGTAGAAATTAACATACTCACAAATGCTTTTTAAGAAAAATGTTATTTACTTGACTTTGTGGTAGTGAAGAATAAAAAGCAAACTACAGAAGTAAAGTTTCTAAAGAATTTATATATAACAATCTGTAATATATATAAATCAAACCAAAGACAAAAGTAGAAAAATGTATCCGCTTTATGTAAACACTACTGTTCCTCTTTTTAAAAAACTTGATGTTTTTCAGGGTTTGGTAAACCTGAAAGCATGCTTGTCATTCTTCTTAATTAGCAGCTATGGGAAGAATACTAATCATTTCCAAAAATCTTCTGTATCTTTCATCTTTAGTTTTCTCTTTCTTTCCCATTAGTATTTGAAAATTTCCTCCTTTCCCACAAATCTTTGAAAATTGAACGAGAGACATTGAAATTGGAATGAAATGGACATTTGGAAAACTGCAACCAAGGATCTACTTTGCCTAGGATAATATATAGGTAGCCATTGCCATCTCTCCAGAATCCTCCTCCTTAATTATATTTTAAACAGATCATTCATTCAGTAAGAGTTTTTTTGCACACAGAGTTAAGGAAATTGTTTTCTTAAATTGGACACAGGTTGATAATAGCTGTTGATAATATGCATATATTAAAGTTCTCATGCTGCTTCTCCTTGGAGATTCATGCCTTTATAATTTTTCTTTTTCCAGAAACTTTCTGTTATGTTTACTATAACTCTAGATAAACTTGATAATTTTGTATGTATCTGAACTTATTAGGAATAATAATTAGGAATACTAATTCCTATTTTAAACATCTTCAGTTAGTGCAACAAGTTTTTCATGTTAGAACAATTTTAAATGTCTTTCCCCAAGCTATATATCTTTGTTAAAGTTACATTGGTAATATCACAAAGTAATTCTTGGTACCTAGAAATAATGTAAGCAGAAATTATGTATTTTATTTTGAAAACATTATCATATAGTAAAAGTGTGATGATTTCATCTCTCATTTTTAGGGTGATTTTAGGTTGCTGTGGCATCTCCTTAGGTGTTGTTTAAGGAAAATGCATTATTTGTTGAATCTTATGACAGAATCTTATGACCGAATTTTTTTTTTAAATTTGAAAAATGTTTACTTTTCAGAGAGTTTTCTGTTTACTTATGTGCTTTTGAGTTTTAGTCTAAAATTTATGTACATAAAAATATAGTGTTTATCTTAAAAAATTTCTTGATCTATTTTTTATCATCTCCTATTCAAAAGACAAATAATCTATAATCTCAGGTTTATACAGAAACAAGATATCACTGAAGTTTTTGGTTAATTGAAACTTATTAAATCTTGAAAAGTAAATCAACTCTTGGTCTTTATGCATTCATGTTCTAGTAATCCACATCGAGGCAATAGAGAATAGCAATTTTATAGACCAAACTACTTCTAATGATTTCTTTTTGACAAAAATGTGACTCATCAGTTTGACTTTTCATCAAATATTAAAAATGTTACATTGTGATCCTTTGCTCACATATTTCACCGACTTCCTTTCTTACTCCATATATTAATAATAATTATCTTTTTAAAATCAATTTTTGAATGTAGTTATATACAATAAATTCACTGACTTTAAATATTTAGTTTGAAACATTTTGACAAAACCCTATACCTGCATAACCACTACCAATTCAAGATTCTGTGTTTGTCTATTTTTGTGTTAATACCATATTGTCTTGATTACTGGTCATTGGAATTTCTGTATTATTTTTAGAATGAATTTGCCAGGATTATTAATAAAGCCTACTGGCATTTTTATTGCATTAAATTTATAGATCCCTTTGAGGGAACTGACATTATAACAGTATGAGTCTTCTAGTCATGAGTATGGTGTGTCTTTACATCCATTTAACTCTTCTGGAGTTTTTTCTCAGCAATGTAATGTAATTTTCAAGGTACAAATCTTGCATTCATTTTTTTTTGTTCCCCAGCTTTATTGAAATATAATAGACAATTAGTTGCTCATATTTACATTGTACAATTTGAGTTTTTTTCAATTATAGTTGGCATACATTAATATATTAGTTTCAGAATAGAGCATAGTGATTAGGGATCTATATAACACACAAAGTGATCACCCCACTAAATCTAGTAACCTTCTTCCCCCTTACATATTTATTACATTATCAACTATTTTCCTATGCTACACTTTATATCTTCATGACTATTTTGTAACTATCCATTTGTACTTCTTAATCCCTTTGCTCTTTTTCACTGTCTCCCCAATACCCCTCCCAGCTAGTAGTCCCCAAAATATTCTCTGTATCTATGAGTTTATTTCTTCTTCTTCTGCTGTTGTTGTTGTTGTTGTTGATTTTGTTCTTTAGATTCCATATGTGCATGAAATTATGCGATATTTGTCTCTCTCTGATTTATTTCATTCAGTGAAATACCCTCTAGGTCCATCAACAATATCTTTTCCATCCCCTTACTTTTAGTCTGTGTGTGTCCTTTAATCTGAAGTAAGTCTCTTGTAGGCAGCATATGTAGAGGTCTTGTTTTTTTATTTATTCAGCCACTTTATCTTTTGGTTGGAGCACTTATTTCTTTTCCATTTGAGGTACTTGTTGATAGGAATGTAGTTATTACCATTCTTTATTCCTGTTTTTGATACATGTTTTTTCTTCTTAAAGAAGCCCCTCTGACATTTCTTGTAATACTGTCCTGGTGTTGATGAATTCCTTTAGCTTATTTTTTTCTGGGAAACTCTTTATCTGTTTTTCAACTCTAAATGATAACTTTGCTGGGTAAAGTATTCTTGGTCGTAGATGCTGGTTTTTCATCATGTCGAATATTTTGTGCCAAACCCTTCCATCCTGCATAGTTTCTCTTGTGAAATCAGCTGCCAGTCTTATGGGAGTTCCCTTGTAGGTAACTAATTGCTTATCTCTTGCTGCTTTTAAGAGTCTCTCTTTGTATTTAACTTTTGGCATTTTCATTATGATGTGTCTTGGTGTGGGCCTCTTTGGGTTTATCATTTTTGGAACTCTCTGAGCTTCTTGGAGTTGTGTGTCAATTTCCTTCTCCAGGTTAGGAAAATTTTCTATCATTATTTTTTTAAATAGCTCTTCAACTTCTTGGTTTCCTTCAGGTACCCCTATGACACATATATTTTTACATTGAATGTGTTCCACAGGCTCCTTAAATTATTATTATAGTCTTGGCATCTTTTTTCTTGCTGTTCTGATGGAGTATCCTTGGCTTCTACTTCCTCTATATCAGTGATTCGATCCTCTTCTTAATTCACTCTGTTTATTCTCTCTAATATACTCTTCATCTCAGATAATGCGTTCTTCATTTCTAACTGGTCCCCTTTTATAATTTCCACTTCCATTTTTATATATACATATTTTCTATTTCTTTGTTAAAGTTCTCACTGAGTTCATCTATTCTTCCCCTAAGTTCATCAAACATATTAATAACCAGTGTTTTGAACTCTGCATCTGTTAGATTGCCTGACTCCATTATTCTTGGATCTCTGTTCTATTCTCTCACATAATTTCTGCTTCTTTGTCTTCCCATTTTGGCTGACTTTCTATGTCTGTTTCTATGCCTAAGTCTCACAGTCTTACTAGCATGGCTTTGTGTAGTAGGTGTCCAGTGGTACAGTCCTGAGAGAGGTTCAGGTGCAGGCCACGTTTAGCCCCAGCCTGTGACCCTTTAGGGCCACTTGTTAAGATGCAGAAAGCAATCAACAGGTTCTGTGCTTAATAGTTGTCTCAAGAGGTCATGCCAGAAACCAAGGCTAGCTGCCACCAGTGTGAGTCTTGGAGTTGGCTCAACAAGGAGCACCGAACTAGAGGACATAACTGGATGTGGCTTCAGTGAGGCCCCAAGTTTAGGGAAGCAGAGTTTCAGGGAATCCTCTGGGTGGAGTGACCTTTATTATCCAGTTTGACTATATCTTAGCCATGGTGGCACTGAGTCCGCACACTGGGAGTGGGGAGGCTTAACAGAGGAACAATGGATACCGCTGATACTTCTGCCGGGGAGAGAGCAATACCTCTGACCTTTCTCTGACAACTCAGTGTCTGCCTGTAAGTCCCTGGTGCCCCCCGAGCAGCTTACCTAGCGCTGGTGCTCAGAGCAAGCAGGCCTGTCACTACAAAAGTCCAATAGTGAACACAGCCCCTTTAAGAGGAGTCTGCAGCTGCCACCTGCAGCTGCAGCAGCCTCTGTCCCACTTAGCAGTTGGGGACTGGGCAGCCTTAGGTCTTTGTCCCCTCCTACCTTCTATCATTGCAGGTTTACTTTTTATTTCTCTCCCTAGTTGTGCTTCTATTCATCTAGATCCCAGGTGACTTTGCTTTCTCTTTGTTCCTTGTTTCTGTCACAACTTTGATTTGATCACAAGAAGAATGAGCAAAGCCCTTATCATCTATGTCATTTTTTTGCTCACATTCATTCTTAGTTCATGTGTTTCAATGATACTGTAAATGATATTTTAAAAACTTTTATTTCCCAATTATTCATTACTAGTAAATAAAAATATAATTAATAGTTGTATGTTGATCCTGAATCCTGTGACCTTTGTATTTAATTAACTGATTATCATAAATTTTTGGTATATTTTTTAGTACACAATCATATTATCTGTGAATAATGACCATTTTATTTCTTCCTAATTTACATATCTTTAATTTCTCTTATTTTATTCTCTTTCTTTCCCTCCCTCCCTCTTATTAAATGTTCTGGAATCTCTAGTACAATGTTAAATGGTAATGGGAAGAGTTAATATGCTTTTCTTGATTCAAAATTTGGAGAAAAGTGTTCAGTCTTTCACCATTAAGGATGACCTTACCTGAAGGCTTTTCATAGGTATCCTTTACCAGGCTGAGATAGGTTTCTTCTATTTCTAATTTGCTTAGATTAAAAAAATTATGAATGAGTGTGAATTTAGTCAAATGTTTTTTCTGCATCTATTAAAAGTATTATATGATTTTTATTCTTTATTCTGTAAATGTGGTAAAGTACATAATATGATTTTTCAGATATTAAATTAAGCTTGTATTACTGGTACTATGTCAGAGCCTTTCAACAATTGACTTCCATTTCCTGCTTCAAATCTTTGTTACTATTGTCATACATTTTACTTACAAATGTTATAAACCTATAAAACATATTTTTATTTTATAATGCCAAGTAGATATCTTTTAAAGAAAAATTAAAGTCCTTTATATTTACTCATTTGTTATTTGTCATTTCTGGCATTCTTGTTTAGATCCTATCTTCCATCTGGTGCCATTTTCTTCTAGCCTGAAGAACATCCTTTAACATTTCTTGTAATGAAAGTCTGCTGGTAATGAACTCTTTTATCTTTTATTTTATGAAAACGTGTTTATTGTACCTTTATTTTTGAAAAATATTTTTAGTGGATATAGAATTCTAGGTTGATAGATTCCTCCTAGGCCCCAGCTCTGTAAACATGTGGTTCCAATATTTATTGGCTCATATCGTTTCTGATGAAAGTGAATTATGAGTCATATATTTGTTCTCCTGCTATGTAATGAATATTTTTTTTCTGCTTTGGCTGATTTCAAGTTGTTCTCTTTATTTCTAGTTTTTAAAATATTTTTTTTAATTTTATGGTTGGCATACAATATATTAGTTTCTGGTGTGCAACATAGTGATTAGACATTTAACTTACAAAATGATCACTCCAGTAAGTCTAGCACTCATCTGACATCATACATAGTTAATACAATATTATTAACTATATTCCTTAGGCTATACTTTACAAACCCATGACTATTTTTTTAAGCCTACAGTCCCCAGTATTCTTAGGTGGTCTCCCATCCAAGTGTTAACCAGGCCCGACCCTGCTTAGCTTCTGAGATCAGACGAGATCGGGCGTGTTCAGCGTGGCATGGCCGTAGACCCCCTGAGTATTTTGTAACTACCAATTGTTCTAAGCCCTTACCCTTTATCACCCACTCCCAAAACTCCCTCCCATCTGCTAAAACTCAAAATATTCTCTGTAACTTGAGTTTATTTGTTTTATGTTTGTTTATTTTGTTCTTTAGATTCCACATGTAAGTGATATTATATGATATTTGTCTTTCTCTGTCTGACTTACTGTACTCAACATAACACCCTCCAGGTCCATCCTTCTTGTTGCAGGTTGTAAGATTTCATTCTTTTTTATGGCTTAGTAATATTCTATTGTATGTATGTACCACCTCTGTTTTATCCATTCATCCATTGAGGACACTCAGGTGTTGGTTGTTGTAAAAAATAATAAATGATACATGAGTACATGGATTCACATGTCCCTTGGAAGTAGTATTTTGGATTTCTTTGGATAAATACTGAGAAGTGGGATTACTGGGTCCTTTTTTGTCTCTTTATAGCTTTTATTTTAAAGTCTATTTTGTCTGGTACAAGTATTGCTACCCCAGCTCTTGTTTGTTTCCATTTTCATGAAATATCTTATTCTATCGCTTTACTTTTAGTCTATGTGTGTCTTTTGATCTGTAGTGAGTCTTTTGTAGGGAGCATATGTAAGGGTCTTATTTTCTTATCCATTTAGCCACCTATCTTTTGATTGGAACATTTATTCCATTTATATTTAATTGTTCATAGATATGTAGTTATATTGCCATTTTATGTTTCATATTTTTGATCTTTTTTTCTTTTTTCTTCTTCTTCTTAAAGAAGTCCCTTCAACATTTTCTATAATACTGGCTTGGTGGTAATGTACTCCTTCAGCTTTTTCTTGTTTGAAAAGCTCTTTATATGTCCTTCAATTCTAAATGATAGCTTTGCTGGGTAGAGTAATCTTGATTGTAGGTCCTTGCTTTTTATCACTTTGAATATTTCATGCCAATCCCTTCTGGTCTGCAAAGTTTCTGTTGAAAAATCAGCTGACGGTCCTATGGGAGATGCCTTGTAGGTAACTAGATGTTTTTCTTTTGATGCTTTTAAGATTCTCTCTGTTTTTAAGCTTTGGCATTTTAATTATGATGTGTTTTGGTGTGGGCCTCTTGGGTTCATCTTATTTGAGATTCTCTGTGCTTCCTGAGCTTGTCTGTCTGTTTCCTTTACTGGGTTGGGGAATTTTTACTTCATTATTTCTTCAAATAGGTTTTCAATTTCTTGCTCTTTCTCTTCTCCTTCTGGTATTCCTATGATGTGAATTTTGGTATGCTTGGTGAAGGCCCCTTAAACTACCCTCACTTTTTTGGATTCTTTTTTTTCTTGTTGCTGTTTCAATTAGCTGTTTTCTGCTACCTTATCTTCTAAATTACTGATTCAGTCCTCTACTTGATCTAATCTACTGTTGATTCTTCCTATGGTCGTCTTCATTTATTGTATTTTCCAATTCTGACTGGTTCTTTTTTATGTTTTTTTTTTTTAATCTCCATTTTTATGTTTTCTATCTTTTGGTTAACATTCTCACTGAACTCCTCTACTCTTCACCTAAGTTCATTGAGCACCCTTATAACCAGTGTTTTGAACTCTGCATTTTGAACTCTTCATTTTGTTTAGTTCTTTTTCTGGAGCTTTTTTCGGTTCTTTCATTTGGGACATGTTTATTTGTGTCCACATTTTGGCAGCCTCCCTGTGTTTGTTTCCCTGCATTAGGCAAGGCTGTTATGTCTCCTGGTCTTAGCAAAGTGAACTTACGTAGTAGGTGTCCCGTGGGGCCCAATGGTTCAGTCTCCCCTGGCCACTTGAGCTGAGTGCTCCAAGTGTGTCCCTTGTATGGATTGTGTATGCCCTCCTGTTGTAGTTGTTTCTTAGTTGCCATTTGCATGTCAGTGGGAAGAACTGATTCTCAGGCTAGTTTATTGTGAGAACTGGCTGGTGAGGGGCTGAATCTACAGAGCAGGGTTCACTTTAGCAGGGCTCTGGTGCCTGTCCAGTCTGCCCTTTGGGTGTGTTGTTCTCAGATGCAGCCCTGGCTGGTACTCTAGCTTGGGTCAAAACTGACCATTGAGAATGCCATCACCAGAGCCTCCTGGGAGGGGGCTACGCTGCAGGCCAAGTTTGGGTGTAGCATATGACCTTCCCAGCAAATGCCACCTGGCAAGAATCGCCATGTAATTCACAGGTGGCTGCCACCTATGCTGGGCTTAGAGTTTTCTTGAGAGGCTAAGCTGGGAAATGAGTCTGGCTGCTGTTATTTCTGGGCTTGGGGCTGCCCAGCAAGAGGTATGAGACACATTGAGAATAGATGCTGCTTGTTTGGGGTTTTTGAATCTTTGAGAGATTTTAGGAAATTCTACAGCATGAGCCAAAGTAGGCCATTTGTATGGAAAAGCCACTGGAGGTGGCATGGGTGGGTCTGCAAGTTGCTAGAGAAGGGTCTCAGGGAATCACCTGGGTGAGGTGACTTGTGTCAGCCAGGTTGATGGAGACTCAAATACATCAGCTATCTGGGTCTTCGCACTGGGAGTGGGGAAGGCTCAACAAAGAAACAATGGATTCTGCCAGCACTTATGTCTGGGAGAAAGCTGCCCCTTCAGTCCTTGCTCTAAAGCTTGAGAACTCAGTTCTTCCCTGTATGTTCCTGATGCCTTTCAAACTGTTGTTTCAGTGCTGGAGCTCAGAGCAAGTGAGTCTGACAGTGAGTAAGTCCATGCAAGGGCCACTTAAGAGGAATATCTTTGACTCCAGCCTCCCTTTGTCTCACTCAGCCACAATCTTTGCTAGTTTTCACAGCCAGAGTTGTGTGGACTTCTCTTTCTGGCACTAAAACCCTAGGCTAGGGAGCCCAGTGTGGGGCTGTGACCCCTCACTCCTCTAGGGGGAGCTCTGCAGCTGAGATATCCCTTCTGATTCTCAACTACCACATGCAAATGTGGGACCAGCCAGTTTTGTATTAGTGCTTTCCCCACCAGTCTTGAAGTAACCTCTTATATAGGTTCCTAGTTGTAGGACTTGTGTTCAGACAGCCTTCAAGTGACTCTCAAAAATGGCTATTCTGTAGTTTAGATAAGTATGGTGTGGTCATGAGAGGAGGTGAGCACAACATCTACTTATTACACCATCTTGACCGGGAACCTATCACTAGTTTTAAATAACTTGATTATGATGGGATTTTGTGTTTTGTTTGTTTGTTTGTTTGTTTGTTTTTGTATGTGTGTATCCTGCTTGAATTCATTGAGATCCCGGGTTCTGTAGGTTTACATTTTTCATTATATCTGGAAAAAAATTGTTAATTATGTCATCAAATATATTTCTGCCTCTTCTTTCTGGGACTACTCTCATATTTATAATAGATTTCTTATTTTTGTCCCAGTGATTATTGTGATTGTCATTTTTTTTCAGCTAGTTTATTTCTGTAATTTTATTTGGAAACTTTCATTTGCACTTTCTGTAAGGGCAAATTACCAATGTAATGTGTCAAATTACCAAAAAATTACCAATTTTTTCCTCTGTAGTCCTTGTCTGGTAATTTTATAAGTATTTTGGGGTCTGCTTCCATTTATTCCTGTGGGTTAACAGTTTGGAAAGTGCCTCCAGACAGAAAGCTGAGGTGATTGTGTGGTTTTCCTAATTTTTCCTCTTTAATTTCATGAATTATAATTCTTTACTGCCTATTTTCCAATTCTGAAAACAGTTGTTTCATATATTTTGTCCACTTATCTAGATATTTATGGTGGAATAGTTTAGCCCATCATGACTGGTAAGGCAAATTATGACAATTATCTTTTAATTTTGGTTTCTCTAGAATATTTCTTTCTTTTTTTGTGTGTTATATGGAAAAGTAATGGAAGTAAAGTCTAAAGTTTAATTGAATTGGAGTTAAGCATTCATTTAAAATGGACAACCAGTTACATATGATACTCTAAAGATCTCCCTCTTTATTTGCTACCTGTATGAACTTTGCTAAAGTTTCCATTATTTTCTTTAGTTCTTATTTTAGATTGTCAGGTTATGATATCTATTTCCCATTTATCAAAGGCCTCACTTGTCCTTCTCTATATTGCTTTTCTCTCTTGATTTCAACAAGACCAGGTTTCACATTTATTTCCAAAAATTACCTCAGGTTGTCATTATTGTCTTAACTCTTAATGATTTCTTCTTCTTACCCCGGTCATTGCTGAAATTGCTACCTAAGAACACTGGACTTAGATTCACAGTACTGAAGTATGTATACCAACATCACTACAGCTGTATGGCTGTGTGGGAAACTTGTATAACTTCTCTGAATTAACTCACCTATGGGATCAGAGTGAGAATACACCTTCTTACCTCACAGATTTGATAATGGTAATGTACAAATATAAGCTTCAAAGCATGTTACTATCTTTGTACTTACTTATATAACAGGATACCAAGTAATTTTGTTTTTACCATCTATGCTTTTTTATTAGAAAAATATTCTCTAATGTGTCATACATAACTTACACATTGTCTTCTGCTCCATAAAATCAATTTTAAAATATTGAGCTAGAAGACAATTCTGAGAGGCATGTCAACCCTCTGTGACTCATTTGGAATTAAGGTGCATTTTGCTCTCTCTCTCCAGCAGATTCCCACAGATATCCCAGGCTTGCACAGTTGGTGGACTTTTAAGATCATGAAGGTTCTTAAGTTCAGAACCATTAATTTATAGTAAATTTGTGATTTAAAGATTTTCTTTAAAATTATTTTTTGGGGGGATTTAGAACCTGTTTCCCAAGGACATGTTATTCTAGATCATAGCAAAAGACCAGATCACAAAACTTTCACAGTTATAATGTAGCTGCACTATAGAGGTTAACTGAAACAAATAAACTAATATTCGTGTCAGAGACATTTGAGCTATGAAGATTAAATTAGTTTTAGCCTAAACATATGAATCAAGGGTATCTCTGATAGGTGTAATTCCCCAGGTCTGTTTTATTCATAGGTAATTCACTTTTAGTAGCTTGTGTTAGCTGATGAGTATTTTTCACATCTTAGCTACTGCACTCAGAACAAAAAAAAATCTTTTTTTGCTTTATTCAGGATATATGTTGAGGGCTGAGGATCTTTATTGGATAGTCAGTGAAACCAGGGGCTTGCCATTGATGGCATATCTTGATTTCTCAAGTGTCCTAATATGTGGAATTATGTGTGTGTGTATTTCATAAATGGTATGAACTAAATGTGTTCCCATCAAATTCACACACTGAAGCCCTAATCCCCAATGTAATGGTATTTGGAGGTAATTATAGTTAGATTAGGTCATGAGGGTGGGGCTCTTATGATGGGAATAGTGCCCTTATAAAAAGAAGAAGACACATGAGTCCTCTCTTTATATACAGGAAGAAGGCCACCATCTGCAAACTAGAAAAATGGTTCCCACCAGACACCAACTCTGTTGACATCTTTATCTTGGACTTCTCAAACTCCATAGTTGTGAGAAATTAATGTCTGTGGGTTAAGCCACCCAGTTTGTGGTTATTTTGTTATAACAATGTAATATTATTATATAGCAATGTAAATATGTATATATTTTTTGTATAACACTGTTATATTATATAGCAACATAAATATGCCATATATTCAGCATAAGTTGAATATTTAAGTGAACATGTATAATATGCCCATCTTCCCATCATACATATTTCTTTATATAACTTAATTCTTTCCTCTTCATTCACTCATATCAGTCAAAATCCTGAAAAGTAAGCAGGACTTATTTTTCTCTGTCCCACTGCCCTTTTTAGACTTTTTTACAGTACGGTGCTTGTTTTAAAAAACTGCCACTTTACATCATTGCATTTTATTCCCCATAGCCACACTTGTGAATAGGAAAATAAAACAAAAAATTTTTCTTGGCATTAGATAAAATGGAGTGAGTTTGTTTTGATGGCTTTGGGGAGTTGGTTGGAGGGATAGCTGAAACACTAAGCTTAAGGTGTAACTCTATGGGGCCTTGATACTGATGTAGGTTATTGCTAAGTTTTAGTATTATCACTTAGGATTCTGATGATTATTGTGGGAATTGCACTCTGATGAATATAACAAAGAGTGTAGTAAAAACAGCTTTACTATTACATTGGTGGAGCCCCCATAACTTTTCCTTTGTACAGTTTTGTATTTAATTCCTAAAAAATAGAAAAGTCAATTTAAGTGAAATAGGAAAAGGTTATCAGGATGGCTAGATGTGTGCTATTCCTTAATTTTATTTGCCTTTTGTTAACCTTGAGTTTTTAGTAAAATCTTGTTTGATTACTTCTGGTTTATCACATTCCTGCTTAGGAAAGAAAAACAAAATCTTACATTATAATCTTGGATAGAGCTTTAAAAGAGAAAATAACACTCCTCAAGGAAGCACTGCTGATAAGGATGATGGCTAGGTATTCCCAGGGAAAGGTAAATATGAGCACTTGGAAGCTCACAATGATTCCTCCTCTCAGAGATGGTCTTCCCACATTGCTATGTCGAATGATCTAGCTTAATTTTATTAAGAAACATAACTTACATGTTCTGAACATGAAAAAAAGTAACCTAAGAAATAAAATATGCTCTCCTTTTCCCCTCTCCAGTTTTTAAGTTTTCATTTTTTGGAGTTATTTTAGGATGATACTGGTTTATGTTAGGAATACTAGATCCAAGAATACCAGAATACAAGTGTCACAAAGTGCTATGATGTTCTGTAAAACATGGAAATAACTCTCTTTCACAATTTTAGTAGATATCATTTGTAGAACTAAATTTTTTGAATAAAACTGACAGTTCCATTTAACTTTTGTTTCCACAACAAGGTTTTATAAACTTACTGGAGTTCACTAGTTCACATAAAACTTATACTTTTGTTGCTTTCTCCAAACTCGAGTCCTAACATGGTTCTTTTTGTATCTTGACTGAGCTTCAAGATTATTGATGCCTAGGAAGCAAGTAGATCTACTATTTGTTTTACTGATAAGATTTTTCTTCTCTGCTTCGGTTTTCTTTATCTCCTAACTATTTAACTATCCTATGCAGCCCCATCTCCTGTTTCCTAGATAGAGTGCTAACTTGATCTATGAAAATGTGCTTTTGTCCTTCTGGACAAACTTATTCTGAATTGTAGTTTATGCCATTTGAAATACTGCTAAAAACATGTACTTTATTTTATTAGATTCTATCATTTGGAGAACTTTTGCCAAAGTTAATATCCTGACAAAACCCCTCAAGAACAGAATAAGAACAAGAGATTAGAATTCTAGAGCCAGGAAAGATTACTGTTGAATTACAGACTCAATACATATAAAATAGCTCAATAATAAAACATGTAAGACTGTGACTTACCAAATTAATAGATAAAATGAGAAAACACATTTAGTTATCTCTTTATAGCTGAAAAAGCATTTGATGTATTTCTTCTCTCATTTTTATAAGAAACTCAACGCAATGCAGTATATTAACAAAATATACATAATGTAATAAAAATATAATTATTGTTCCATGTCTAAAAAACAACAGCACCTAGAGCATCTAAAAAATCTAAAAACTATTTTTTTTACCTTTAGGAACAAGAGAAAAACATTGTTCTTTAATGAAGTCCAGCTAATGTAATACAATTAGAGAAAGAAATGAGGGGTATAAAAGTTATAAAATAGAAGATGAAATAAGTATTTGTAGGTATATGGCTATATACATTAAAAATCCAAGTAAGTTACTTGAAAAATCTATTAGAACAATAAGAAAATTCAATGAGATGGCTGAGTACATTAAGATAAAAACAATAACCTTCCCATATACAAAATAAAACAAGATAGAAAATTATAATTGAAGGAAAGTATCTATTTATTACCCATAGCCAAAAGATTAAATACTTAGGAATAAACTTAATAAGGAATATAAAACATATAAATGAACAAAAATTTAGAATACTACTGGGGTGTCCAAGAAGAATTAAATAAGTAGAAGTCATTTCCTCTTCTTAGATATGGAAACTCAGTATCATTATGTTTATTCGTCTCCAGTAAATTTATATGTTTAGTATTCTCCTCAATGCTTACACTAAGAAATTTTTAAAATAAACTACACAAACTAATTCTAATTTTCTTGTGTTAAAATAAACTTGTACATATGAGTTTTTAGGAAAATTCTGAAAAAAAGAGGTACAAACTTATTGCTTTTTACATGTACTCACTGAGACAATGGGTAGTTAGTCCTACAGAATATTAAACATATTACAACGATATAGTAATTTAAAATTTGGTACTGGTACTTGTATAAATAATGTATAGATCAATAAAACAAAGTGAAATGTACAGAAATGGATTTAATATATTTGAGAATTTGTTATGTGTTAAAGGTGGTACTGAAAAATCAGTGGAGAAAAAATGAATTATTCAATAAATGATGCTGGGACAACTTCATAGCCATCTGGAATAAAATAAAATTGGCTTCCATCCTGATTTCATATGAAACAAAGGTTTTAGTGTAAAAAATTAATAAGTGAAAATACTAGGACAAAACAGCAGAAATGAAAAAAAATTTTTTTTTGGAAAAAGAAACACTTCCAAATGTCATATAAAACCCAGAAATCATAAAGTAAATAATTCATAAATTTAAAAATAACACTTGCATGGCAGAAATAACTATGAATAAAATGAAAATAAGAAATTTAGAAAAAAATATTTGTAACTTTTATCATAGGCAAAAAACTAATTTCTTTAATATACAAAGACTTTCCATTCATTAATAAGGAAATGATGAATAAGTCAATAGAAATAAAACCAAAAGTCATAAATATATAGTTAACAGAAAGAAATTTTAAGTGACTCCAACTTATGAAAACATACATAAGTACTTTCAAAATAGAAGATAAATATAAATTAAAACCACAGTGAGTTAGGTGAATATGCTCTTAGAGAGGCAAAGATGAACAAATTAGATAATACAAATTTGTGTTTGTGTGTGACATGGGTTAATCATAAAACTAATAATAATAATTAACATTTTTTGAGTGCTCCCTTGGTGTCAGGAACTTTCTAAGGGTTTTACATGTATTTATTAACCAATTTTTCACAATGATCCTGTAAAGCAAGCAAGTACAATTACTAGCTCTATTTTAAATAGCAAAATTGAGGTCTAGAAAGATAAGCAACTTGCCTGGTTGTGAAGAAAGTAAGTGACAGAAGTAGAAATTGAATCCAGGAGATCTGGCTAAAAGATGTTTAGAGGACAGCTGTTGTTGTCCTCTAAATCAGTGGTACCCAACCTTTTTGGCACAACGGACCGGTGCTCCTATGAGAATCTAATAATGCCTGATGATCTGAGGTGGAGTTGAGGCAGCGATGCTGTGCAGTGTCAGCAAATACAGATGAAGCTTCTCTTACTGGTAGCTTATCTCTTGCTCTGAGGCCCGGTTCCCTACAGGCCACAGACAGACTAATACTGGTCTGCACCCTGGGAGGTTGGGGACTCCTATTTTAAATGGTGTTACAAATGCCCAGTTGCTTTAACCCTAAAATTCCACTGTCAGAGTTTTATCCTACAGATTTATTCACATGTGTACAAAATGAAGAATGGACACAGATATCCTCTGCAGCCCTGTCTGTTATAGCAGTATCTTAGAAACAAAAGTTCTCAGTAGGAACTCCTTATATATACTATGGTACAGCCATGCAGTTGAATCCTAGGATGCTAAAAGCAAAATGACAAAGCTTTTAAATTTCCTCATCTATACCATTTGCATAAAAAGTATATTATTATTTGCATAAAAAGTATATGTCTATAATTTTTGTGTGTGTCCTCATATTATATTAGAAAACCTCTGGAAAGATGCACAAGGAATTAGTCATTATAGCTGCTTTGGGAAAAGAAATTGGGGATTTGGATAGGAGGAAGACTCATTTTTCATTGCATATCCTTTGGTGTTGTTTAAAATTTGTACCATGTGAGTGTATTATCCACAAAAAACAAAATGCATTGATGCAATTTATTTTATTTTTAAATGTTTACAAACATTTATTTATTTATTTGATTGTTTGTTTAATTGAAGAAATGTTTTAAATTCTCCCCTCTATATACTTTCTCCCTGCCCACATTGATACAATTTTTACATGGTTTTGGGAAATGGCTTTACCATATTCCAAAACACCAAGAGGTGTCAGAGAGGTGATAGGCATGCATCCTCTTGGGAACAGCTGCCTCTAATGAGAACAGGTGGGATGGGAATGAGTTGTGTTTCAGATGGTATTGAGGCGGATCTAAGGTTGACATCTATTGAACTGGGCTTCCTCTCTGCTGAAAGAGACATTTTCTTTTTTCTTAAATTAAAATTTTTTCAATTACAGTTGATGTTTAATATTATTTTATATTAATTTTAGGTGTAAGAAATATTGGTTAAATATTTATATAATTTATGAAGTGATCCCCTCAATTAGTCTAGTACTCACCTGGCACTATACATAATTATTATAACATTATAGACTATATTCCTTATGCTGTGCTTCGCACCCCTGTGACTATTTTGTAACTACCAATTTCTACTTCTTAATTCCTTCATCTTTTTCAACCAGTCCCTCCAACTCCCTTTCAACTGATAACCATCAGTTTGTTCACAGAAATATTTTCTATATCCGTATAAGGGATATTCAGGCAATGTTGAGGTTTGCTCTCCCTGTTCTCACCTGTCTCCATTGCCTGTATAAACACCAGATGCTGGAACCATCTGCACACCTGGTATTATGCCTGGGCCTCCTAGAGACACATTTTCCACTCTCTCTGCTCAGTTTTGCACTCCATCATTCACTGGTTTGTTTTTATAGCTCAGAATCTTTGTTGTTTTTTCTTCAGTACCATGGTCCACAAATGTGGAACCTTAGAATGCTTAGAGATAATCTAAATCTAAGTGTTTCTTCTATAGAAAAGGATATAAAGGTCAGAGTGGTGAAGGAATTTACCTTCTCAGTCTCTCTCCCTTGCCCAGTGATAGCGGTATCCTCTCTGCATGCCCAACTACTGCTGAGATGCCTCTTGTCTGCCTCCTTTCTGGATGGCTTTGCTCTGTTAGATGGAACTGAGAATGGCTCCCTATCATTCTAGATGGATATTTAAAAAATATTCTACAGTATAGAGATGTGATGGATCGGATGATAAATTAGGATATAGCTATTGAAGATACAAATAAATGTTTACTTCTCACTGAGTCTAAGTTTGGTTTTAGGCACTTTTATGGTCAGTGTTTGAGTTTGTTAGCTTAGAGCAATAAATGTGGCAGAGGTGTTCTGGAGAAACAACTTCCCTTTGTCATCTTGCTATAAATGTCTTCATCATGGTTATTTTAGTATTTGTGATGCAGTGAGGACAGAGTTCTTGAGAAAAAGATAAAGATTCTGGGCTATGAAAACATGGGATTGGACATTGGCTTTGGTAAATAATTTGTAAAGGTGTTCATTTTCCAGTAAATTAGGATAAATTCCAAGTAGCATGCTTCTTCTTGGTACTTAGGGCAACAAAACTCACTCAGTGTACTTAAAAATTTAGATGACTTATAAATCAATCGAACATTTTAAAATTGTCAACTAATTATTTTTAAGTTAATTTCAGATGATTGATTGTGATTAATAGGTAAGTGAATTTAAAAATTAATGAAAAAGTGCCTACATCTTGTTATTGTAACAGTGTTATGAATACTCTAGTGTAATTAATGACAAAAGTGATGTCCATAACATTAAAGTACATGAGCAAAGTGTTATTATCATTGGTTCTGACTATCAATTACTTATTCTACAAATCATCTTTGAGGACTAGTACATGCAAGGCAATGTAGGAACTGCTAAATGCTTCTTTGCTATTGTACTCACAACCATTTTATAGCATATATTTTTTTTATAACATTAAGATGAATTTCAGATGAATTACAGGGTGCAAAATCTTAAAGTCAATAAAGAATAAAATATTGCTGTAAACGATATCTCCAGATAGGAAGCCAATTAAATCATGAAAATAAACACTCAATAGTTTTAGTCAAATTAAATCCCTGTACTTTAAAGTCATCACTTTGAGCTAAATTAAAAAGAAAGAATAACCTGGAGAAAATAATAGAAAAAAATAACTAAAAGTATTTCATCAGATGTTTATCTATAATGATTCTATAGCTATTATTAATAATGCTACAATCTATGTTATTTCTAAATCAAGTAGTAGAAAAAATCCTTGCCTTGTAATGATTATATTTTTTAAAAATCTATCTAAGGAAAAGGAATAAGAGTAATAATTTAAAAATAAAATTTTCATGTGTTCCTGTACATGAAACTCCAAAATGTATTCAACATAACCACCAAAATTCTCATTTGGGCTTATGAGGTCTTACATATTCATACCCCGCCCCCCACCTTAAAAACAAAACAAAACAACCCTATTTAGTTTCATCTCTGGTCACTGTTCCCTAGCATCTCTTCTCCAACAGCATTAAGAAACCCAAAGTCCCTGTTCTTTCTTATCTCCTTCTTGTTTTTGTTTCTGTATCCAGGAAGATGGGAGAGATTATGTTAGAAACCCACAGGGATCATCTGGACTTAGATAATTCTGATTCCTCTCCTTGCCTTGCCCTATGGTTGCAAATCCCTGAATGCCTCAACAAACTGTTTGGTTTCCTTATTCTGCCCATATCTCTTTTAGTAGTACTCCCTTCATTAAAGTTTCTTCAAATTCCAGGGAATGTTGCCATGTTCCTTCATATTAACCTGAATGATACAGCATTCAAAATTCAAAATTAAGAGGTGTTAATATTTTTAATATTTTTTTAAATTAAAAAAATCAACTTTATTTAGATATGATTTATATATAATAAAATACACCCATTTTGATTACATAGTTTGATGAATTTTGGCAGTTGTATATACTTATGTTACCATCAACACAAACAAGAAAAAGTGCAAGTCTAATACTCTCCAAAAACTTCCTGTGCCCTTTCTTGGTCAAATCCCTTCCCCACTTCTCCCCTAGCCTGCACCCCTCTCCCCTCCCCTCCCATCCCCTGCCCCCACCAAGGCAACCTCTAATCTGCTTTCTGTATCTATAGATTAGAAGTGTGTTCTAGAGTCAGTTAGATGTACTCAACACTTATTTGTATTGTCTGACTTCCTTTGCTCAGCATAATATTTTTGAGATTTATTCATGTTGTTGCATTTATCAGTAAATCATTTCTTGGATATATTATAACTTGTTTATCCATTCTTCTGTTGATGGGTATTTAGGTTGATTTCAGGTTTTGACTATTAAAAATAAGGCTACTATGAACATTCATCTACAAATCTTTGTGTGGACATATTTATTTTGGGGGATAAATAATTAGGAGAAATTCAGAAATGTATAGTGTTTGTACAACTTTAAAAGTAGCTGCCATATATTTCTCCAAAATGGTTGTACCAGCTTACATTCCTACAAGCAACATATCAGAGTTCCAGTTGCTCTATATCTTCACCTAGCACTTGTTATTTTCAGTTTTTTAAATTGTAGTCTTACTAATTAATGGTCAGTAGTATTTCATTGTATTTTTAATTTGCATTTCCCTGATGACTGATGATATAGAGCATCTTATCATTATCCATTTGCCCATTTAAAAAAGTGAGATTATTTGTCTTCTTATTATTGAAAATATATATTCTGGATATGTCTTTTGTCAGATATCTGCCTTGCAAATATTTTCTCCCAATTTCCCTTGGCCTGTTAGATTTCTCTTAAAAAACACACACTCTTCTATACTCTCCACTCTGTTGGGGGTTGGGAGTGTTAGTTAAATGCCTTTGGTTATGTGCACATAAACTTAATTTAACTAACTTAAACAAAAGACATAATTTTATTAAGAGGTGGGTGAGTTCACTGAATTGAGTAGAAGTTGGAGGTGAACAATTCTTCCTCTGAAAGGGCAGGGAGCTGGGAAGACTTAGGTTGTCAACAGCAGGAACTGTGGAATTTCTCCCTGGAAACATTGAGTAACATGGAATCTCTGAAATTTCTGCTCTAGATTCAGATACCTGGGACAGAGAATCTAGCCAGCTTAGCGTAGACCATGGGCCTATCCTAGTGCCTAGGAAAGAAGATGTTCTGTGATTAGCAGCCTGACCAGGCACATATGGAAAGGAGAAAGTGAAATTCTTTTAACCTAGTTCCCATTTGTCCCTAGAGTATTTGCTGGTGGTGCTTGCAGCTGCAGCATTTACTCCAAGATAACTCACGGATTACAGTCCTAATCTTACCCCTAAATTTTGCCATATGTCTCCAATGCTTTTCAGAGAATTGCATCAAAACAGGACTAATGCATTTGGACAGCTCATTTGAACAGAAAACAGCTGCCAAACAATCTGAAAAAAAAAAAAAAAAAAAGACTGTAAAGGGAATGGCTGTAGTCAAATTCTATGGTGAATTTATGGCACTGGAATGGTGTGACAAGAAAGAGGTGACAATGTTGTCAATATTCCACAATGCAATTGTGATTGAAGCAGACAACAGAAATGGAAAGAAAACTAAGAAGCCATGTTACATTGTGAATTATAGCGAGAATATAGGAGCAGATGACTCGGCTGATTACATGCTCATTTCTTATTCAACAGAGCACAAAAGGCACATGTTTCAGTATAAGAAATTCTTTCTCCATCTTCTCAACATTACAGTGCTGAACTCCTGCATCCTGTTCAAGAAGGACAATCCCTCTGAGCACACGATCAGCCATGTAAGCTTTGGACTGATACTGATTGAAAGAATGCTGGAAAAGCATCTTAAGCTAGGGCAGTGACGTCTTCGAGGTTGTCTGTGCTCTGATGATGTCCACCATTTTGCCTATCTGTAAGACATTTCCCTAAGAGCATACCACCAACATTAGGGAAACAATTATCCTGCTTGCATAATGACAAGGATGGCAAGAAGATCCAGAGAGAAGCACAATGTTTTTGTGTGGAATGTGATTTTCCACTTTGTGTTGTCCTGTGCTTTGAAATTTACCACATGAAAAAAATTATTAAATACTGATCATCATATACATTTCTGTTACATTAGGATAAGAGACAAGTTCTGTTTAGAAATAACTCCAAGAACAGCTTTTATATTTTAGTTTTACATTGGAAACCAGTTAAATTTGTTTCAGCCTCCAAGAGTGTGTTTATGTAAAATTAAATTAACACTGGCAGTGAGCTGCACTTTTTTTTTCTAAACAGGAAATGAGTTAAAAAAGTAAAGATGTTTAGTTGGTACAAGAGGGAGAAGTGGTGCTTAGTATATTTACAACAAAATATATCCTCTACAAAGGGGGAACTGTTAATCCATTGATACTTTGGTATAAATATATTTATTAAATTTCATTTTATACTGGTACTTGGTCAAGCAAAGGGGAATGATATTGAATGTTATCGTCTAGCCACATTCTAGGTACTTTTATGAAAATTATTCCATTTAATGGAAAATGATGGCAGTGGAGTCTGGGAACAGACGATAATGAAAGAGAAGGGCTGTAAAGAGGGAAAATAAGGAAGGACTGAGGGCTATTTTAAACTAGCTTTTCTATAGTAGCTTTGTCTAGATAGAGAGCTTATGTGACTGTTGGCCAATGAGTTCGCTATTCAATTGCCCTCATCTCTACAAAACTTGATTGTATTTAGATGTTTTATATTACTTCCCAGTAGAAACCCATCAAGGACTTCAAAAACAATCAACTGTGGATAGAATTCTCTTGGAATTCTGGATAATTTATTTTGTGGTAGAAGTAAATGAGAAGAACAAGTATCATGTGTCGAGAAAGGAGGGAAAAATCATAAATCAAAAGTTACACACCATTAAATTAACTTTCAGATTTGAACAAATGGAGTTTCAGGAGAGAACAAAATAGAGAAGCAGAGATGAAGCACAAGTGCACAGAAATTAATTTCTTAGGAAATGTGAGACTAACATCTGTTTTTGTATTTCAGAGTGGCACAAATATGGGAGGTCAGAAAACCTTTACAGGCTGTTGCTTGTGGAGCAAGTACACCTTGCTATAAATAATCTTTGCAACTCTGACCCTGAAAGCTGATATTAGATATGTTTAGTTAGATGTCTTCTGATTATATTCCCTATTGTATTCACTTTCTTCACTAGGACTGCCTAATAGGTTGCTAGCTCATTCACAGAAGATTTTAACTGGCTTTTGATAGCATGCTTAGAGATGAATTATGTTAGTAATTTGGTCTTTAAAGTGAGAATGGATGTTGTTCATATGCCTGAAAACTAAAATATTGTATCTCTCATGTTCCCCCAAATAAAACTATGTTTTGAGTGAGGAAATATAGCTTTGTTTCTGTTTTTAAAATACTTGAAGATGATTGTATTCCCTGCCAGATTCTCTTAGGCTACGGGATATTTATTAGCCAGGCCCTCTGTATAGGATATTTTTTATTCCAAAATAGAATAAAGCCTCATATGTTCAGACTTTTTAAAAATTAAGAATTTGTGATTATTTGAAAAGGGTTGAGATTTACCTTTGTATCATGAGAAAAGGATAATACAAGCAATATTGTTAGAATATGTTTAACCGGGATAAAGGAACTAAACCCTTCAGTCATATTCAAAGTACTTATTTAGTGGTTATGGGTAGTAGATTGGACTTATCTGTTGTTTGCCTAGTGGAATTTTAAGTGTCTTCCCAGCACAATTACCTCTGAGGTGCTATTGATGCTTATTGCTCTTATATCAGAGGGAAAACTATTCAGAGAATATTTTTTGAGAGGCATGAGGTTTAAAGTGCTTCTGAATCTTATAATAAGAATAAAATGGTAATTGGTGATGTTCTATTTAGAATATCTCGGAGCTATATTAAAGCCATGTGTATGCCTACATGAGCATAGTACAAAAATAATATCTAGGGAATACAAACCATCTTTAGCAACAAGACTGAAATGACATGCTGAGATAATAAAGTAGTATCTTGTTTTCTTAGGTACCAAAGGTGAGTGTTAAAGCCAGGACTTTAAGGGATCAATAATGCTTCTATCACTATATGAATAATTAGTGAGAGGAAGTAGTTTTTCCTTAGGTAGATAATATCTAAAAAATTTCATAGATCACAGTGAGTAAAATTATATCTTTCA
The DNA here is from genome assembly GCA_028627145.1 of Eidolon dupreanum. Classification (NCBI taxonomy): domain Eukaryota; kingdom Metazoa; phylum Chordata; class Mammalia; order Chiroptera; family Pteropodidae; genus Eidolon; species Eidolon dupreanum. The sequence continues at coordinate 51,521,353 of CM053504.1, read as the reverse complement.
AGTTTTCAGAATTTGCATTCTTTGTTCTTACTAATGTATATTTATATAGGAAGTGTGGTATAAGACCTGAAATTAATATTATGTGTTGCCTTAATATCTGGTGAAATTGGAAGGGCCTTGAATGGCCTAACCACAAATGCCCTGTCCTTTGTTTCTTCAGATACATCTTGTAGCCAAACAAACCACCAGTCAAAGGGACCAAATGAAATTCATGCTTATTTCTGAGTATTGGGTTTCATTTTTCTGCTGGCCTGTGAATTACTCAAACAAGCCAATCACATCCAATATAAGGGAACAGAGGCACACCCCACCCTCTTAATATTACAAAACCTGCCTCCCACAGCCCCTGGTTGTTCACTCTGTCCTGTCTCTGAGTGCAACTGCTGTATGGCCCTGCATGGTGTTTCCTTGCTCTGGGCCATAGATATATATATGACTAATAACTATTGTTGATCTCATCTGTCTAGTGTCAGGTGTCATGTGGATATCTGTGTAACCTTGTGGTAGGAATCCTTTCTTCACCAATGAGGAGAGAGGCATTAAAACAGTAAAATACCAATGTAGAAAACTAAAGATACCAATATCTTTGTAATCACAAGATTATTAAAAATTATGTCATTATTTTGAGAGAAGTATATCAAACATATAGTAAAAAAAGAATGTATACTCAAAAGGGTTAAGTTGTAAAATCCATGAATTGCTTCAGTTGGTGAAAATGTTATTATTATGACACAGACAATACTTAACTATGATGTTTCAGCTCATTGAAGAATTAAGTTTGAACTCAGAACCCAATCTAGAAGTTAGAATTTCTGCCACTGTAAATTAAATCTTAATCTACTTCATTATGACAGTGTAAAGTAAAAGACAGAGGGCCAGAATGGGGGAAATCTCATAATGCTTCACAAACTAAGCAGATATAGACTACTCTTGGGGAAATAAATAATGAGCAACATGTGTTTTAAAAGACCATTTTTGGAAAACCAATTTTCTTAAATGTATAATAAATGAATCTTAGATATTTAAGACTAACTTCGAACAATTGTGGATTTAGAAATGGAATGATTTTAATAAATAACAATAACAAAGACTCTGGCATAAGAAAGTCCTGTATCAACATGGAATATTTTGGTAGACACGCAGAAAAGGAATAGGAGAAAGTAGATAGTGAACAAAAAGAAAAATCTAGAGAACCAGAATAGATCTTAGTCTCTTAGTTTTGATCGGCCTATTTAAAACAAAGTGATTGTGAGAAATTAATATTTCAAACACCTTTAGCATTCATAATTTTAATATACACATTTGCTTATTTGATAATTTAACCTCCATTTTTTTTCTTGTTTTACGGGAGTCATTTAATTGTTAGCAATGCCTCTTTTGTTGACTTTACATGGTATTATTTTTACAGATATCTTCTAACTACCCTTTGTAGCCAAGATTCTTGCACTCAAAGGACAAGTCAGGGGATTGGTCTATCCCTTACATAATGTTGCCTCAGAAAGTTTATTTTCCTAAGTGTTTATCATGTGTTTTGAAAAATTAACTATAAGGTATTAATAAAAAATCAGGTCAGAATTAATGAGCATTACTACATGAGTTTACCAGGTGTATAATATAATCCACAGCTGCTTAGTTTTCTTTATTCATCTGTGTGGTAACTCCTGTAGAAATTTTTGTAAATTCTCCAAACTAACTATTTTCATTAAATACTTCATTTTCATGGAATACTCCTTGATAGCATAGCCCCTTTATTAACATCTGGGAAAAATCTAAATTTATATTAATACATTTAGTTGAAAAAAAAGTCCTTTGGAACCTATGTCCAACATCTTATTTATGTATTGTGTTTAGACTTTGAATATTCAGCAGAATTCAAAACCTATTTACCTCACCCACATGAAAAACCTGAAAGTACCCAATGCACAGCTGCTATTTCGTAAGTTTGGATTACCCCAGTCCTATCATTGATTATATTATTTGTTTATTTTAAAAATTCAATTATCATTTATTATTATTTTAAATTGCAGTTGGAATTCAATATTATTTTATATTAGTTTTAAGTGCACAGCATAGTGGTTAGACATTTATATAATTTACAAAGTGATCCTCCCAACTGGTCTAGTACCCACCTGGCACTATACATAGTTATGTCAATATTATTGACTATATTCCCTATGCTGTACTTTATATTTCCATGACTATTTTGTAACTACCAATTTGTACTTTTTAACCCCTTCATCTTTTTCACTCTGCCGACCAACCACCTTTCCCTGAGATGCCCCTCTTTTCTTTCCCTGTATTGTTCAGAAGGTAAATTTGAGAATCATTTGGGTTCTCTTCTTCCTTGTTAGTTCTCTAAAGCTCCTTTCTTTTAGATCTTCAAGCTTGCAATTTTCTACGATGGTTTTTTTCTCCCCCATGATCTTGTTGCATTTGTTTTACAAGTAAACCTATATCTGGGAACTCTCAATGTGCTTGCTGTAGGGAAATACTTTGAATTAATGGAAGTGTATCATAGGGAGCATGTTTTGAAGGCCAGGTGACTGTCAATTAAGATTTGCTACAGAATTGCTGATTTTAGGAAATGATTTTCAAAGTTGCAGATATCTATTTACAAATAACATGTAACAGCTATCAAGAATAATTCTTAATCCTTTCCCTTTAAAAGCTTTTTATCAGTCACTGAAACTTCTTCCTGTTTCTTTGCAAAATGGATTGCACAAAGCATATTGACACAGGATGGTTGATAAACTCACACAGGCCAAGCATTGTGTTTTATCTCTGTGGTTTGGTACCCAGCACACATTTGCACCAGGTGGGCACAGAGTCAGTGCTCTTTGAAAAGAAGTGAGAATGATTAGCTAGAATAGTAAATATCAATACAGCAAAAAAAAAAAAAAAAAAAAAAAAAGGTATAATTTAGCTCCTATCTCAGCTAGTCAGATTTTTCCCTTTTGTATTTTATTTTATTTAAAAAAATTTGTATGTATTTTTGGTGCAGAAAGTCACTTCAAAGAACACTGCTGTGTGAGTCTCATGGGTTCTTGGTTTGCTGTCTCTAATCTAAAAAGGGAAGCTGCAAGTTCACATTCCATTTTCCTTTAATAGCATCTTTTTTGCATGTCACCTGTGAACATCGTGTAGCTTGCAAACCTTGCTTGATGCATGTGTTTCCTCTAGACTCTGCGAAGTCACAAAGAGAATTTCTAGAGCTTTAACAATGCCATAGCATAGCATCCTTCTCTCTCTCCCTGTCTGAAGTCTACTTTATCTTCAAGGCCAAGTCCAAATCTCATCACTTTCAGCTGCAAAGTCTTTCTTTATTTTCTGAACTGCTAACATTTGTGCCTGTGCTCTTCTTCCAGTGTTAATTCCTTATCATTTCTTATTGTAACCCATTTGTATTATTTAATTTTGACATTCTGTTGATTAATAAAACATAGTATATAGTAGTTCTCAGCTAGATTATAAATTCCTTAAGGAAATGGACAGTGACTTCATGCCTATTACATTTTAATTAATTAGGCACCTGTTTGAAGGCTACTCTGCCTCAGAACCATGCTAAAACCTAGAGATAAAACAAACAAACAAAAAATATATTGTTCCTGCCTTAAAAAAATCACAGCCTAATGTAGATGTAGACATGCAATTTTAAGGCAAAATAACAGTTGCATCATTTTAGCTACATACAATTTGTAGTGGGAACTCAGGAAAAGAAGTTCCTGAATTTGCCTTGGGGTTCACAAAGAAAATAATATTTCATAAGAGACTTTAAGGAAGAGTAGGAATTTTTAAACAGGGCGAGAAGGTGGAAGGATATTCAGGCAGAAGGATGACATTTTAGGCATGGTGAAGGAGGAACATGTATTTTAGTGTTGTTGGAAGACAAAGTATAAAGACTTCATGGGAAAATGGATGGGGAGATATCAAATCATGGTGGAAATTTTATGTCATTAGAAGATGCTTCTATTTCTTCCAATGGGCAGTGGACTCTAACTGAAAAGCTTTATGTAAAAGAATGGATGTCATTAGATTTATATTTTAGAAAGAACATTCTATCAATTGTGTAAAATCTGTGTCAGAAAGAACAATTAAATTAGAGATAAGGAAATTATTGCACTATTTTTGATGAGATGTAATAAGCTAGCATAGTGGTTATGGGAATGAAGAGAGGAAAAATGTCAATAGATTAATGAAAAAATTAATTCAAAGAATGATAGAAAATGATCAAGAGAAATGGGTATAACTGAGATGATTAGGAACTTTTCAGTTTAAAAGGGTAAGTGCTGAACAATATTGGCGTTTTTCCCTGGGGAGGAGTAAATGTTTTACATGTGTGGTCAACAAGCTATGTGGTGGCAGGAGATGTAAACTGTGGCAGAAATTGCTAGTGTCCACCGAAGCTTTTCTTATTTTTCTTCTTGGACACTCAAACACATTTTCTTGCCTCTTTTTGTGTCATGTGACTCCATTATAGTCAATGACATCTGAACTCAGGGGATGTGTCCCCCTTTTAGACATAGCATAAAACACCCCGTGAGCATTTATTTCTCTGTGCTCCTATCTCCTATTGTTGTGACTACAATAATCAAAGAATCCAGAGCTGAATGATCATGTGGATTAGAAAACTCCCCGAATCCTAACCTGGAATATTTACCTTCTGATCAAGAAATCAATTTCTATTATTTTGAGCCATTATATAGTGAGTCTATTTGTTATAGCAATTTACCCTATACCAACTAATAAACAGGCAATATTGAGGCATAGCTTTGTAATGTAATGAGACATCAAAAATAAAGAAAAAAATCATTTGGGAAGCTAAGCAATAAAATCGAGTCACTTAAAAAATGAAAAAAAAAAAAAATCAGCCTGTTCTCAGATGGTTGCATTTTAGTATTTGTTAGTAATGGAATAATTCTTACTAGTCATCAAAAAAAGGAAATGTGACTCAAGCATTTTATATTCAGATGAATTGTTATTCAAGTATAGAGACCACAGATAAATGTATTGAATATGAAAGAACTTAGGGAATATTGTTCTCATCGATTTTTCTGTCTAGAAATTTTGAAAGGATAAACTTAGTTTTCCAAGTGATGAGGAGAAAATTATGGCAGAATAATTAACACTGAGAATTGGATTTCTTTAAATTAACACTGAGAAATTTGGTTTATTTTTTGCCATATGATATATGATATGTGGAAAAAATAAACAAATTTTTAAAACAAATAAAAACCCCAAAAAGGTAACAATACCACTAATGGGAACTATTTTAATTAAATATTCAATACTTATGTATACTAGGTTCTAAATAATATGGAAACAACATTTGTAAAGGAACTGCTAAGGAGATTATACAAAGTATAATAGGAGTAATACAAACACAATAGTCACAAAAGAATTTAAATTACATTTCTCAGTCCATAACAAATTAAGGTGATGAAAAAAAAATCAAGTGAACAAAAATGACTAAGGATATGAAAAATAGAAGTAAAAGATCGACTTATGAGATTGATTTATTTGTTGTGTATTGAACTTTGTACCTTAAAAATAGATAAAATGCCTTCTTTTCAACTGCTAATGATATAGTCACAAAGCATGGCCATATCATATGCCACAAAGGAAGCTTCAATAGCTATTATAAAATAAAATATTGTGGACAAAATTGTGTGATATAAATGCACTAAATTAGGACAACAAAATTAGAGAATCAAAAAGGCCTGCCACAAAAACATTTAGACATTTTCTCTTAAACAACTCATATATATATATATATATATATATATATGAAATAGCAGAATAACTCATTTCGTATGAAATATAAAATATTGATAAAGAAAACACTATATAATAGTATTGAGGATAGACAGAGGATAAATCATTATGTATTTATATTAGTGAATAACAAAGCATGATCAGAAATGAATGAAACATGTCACTAAAGGAGATACAAAAAGATAAATCAATAAATTAAAAAAACTGAAATATGGTAAAGCTGTATGTGTACCTAAGAGCTGAGTTTTGAAAAACAAATAATATGAGAAAATGTCAGTTAACTAGGTAAGAAAAAAATGAAAAAGCACAAATATACTAAATAAGAAACAAGAGAGAAAATAATCTTAGTTATAAATGATATTAAATGAATCATAGGAGGCTGTTTTTCTAAATTCCTTGTAAAAACATTTGAAATATTTTGAAATGAATTTTTTCTAGGAAAATCAAAATTGACCCAAACAGATTCTAGGGATGAGAAAAAAATTCAAAAGACTAATTAAAATCGAAGAAATAAAGTTGTCAAAGAGTTAATACTCGAAAAAGACTCTGTCAAGACAGTCACATAATAGATAAACCCAGTACTATTTAAATTGCTCCAGAGCTTAAATAAAGGAAAGCTTCTAAATCCATTCTATGAAGTCATACACATAACGTTGTTACCAAAGTCCAATAAAAAGTAGCACAAAAGACAGTACACAACATAATATTTGTCTAAAAATCCTAAATACCTTACTAACAGATAAAGCAGTAGTCAATAAAAAGAAATCATTCTACAAATGTGAGAATCTTTCCAATTAGAAGGAGTATCAGTATCCTTCATCTTAGTAAGAGATCTAATATCAGTCTTATGATCATGTTCAAATGTTTTGAAAAAACAATGGAAAAAGTCAATGTAAGTCAGTCACAAAAGACCATGTATTGTATGATTCTATTTATACGAAATATTCAAAACAGGCAAATCTATAGAAATGCAAGTAGATTAGTGGTTGCCTAGGGCTGAGGGGAAGGAGATAAAATGGAAAATGACTAGTAATAGATGTGGAGTTTCGTTTTGGGGTAATGAAAATTAAATTCTAAAATTAGCCTAAAATTAGATTGTGGTGATGGTTACACATCTGTGAATATACTAAAAGCATTTGAATTGAATGGTATATGAATTATACATCAATAAAGCTGTTAAAAATCAATGTACATTCTTGATTTAAAACTTTAAATAAAATATTCTTAACTGCATAAGAAAATATATCTGACTCAACCCCAAAGCTTGCAACAATCTTGATGGGGGAAATGATAGTATTTCCCCATAAACAATTGAGACGAGGCAAGGATTTTCATTTTTAGCACTACCATTTAACACTGTACAGAGATACCAGCTGATGAAGTTTGACAATAGAAATTAGAGGCATAACATTTGAAAAAAATACAGTGAAATTATCACTTTTTACAGTTGCTATTAGAGTATACATAAAAAATATAAAACAGATCAAGAGAAAAAAGCACAAAATACAAATAATAATAAAAAATCAGTAAGGTGGATGGATATGGAATTAATATACATTTATCAAAAGCATTATTATTTGCAAGTTAGAATATTTAGTTGAGGTAAGATCATGTTATGTATTTGTAGCAGTCACTGGCTCTACGACCTAAGACATTACATTCTCAGCACTCAAATGCAGAAAAATAGAATCTCCTGGGATAGGAGATGAATGTCACCTTTAATGCTAACTTTAATACATTAATTGTGCAAGCTGAGGTTGTTATGTTGAGAATAATTGTGAGGCTACCTATGGACTAGGTGGGAGAGAAAAATCTATGATCAATTATGAGTGACCTTCTTAGAAGAGGGCATGGCTGCAGAGTTACCATGTTTTTATGGGAACAGACTACACCAGAATATCAGAATATGTATTACAGATTTCTCCTCCATTTTCATCATCACAATTTTAGCTAGAATTCTTACATTATTAGGTCCAAAAATCATAAATACTATAACATAAATGCATACTTAGTACTTATATATGGTGTATGAATAGCAGATACTTGCTTTTTATTAAAATGACAAATCAAGATTTATTAGGAATGAAAGCAAATGTTCCTTTCTTTCTCTTTTTAAAAGCAAATGTTTCAAAGGCAAAATCCAGGATAATACTTGTTATACTGAAACATAAATCTCTCTTGACCTACTTGCTCTTGCTCTTTATCTCTTTCTGTCCATTTCTCTCTCTCTCTCAAATCATCTTTACAATTGTACTTTAAAAATAGTATTTTTTTGTTTGAATTTAACTGTGTATAAAAGTCATGAAATCAATAAAACAATATTGTTATTAAACTGAGTATAATATTTTTGAAAAAAAAAAACAAAAAACAAAATATACCAGAATCTTTACCTTTAAAAAATATCATCTTTCAAATTAGTTATACTAGAATGCTGACTACTTATTCCATTGATACTGTTACTGTTTAAGTCATTTTCTGAGCTCTCATAATTACCATCATAGCCTGTGGCGTTTTCTTTCAAATATCTTCAATATTGACAAACCTTTGTCTTCTCATGGTGGATTACATATGTGGAAATAGCTAGAAGTGATTAGAGACAACTCTTAGGGGAAAAATGTATGCTCAGGTTGAATTGTATTACTTTGCATTAAAACAAGAAAAAAATTAAGTTTGTAAAATAGTAAAACTGGCTTTTCAGATATGTCTTATCTGCTGTTTTCTAAAAGCAATTTTATAAAAAAAAAAAGAAAAAAAATTTAAAATGCTTTAAATGATTGAACTCTTGTCAGGATAGGTTCATGACAAGTCATTTTGGTTTTAATACCTGAATCAGCTTCAGACTAGCAGAAATATATTTATCCAAGTTATATTGAGTATATCCAAGTTATGCTGATATACTGAGTGCATTGTGGTGTAATGAACTGAAGTCTAGCAGATGTAAATTTCAGTCCTGACATCTCTCTTCTGTAATATTCAAAGTAATCTTAGGCAGCTTTGCTGTTAGCACCTGTGAAATAGGATTATAAAATATAACAAGTTGTTAGGATAAGTGAGACAGCATTGAAGTACCAGGATTCATGATATACAAGTGCTTACCAAGAGTTTGTTCCTGGCTGCTTTAAATTGGGGTTGGAATAAGATGGGATATAATAAAATAATATTGATGAAATCTTCTAGTTCTTTTTTATTTTACCATGGAATCTAGTAGAATAGACTATAGGAGAATAGCACTATAAACTGGTTCTTTATGAATAGACAATCATCCATTTGTGAATATTTTCCGTGCCATGGGCAATTTTCTTTCTGGACATGTTTTCTACATTCAGTCTAAGGCATGAATTAATCTGTGATCCTGGCCCAGTCAGTGGGAAGAAAGAATCAATGAGGGCTACTGAAACCTAAAGCTCTACTTGTGGAAGATGGCATTTTTTGGAGATCCCAGGGACAGAGTGCTCGAGGGGCCCCCATTACACTCTTGGTCTTATCATTATGTTTGTAATAATTAGTGCCGACCAAAATTTTAACAGGAATACTGATGATTTAATTATGGATAATCATCTTAGAAAACTTTTTAAAGTGGTTTAAGATAAACACATGTAAAGAATTATGGAAGTAGTTATGAGACTCCTATAGGGATAGAAAGGACTTCATTTTCGGTTTGAGTTTTCTCTGTTCTGTATATGATTTTGTGAATAGAAATCAACTGATGCCTCTCTTGGGACTTTATTTTTCTTATTTTCCTTTGAACCTGTACAAACTTTAATATGGTTCGGTATTTGTGAAACACCAATGTTGTCCATTAGGTATATGTTTCAGAAACTATTTTATACTTAACTATCTCAATTTTTTTCTTTTGCCTTTAAAACAAAAGGTATATTCTTCCAGAGAATTGGTCCTTTAGTTAGCTCTGAATAGAAAGATGGTGACTCCCTTTGGTTTCTGCTGGTGAGTTTGATGGCAGTTTTAAGAAACTGGATTGTTCACATGGGATGAATTTCTGAGACTCCACTTTCTAGTGGCAGAAATGATTTCCTTCCTGTTCAGTATGGAGCTGGCTATAATGCATGCCAGTGAACCATAGAGGAAAAAATAATGCTCCATTATCATAAGGAGTGAGTAGCTAGATAAAAACTCCCTTGTAAAGACTAAAAGAAATCTGTACTAATGCCATGGTACCCATTTTAGCACAACTTAGGAGGTCTTTGAATATAATACAGAAAATATAATCAAAAGTTTTTCCTGAAAAATCAGACCTAAAGTGTTAGATTAGTCAAAGGTTATCCTTTGAGATATCACATTTCTTCAAATAGTGCACTCTTCTCTTTATTATGCATTATTCCACAGATTGAAAACTTAATCTATATGTAGTCAATAAAAAATAAATGTTATGTAAAAACAAATCAGTAGTAAAATCTGAATCAAAATTTTATGTGATTTCATATATCTATTCTTGAAGTTAACCAAAATAAAGAACCAATATGCCCTTAAAACTGTAAAAGTGCTCTCCTGAGGGCAGCTACCCAAGTTCTACACTTATGTTTTGCAATACCAAGAAAGCTGTAGTGCAGTTTCTCAAACTTGCCTATGGACCATCTGTCATGTAATTTCCAAGATGTTAATGAAAAGGGTTGCTTCTTGAGCTCTTTCTTGAGACCTACTAAATTAGGATACCTGGAAGGCATATCTTTCTTTAATCGAATTTAATTCTAAACTTATCAGGGGATCACTTTGTAAATTATATGAATGTCTATCCACTATGCTGTATGCTTGAAACTAATATAAAATAATATTGAATGTCGACTGTAATGAAAAATAAAAAAAAAATCTCTGGAAATAGCACTCATTGGATTAGAAGAAGCAGTTTTTATCATCAAGGTAGTGAAGTTGAACTTAAAATCCTGACACAACTGAAGATATTTTTTTGCTGATTAATGTGTTAATTTATTTAATAATTATATACTGAGTGCTTATTATGGACCAGACAATAAGAATAAAAAGATTAGTATAAAAATGATGCTACTTCTTAAGAACAACAGTTAATTTGAGAGAAGACAGATGAATAAACATACAATAGAATGTGATAATTTTGAACCAGGAGGTCTATCTACCATTATGCAGGATAAGAGAGGGAGTGCCTTATTACTCGTGGGGGCTGGGAAAGACTTCACCACTGGAAGGTCAAGGAAGGGTGTGCTCACCAGGGGCTATGGAAAAGTTGTACTGAACAGAAGATTAGCATGTAGAAGATACTTAAGTGCTAGGCAAATTTTGTTTCATTGAGATGGTACAAAGCCAGTTCCAGAGGACGAGGAAAGAATCAGTAAGAAATGATAACATTTTGGGGAGATTTCCAGGCTACTCTAAAAATTTTACACCATTTATTTGGAGGCTGTTCTAGGGATTATGGATAAAACAGGCTAAATTAGAGATAAGAAACTTAGAAATAAACCAAGAAGCCTTTTTATACCAGGCATATGGAAATAAAGGTGAGATCTAAGTGAGGAATTGTGCACGTGAAAACAAGAGGTTAAAGGGGAATAGAATTTTGGAGAAAGAAATGTTAGCATTTGATGTATCTATTCTGACCTAAAACTCATCCATGAAATTATCTACTTTTCTATATTCATAGCCCGTAATTCAATCATTATTTTTAAAAGTGCAATTTCATCCCTTTTTGTGCATTTTGACTGTGGCAAACACACAATTCTTCCCTAGTATAGTGATTTATTTAAATACTATAATTTTATTAATATCTCCCCAATATGTGGCATATATGGAAATAGCCTATCATTAAGTTGTTGATAATACCATAACGGATTTAGGAAAAATGTATTCTACTGGCAATTATTTAGTGTCCTATAGCTTCATTAAGTTACTCATCTAGACTTCAGGAAGATATATGTACTGCATTAATGATCTATTGCCTAGTAACAGGAGTTTTGAAATAAAGGATGAAATTACCAAGGAGCAATCTGCATGAATAATGGGGAAAGTGAGATAATGAAGTGTGAGAGCCTCTTTGACACCATGTATCAGTCAAGGCTGTGCAAACTAATTTAATTATTAAATGTTTGGAACTCAAATCTTTCAGAGAGAATTTCTTTCCCAGTTAGCATTGGTAGAATAGAAGTAGCCAAGTATTCTTAATAAGAAACTACATTAAAATGGTATTTTTGATATAGAAGTGAACTGCACAGATGTGAAATTCCTTAAAGGCTATAGAATAAGGGTCAACAAACTGGCCTGCAGGCCAAATTGGCCCACTACCTGCTTTTGTAAATAAAGTTTTATTGGAACACAATCACCTTCATTCATTTATGTGTCATCTATGGCTCACATTGTGCTATAACAGGAGGGTTGAACAGTTGTGACAGAGACTTTATGGTCCACGAAGCCTAAAATGTTTACCACTTGGCTTTTAACTAGCCCCTACATGAGAAATAAAAGTTTGCTGACCCTTGCTCTAGAAATAAAAATAATCATAATATTAGAGGAGGACAGAGGAGGTCTTTCTGTTCTTCTAGGCCCCTGGAAGCTCCACTTTTGCTTTTCCCTATTCCTAGGTAGAAAGTTAGAAATTATATCCTTTCCTAGTGTCCTTCTTACCTGTAGGCATTAAGATTGGGCCACTTGTAATTAAATTAGTCTCCTGACCTCAACTCTTTTCCTGCCACTCTTGCCTTGTACTCTAAACCACACTGGCCCTCCTGATGTTCTTCAAGAATGTCATGTTTGTATTCCCTTCATGATTTTTCAACAACTTGAAGCACTCTTCCATGATGTCTTTACATGGATTGTTTCTTGTTCTTCAATTCTCCCCTAAATGTCAAATGTTCAGGGAGAGCTTTTCTGACCACCCTATTTATAATATGGCCCTCATGCCCCATTAACCTTTGACTCATTACTCTCGTTTACTTTTTCATTGCATAAACCACCATCTGGAATTATTTTGTCTGCTTTTTTACTTATTTATTGTCTATTTCTTCCACTAGGCTGTCAGCTTCAACACACAGAGTAATGTTCAGCATATAAAAATTCTCATTTGTTGACAGTGGCGGTTGAAATGATCTGCTATGAGGAAAAGTTGACACTGCAATCCAGAGACAGCAATAGAGCCTAGATTCACATTCAGAAATTTATTTTTTTTATGAAAATAAATGTGTGGATAGGTTCATAATTTCACAGACATAAGGTCTAATTTTACTTACAAAATACTCCAAAGAGCCTTCTTAAGTTTCCAACTAAAAATGACTGCCTTAGTATAGTTTTCTTTGGTAATTCTTAGTATTCTGATTTGTAAGTAAATAGCCTATACCTTTCTCAGCTCCAAATTCTTATCTAATTCCTGGGTTATCTTCTTTTAGCAGCCACTTTTAGACTTGTCAGTTTCAGCTATAATGTTAACTTGAGAATGAAGGTGGAGTTAAATAAAAAGTGAACAGCTTCCTCAATTACAACTAATTTTATGTATTGGTCTCATCATTTATACATGCAAGAATATACATGCTGGAAATCCTATTCAAACTTATATTACTTCATTTTTATCCATGCTGTCCTTATTGGATTTCTTTAGAAAGAAAGCTCAATTATATTTCTGCTTTAATTTTCAGATAAATTCCATTTACTGTGACATACTGTTCTCATCAGCAACCAGATTAGGTTACAAAATTTAGGTGAGCAACTCTTAGTGTTAAAGAAGTAGATATTTGACTTCATTTAAAGAGATCTAGCTGGACAAAGCTCTAGTGCTTTCATAAGTTTGATGAGGTAGTTTTGAATATTGTTATTAGTATGTTGAATAGTTGTGTTATGTTACAGAATTAACAAAGAAAAAAAATGTATACCAGTTAGCTTCTCTTGCTTAAGATACTTGAAATGGAGTTCAAGTTACAAAGTATGTATTCTAGCAAATTTGAACTTTGTCAAGGTTCAACGTGTCTAATCCAGGGCAAAACAGTGTTGTTTATTTCTTTGTGTAATGTTGACTTAAGAGATCTTTGGGGTTCTGTGCATTTAAATGCATGTCCTGAGTCACTCTTTAATTATTAAGATGCTGGAGTACTATTTAGTAAATTATTCCTACAGTGATTTAAATGACCTCCTTCTCTCTGAAGAAAAACAACAAGACTCTGCATCCTCATGCACTTAATTTATACCTAATTTATGATCAAAATTAAGTTTAGCACTAAAAAATATAGTACATTCTCTCATTTGAAGCTGAAATTATGATGTTTCGTTTTGAATAGTGTTATCTAGATTTACAATGCTGTCTACATAGTTCAGCTCAGTTCCATACCCGCTAGTGCCAAAATGTGACACAACTTTTAGTTCATAGTTTACGTGTATTGGATTATTTAGTGTTAACTGGACATTTATGTTAAGATAAATCTTTTAATATTGTAAATCTCTTTTTTTATGGACTGGATTGTGTCCCTCCAAGTTCATACGTTGAAGCCCTGGTCCCCAACTGACTGTCTTTAGAAATAGGGCCTTTAGCAAAGTAATTAAGTTTAAATGAGGTCATGAAGGTAGTGTCCTTAGAAGATGATGGCACATTAGAGGCTCTCTCTCTCTTTAGACATGCACAGAGAAGAGGCCATGTGAGGATACAGCTAAAAGTTTGTAGTCTTAAAACCAACAAGAGAGGCCTCTCTGGAAATTGATCCTGCTAGCACCTTGATCTTAGACTTCTAGCCTCCAGAACTGTGAGAAAATACATTTCTGTTATTTAAGCCACCCAGTCTGTGATATTTTGTTGTGGCATCCCTAGCAGACAAATACATTCTATATTTTAAGAAGAATATTTGTTATGACTTATATTCTTCTAAGTGGTGGGTCAGTGACATTACAGAGCACTACACTGGAGAAATCACAGTGTCACTCTCAAAAAACTCAAACCACCATTGAAACTTCTGAGAAGTAATGTAGCAATAACAAATAAATGTGTCTTGGAGCCACATCTTAAAACTTTCCACTATTGGTCTGGGTTTGATAAAAAATTAACTGTTTTAGGCCACACTCAATATGATTCAGGTACTAAAGTGCCTGAAAAAATTGATTAAGAGCTATAGGATTTTCCAGCTAATATTAGCAAAAGCTCATGCCTTGGTGAATTTTCAGTGCAATACCCACAGATTAATAAAGGTAAAGTAGGCACTACAGAGAAATGAAATGTTGAGGTCATTTATTTCACAAGTTCCTTTTAGGAGGTTAGTTTTGAAATAGAATTCTCACATGTTGGGGATAACATTTTGGGATGAAGTGTTGTTAAGGAGTATGCTGCGGGGCACCAGGAAAGGTGTTCAGTTCCAAGTTAGCTCCCCTCATGGTCCTGTGCTCTCTGCTAGAGAAGAATTGCAATTTTGGCTGCTGAGATTTTTTAAATACCCTCTTTGAATTTTTTCTTCTCAAGTTAATTGTGTTGTAGGTAAAAATCTTCCAGTCTTTGAAATGAGAAATGTAGCTGAGAATGAGTAGAGGGATTCACTCTCTCTAAGCACATTCTTTCTTGCTTAAGGTCTGAATAGTTTTAAAAATTAGGTTGAGTTCCCCACTAGCCTGTGCTGCCAGCACCACCTCTTCGGTCTTACTCACTGTTGTTAGACCCTGGGGAGTTGATCAAGGCTAGATTATGTGGGGCCTTGTAGATGAGATTGGTCAGTTGGTTTTTTTTTCTCTCTGTATTTAGAGAGCAGGCAATGACATTGTTTAGTTTAAATTTAAAAAAAATGTTTGGAATAGGTTGTAGCAAGTCAAGAGTGAAAGCTAGGAGACCACTTATGGTGCTGCAGTAAAAGAGGCAAGAAATCATGGTGGTAGGGTAAAGGTGGTAGTAGTGAACATGGAAAACAGTGGATAGATAAGGGTAATATTTTGGAGGTAGAGCCAGTAGAAGTTGCTGATGAACTGAATGAGTGGGTGGTGATAAAAAAGAAAAGGCAAATGCGGATAACATCTGTATCTGGGGCTTTGGTAATTGGGTAGTGGTTTCATGTACAGGAATGGAAAATGCTATGTGGAGCAGGTTTTTGAGGGAAAATTAAGTATTCTGTTTTTGACATGTTAGTGTTAAGATTCTTATTAAATATCTAGGTCAGGTATTTAGACACATTAGCATGGAGCTCAACATAGTGGTCCAGCTTAGAGATATGAATTTGGAATTCATTTATTTAAATGCCAGCATACATATCTTGGCGTACCATACATTAACATTTAAAATCACAGAAATGGATAAAATCACCTGGGGGGAAATGTTAAGGGAGATGCAAAAATGATTAATCCATGATCCTTGTTTCATATATCATTTCTATGTCAATATTATCTGTATCTCAGTGTGTAAATGCTTTAATAGAACTCCAAAATTTTACCCATTTCCATGCTCCATTTTTTGGTCTTACAACTGCAGATAATTTATTCCCTGATAAGGTAGTTGAATTCATAGCTAAACCTTAGTTTCCTTCCTATTTTTCTCATCTAAATTGAGTTAACCTTGGATTAGCAGGAATAGTTAAATCTCCTATTCTCTCAGTGAGAGGAATTGTAACCATTACCCCATGAAGCTTTTCTGAACATCACCTAAATATGGTGATCTAGAATCCTCTTGTAGTTTGGCAGATTCTGTGATTTCAAAAATAGCTTATATTCAAGGATTATGGATTCTCTAGAAGAAAGAAATCTAGAATCAGCATGCCATATTGGTACCCTCCTCACCTCCCCCCAGTGATGTTAGCCAATGCCTACAAGCTTGAGCAAGGTAAAGGGAAACTAACATTTTTGAGAAACTTGAATGGGAGCAAGACTTTTATTTTTATTTTTGTTTGTTTACAAGGAAGAGCAATAGCAAATATGGTAACTGTGGTGCTTACTTGTGCTGTCACTCCTCCTTGCCAACCTCTTCAACCTGCAAAGCATTAAGGAAATAGTAAGTGTACCGTGAAGCCTAAGGGCTATGGCAGGCCACAGTGTATCCAAAGGAGGCAGAAAAAACTTAGGAATAAAAGTGTAAGAGGGAACTCTTTGGGACCAACCTCCCTCTTTCCCATTCTGGTGGATAATGGAGAAATATACATAACTCAAATCACAGAGAAGATTTATATCTGATATTGTCGCAAGAAGTATGTCTGATAATTCAGCTCAAACTCTCGGAAAAGCAAGCTTGTTCTCATTAATATTTTCCTCCTAACATCTCACCCCTAAGTCTGTAAACTTCTGCAAATGACAATTGTAAATGTTCTTTTATGATATTTAATTTCTTCCTGAAATTAAATATGGCCATTGAATTACATTGGTAGATATACCTTCATCTCATTTTGTTCAGAATTTACCTAGAGCTTTAATGACATAAGTATACTTTACTTCTTTAAACCTTTACTTCTGCTATTGATGCCTCTTTGAAAAGACTGTCAAAATAGTTCCAAGGCCAACTGAGACTGGATTTCTACCCTAATTCCATTTATATAGACTGCTAGAGCAGTCTCATAATCATAATTTATGACCACCAATGTCCTTGTTTAGACAAGAACACTTGACTCTTAATCCCACTACTAACTTCCTTGAGCCATAAACTACCTAAAAGTGAGTGAATTTAAAAACATAACTGAATGCCATATTTCCCTCTGTTCAAGATAACTAGTGAGAAAGGGCTCCAGAATTTAAATGTGTGCACATTTAAAAAATTGCCACTCCTTCATTATATATAGTATGTTGTATATAGCCTTTGAGATTTATTGAAAGTTCCTTTATTCATTAGAGAAAAGCTAATTTGTCTTCTATCATTCAAGAGGTGTTTTGTTTCCCATGTGCACATAGAAGTAACAGAACCATTAGCAAAGGGACAAAATATTTCAGTTCCAATCTTTGTAATGGCCATGATTTGATACAGTAGAATATTGAGAGAAATCACTAGGAGCTTCCCTCCCCCCGCCCCCCCGCCCCGGCCACTATCATGATATCCAATTATATCTTGCAGTGACTCTGGAAGGCCTGCTTGAAATCCTTGTGTCTTAATGCCATGCTCTTTATCACGGAGAAGATAAATGAAAACTATGACCTTTAAAATATATATCCTTCTAATTGTCTGCTGACAGTCTTTCATTGCCACCTACCCTGTTTTAATGAATAAAACCTGATGATCGAAATTAAAAAAAAAACCTTCAAAGTTTAATTTTCCTAGAACCCTATCAAATGCTAGACATTTTTAAGTCTTAGAGGTTTATGTCTTGTAGCAAAAGATTATTTGAGATTTATTAAAACCAAATAAAACTTTGTTGGGAGATAGAGCTAAAACAACATACCTAGCTAGGTATGCCCTGAGAGCAGTATTCACTCTAGCTGAATTGATATCAAGATAAAATCTGGTAACTCATAGACATTAAGGTTATTCTATTTTCGCTATTATTAAGTAATGTTTCAGGCAGTTTTTTCGTTTGTTTGTTTGTTTTTTTTTTTTTGGCTAATAAATAATACTCTAAGTCACACAAATCTTATTATCCAGCATGAATTCTCTTCAGGACACTTTCAACTGGTACTTTCATGCCAAATATTTCCATATATTTTATTTTGTTTCCATGGTTAAAATAATAGATGTGTATAACACTAATAGTTACAAAGTTACTTCAAATGTGTTATTTTATTTTGGATACTTACATGTACTATACTTGAAAAATCTACACTCAATAGATTATTTTAACACACTTCTATCAGAAACTGTTTCATTAAGCAAACAAAACTTTAGAAGCTCAAGAAGAATTTATCGATACAGTTAATAAGAAAACCCTTGTAATCAATAAAAAATGCAATTCATACTCTTTAATAACATATGTGAAATTAACCAAATTTGATCACAGATTAGGCAAAAAGGAAGTTTTAATAAATTCTTGAGAATAGATAACATGCAGAACAACATGTATGAGAGAGAGTTGCTATAAAATTGGACATCCATTAGGATAGTACAAATCTCTTTACATTACCCAAACCATATAAACCAAGGAGAGCAAATAAAATTACATATAACTACAGAGTAAGAGACAGTGAATTTTTTATACTTCAATATTTATGTTAGTTTGAAGATGAGTGAACACCAGAAGATTCATCTTGAAGTCCTCTCTGGAGCGGAATCTGGTAGGGACTGCACAGAAGAATGGACAGAAAACAGTGAATTCTCAGCATTGCAGAACAAACTTCCTGAAGAAGAGTGTTCCTCTCAGAATAAAAAATACTCAGAACAGATCTGATCAGAGCATAGGCTACATGGAAATCAAAGTGAGGAGATTTGGTAGATAAGTAGAACCAGAGGCCAAGTCTTGGGAGGGCACTTCAGGGGAGAGAAGGAAACTTAGAAAGAGGAATGTCTTTTGGAGGTTTAGTGCAAACGTAAAGAAGGTATCAAATGGTTTAAGAGTCCTAAGAAACCAGATAGCATAACAAAAATTGACCATATTACCTTTAAAATTTGTGCTATTTAATTCAGGTTTTATTGAGGTATAATTTACATGAGGGAAAATTCACCCTGATTATGTGTTAAAGTTTGATGAAGTTTGAAAAACAGTCACATGACTATTGCCATAATCAAGACAGATAATATTTCCATCAGATAAAAAGTTTCCTGTTGCCCTTTGTGGTTACTTTCCTTGTCACATCCCCAGCTCACGGCAACCACACATCTCTTTTCTTTTCCCATAGTTTTTCCCTTTCCAGAATATTCTATAAATAGATCATGATATGTAGCTTTTTGAATGTGGTATAATGCTTTGACTTAACGTAATGATTTTGAGATTCATCCATATTGTGACATGAATGTGTATTTTTAAAAATAGCTGAATAGTAATTCATTATATATCTACATCACGACTTGTTTTTCCATTTACCAGTTGATGGATGTTTGGGTTGTTTCTAGTTTTTGATGACTATAAATAATTACTATAAATAATCACAGAAAGTTTTTGGTGTAGACAAGTATGTATAACAACATTCAGAATAACACAGGAGGGAGTGAGCCAAGTATGGAAGGAATGTTCATCTTCTAGGGTATAATTTGGTCAACTTTCTTTGTTCAACTTCATTTGCTTTGAAAAGACATACATCTTTTTTTTTTTTGGCATCCATCTTTTTAAGTCTCTGAACTTCAGCTTCTCATTTTGCTATTCCCTTTATTTGTCCTCAGCATCTATGAGGTACATCAATAATTTTGGAGAAAGTTGATAAATACTTGGATTTACTCATACTAATGAACCTCTTTAGATTCACACAGTCAGATTGAGGTTTTTTAAAATTACTTAAATGAGGTATGATTGCTATACAAAAGCTGTATACATTTAACATATACAAGTCAATGAATTTAGAGGCAAGTATATACTTGTGAAATCATCGCTATAATCTATGCCATAAACATATCATCACCTCCAAGTTTTCTCCTGCCCTCTTTATTATCATCATCATTATTTTATATAAGAACATTTAACAAAAGATCTACCATCTTAGCAACATTTTAAATATACAGTACAGTATTGTTAACTAGAGGCTCTATATGCTGTATAGTAGATCTCTAGGACTTACCTATCTTTTATAACTGAAATTTTCTACCCTTTGACTAATATCTCCTTGTTTGACCCTGCCCTCAGTCTCTGACAATCACCATTCTACTCTCTGCTTCTGAGTTTGATTATTTTTGATTTTTCATATAAGTGTAATCAAGCAATATTTGTCCTTCTCTGACTAGCTTAATATGACATTCTCCAGGTTCATCATATTGTCATAAATGTCAGGATTTCCTTAATTTTTAAGGTTGAATAATATTACATTGTATGTATATACATTTTCTTTATTTATTCATCTATTGATGAATATTTAGGTTGCTTCCAGGTCTTGGCTATTGTGAATAATGCTGCTGTGAACCTGGGCGTGCAAACTCTTAGTGTTCCTAATTTCAATTCCTATGGATATATACTCAGAAGTGTGATTGATGGATCATATGGTGGTTCTATTTTTAATTTTCTGAGGAGCCTCTAAATTGAGTTTTAATAATATAAGTAATTAGTAAACATTTTTGAGCCTTCAGTACAGGTCCAACACTGTTTTAAGTGAATAGAGAATAAAAAAGTTTAGTTGATTATGTCCAGTTCTTGTTAAGATTTCAAACTTCTTTGAATGCTCATGAAATGGGAAGAAAGTAATATTGGACAGCATAACTTAAAGTTATTTTTTGGTATAAATTTTAAAATAATCTAGCAATTTAGAGAAGGAAGTGTTAAAATTATCTTAATTTGATTAGTATATTAATTTCCTATTTGCTGCTGTAAAAAATTACCACAAACTTAGTGACTTAAAACAACACAAATTTATGAATTTAGTCAGAAGTCTGACATGACTATCAGTGAGATAAAATCAAGGCATAATCAGAACTATGTTTCTCTATGGAAGCTCTATAAAGAATCTATTTTCTTATCTCTTTCAGCTTGTAGAGGCAGTTTGTATTCTTTGACTCATAACCCCCCTTTCCTCCATCTTCAAAACCAGCAATGTCAGGTCTAGTCCTTGACTAATTATTCTGCCTCCCTCTTCACTTTTAAGGACCCTTGTTATTACATTAGGTCCACTGGGACAATCCAGGATAGCCTCCCTATTATAAGATCAGCTGATTAGCAACTTTAATTTCATCTGCAGACTTAAATTTGTTTTTCCATGTAAAGTAATGTATTTCTAGGTTTTCAGGGATTAAGATGTGGGCATCTTTAGAGGGTCATTATTCTGCCTACCACAATTGAGGAAGGAATCGTCATTCTTCAATCATTTGGAAATATCTCTGTGGGCCAGGGAAGATATGAACTAGACACTCAATATTCCGTTTGTGCTTGTCTGTTTCCTTTTTAGAATATTGTTTTTCCTCCTAATAAAAGGAAAGTGAAGTTTCCTATTCTTTTAGATTTGTTGACTTTGGCTGGTTGTTTTGAAGAAGATCTTTGGAAAGAGCCTAATATTATAAAAATAATAGATTCAGATTGTTCTAATAACAGGGCCAGTAGGCTTGAATAAAAACCTTTTTATATTTGGAGAAGATAAAGCTTTATTGGATGGGGTTCATGTGCTTTCTGAACTAGAAGAATTTGGTCACAGAAGCAGTAGAAATATTAACTAGAATAAAGTATTATTATTGCATCATATCTATTAGGGGAAGATTAATGCTTTTCTTTGTTTAAATAGTTAATAAAAAAGATTAATTTTATTCTCTCACTAGAGAATAAGATAAGTTTTGAGGAAATCTCCAAAGTTTGTGTAGTTACCTTCTGAAAAACTTTGCAAAGTTTGGGAATCTTGTGCTTTATTAGATTACTTAGCCATGGCTTTGATACAGCCTTAGCTTAGTTATGACTTAGCTCTTTGGCTAGGAGAAACTTCAGTAATTAAATGGATAATTGCTCTAATCTCCATCTAGCTTTTAGGTCTACTTCTGCATTTCACTTAATGGATGTAGAGATATTAGCTAATGATGATATTATTTGTTCAACAGATACTGTGCTGGGAAAAACAATTCTCTTTAGCAAAATTTTTAAAATCAGTGTTTCTCTAGAAATTGTATTTCTTTTATGGTCTCCTTGGTGGAATGCCTGTACCATGAAAGTTATTGTTGCTTTCCACCTCATCCATTTGCACTGCTCTTGCCCATCCTCCATTGCTTTATTTTATTAATTATTAATATTGTTATAGAATAAGGCCCAATTTTGTATACATGAAAGACAAGATTATTTTAAGCAATTGAGGCAAATATTGTAGACTGGAAAATGGCTCTGATTCTTCAATTCTTGCACACCAAATTCTGTGGTAGGTAGTTTAGGAATCCAAAGCAGGCATAGAAATCATGATAAGCGCTCCTATGCAACTTCTCCGGATCTGAAACAGCCCTTGCATACACTGATTACTTGCAAATGCAACTGTCTAGGTTACATATAAAATGAACATAATAAGTTTTTATTTCCCATGATGATACACCAACAGCTACATTTGGTTTCTAATAGCTTGCAATTCAGTAATAATAGCGTAGTTCGGTTTAGTTTATTGAAGACATAAAAATACTTGGCAGCCAGAGGCTGGGGAGTGTAGTTCAAAAGAAGATTCCAACAGGGACCACAGGACCTGTACATGGAACATGGGTATACTTGGAACTTAGCAGCTATGATTTATTCATTTAGTGAAAAGCAGCATCCCATAAATATGATTTATGTAATTACTGAGGGGGGAATTTGATCTCTATTTATATAGAATGACACCTCGGAATTATGTTGCCCACATTTTACCTTTTTACTAGTATTCCTTTTGGCTGAAGTTATTTCAGCTCACTTTCCTCAGGAGAAAATTCTTCATTTTTATTCTTTGTAAAAAAAACAAAAGGAAATAGAAAAACACCAAGTTCTTTTACTCACTAACTGGCTTGAGAGCTTAGGCTTTATAGATGTCTGCAGTGAAAATGAAGATTTTTTGAGTTTAGCTGAACATCTTAAAACAAGGAGAACTATTTGGAAATAATTTTTATCAAAACTGTATTTTCTAGAAGTGAAAATTGAAAACTTCATTCAGATTGGAAAATATTCATTAAATGTGAGATTCTATCATTAGGCAGCAAAAATATTAGATAATGTTGGTAATAAAATCCACTCTATTTTTATTTATCTTTCATATTAATTAAGTAAAATAATTCAGGATTTGAAAACCTGGGCACCATGAGCGCTATATTCCAACTCATCTATACTACACACCTGTCTGTACAAGCTTTGGGAAGTTTCTTGGTTTTCTCTAGCTTTACCAAATAAACGGGCATGTTTATATCTGTCTTACTGCTACACCACAGGTGTGTAATAAGGATCACATGGGATAATGTATGCAGATGTGGTAGGTCAATTGTAGAGGACTTTGTGAGCCTTTTATTATTATGTAAAAAGTGGTCGCCAGTAAGTGAACACCAGTAAGGCGTTCCTTCATTGGTAGTGGTGGAATTGCATAGTTCCACACACTTTTTCTGCTAACTCTTTTTATTGCTATTATACAGGTTGTAAGTAGTGATGGAATGGAGAGAAAAGTTGTCTGTGACCATTGCTATGAGAGAAAATGTGGTTCAAAGAATCCAGGTTTAAGACTGAGTTCTTTTAGCGTGAGATCATAGATAATCAATTGGAATTCTTTAAACCTCAGTTATCTCATCTGTGAAATGTGTGGATAAAACTCACTAACATGTGTCATGAGATTGTCTTTATCAACAGAAGGAATGCATATAAAAACTCTCTGAAAATTTAAGAACTACAAATGCAAGTTATTATCATTACTCTTTTATTTAGACATCATAACCTTTAGCATTGATAAATGAAGCTACATAATATGCAATTATTTCTTGATAAAAACTTAATGCTATCCTGGTGAAGGAGAAAATATTTTCTATTTGTTTTCTGTGAGAAATAGCTTTCGATATAATTGCAATAAATAAAATATGTAATGCCTTTATAAATCTTTATTTAGTCAGAGCCCTACCTATTTCATAGTGACCTTTTCTTTGGAAAATGATGAGTCTTTTTTTGTAAATAAAGACTTTAAGAGTTTACGAATCAACAATTAAATCATCCCTTAAAGAAAGCTCAAAAAAAAGGTTTTTATAAGTGTTTAAGAAATGTCACATGTAAAAAATTCAGTTTAAAAAAAGATTAGTTGGAGTGGGGAGTGGTGGGATAAGTTATTCATTGCTTCTTAATAGCTTTATAAGATTTTAAACAATACATTATCTGATGAAATACAAAATAAGTATATTGATATAATATATAGTTAAAACTAAGGGTTGCAATAACAGCTTAGGAAAAGAAGTGGCTTTTTTATTTTAGTAAGATAAAAAGCTTTTATATGATATGAAAGTACTTAAATTTACAGATATATTGAAATCTGAATATTGAATCAATGCAAGAGCTATATATTTTTCTGTATTTTTAGTGTAATAAAATATACATAACATAAAATTTATCATTTTAATCATTTCTAAGTGTATGGTTCAGTGGCATTAACTACATTCATATCATTGTATGACCATCATTATTATCTATCTCTGGAACTTTTTCATCATTCCAAACTGAAACTTTATACTCATAAAGAGGTATTTTGAAGAACACTGTCATCATGATGTTTTGTACTACCATAAAATTTACTTTTACCATTCAAATATTTTATTACTTTTAAATAGTGATGCATTATATTTTTAGCGATATTTTGAATGAGCAGCTTTTCCAAATAATGTATTTATGTTAGGTAAGTTGAATACAATATACTCGTATGTTATATTTTTATTTCAAGTTCACTTGTAATTTTGTTTTTAAATATTTATTTGATACCAGAATTTTGCTAAGGCAACAATAATTTTTGTTTTAGTATTAATAAATTTTCTCTTTGAAACTTTCTAGTACTTTACTACATTTTTTATTTTGGTGATTACAGGTGTATTGTAATGAACAATGTGGAAGGTGTTTTATTCCAGATAAATTGTATCCAGACTTTTAAAAACACATCTACTAAATAAAGTGAGATGATACCTATAATATTTAAAAATAATTAAAGTTGTGTGATTTGATATTTTACTTTCTCTCCTACATTGTTAAGGGAATTATACATTGGTACAGTCTCTGTAGAGGATAATTAATCAATATCTATCAAAGGTTTTAAAAAGTTTGACCTGGCCAGTACACCTCTAAATATTTATCCTATGTGTGTGTGTGTATATATATATATATATATATATATATATATATATATATATATGTATGTATATACATATATATATATGCATGTGTGTGTGTATACACACACATATATATATACACACATGCATATATATGTAAATATATATATACACATAAATTCATCAAGGCATATATATAGAGAACAATATATAAAGAATTCTTAAAACACAGTAATAAGAAGTCATACAAATTAAAAAATGGGCAAAAAGTGTTTAAAAAGATCCTTCAAAAGTGTATAAGTAGCCAAAAAGCCCATGAAAAGATGCTTAACAATATTAGTTATCAGAGAAATAAAAATTAAAACTGCAATGAAATATACTGTATACTCTTTAGAATGGCTAATCCCAAAGAGAAGGACAATTCTAAATGTTTGTAAGAATTTGGAACAACTGGAACTCTCACGTGTTCCTTATGAGAATAAAGAAATGGTATAACCACTTTGGAATACAGTTTGGCAATTTCTTATAAAGTTAAAAGAAAACATAAAGTGAAATATATGTGTACACAAAGACTTGTTCACAAATGTTCATAGCAATTTTATTCAACATATCTTTTAAATGGGAAAAATAAAAATAAAAATAAAAATGTTTGTCAACTGGAGAATAAATAAGTTGTGATATATTTATATATAGACATCTTACTCAGCAATGAAAAGGAATGAGCAACTGATACATACAACATAGATGAATCTCAGAAGTATTATGCTGAGAGAAAGAAGTTAGAGAAACGTACACACTGTATGATTCCACTTAGATAACTTTCTAGAAGAGACAAATTCAATATATTTTGACAGAAAACAGATTAGTGGTCAAGCAAGACTAGGTTGATTGCAAAGAGGTACCAGAAAATATTTTGAGCTGATGAAAATTTTCTATGTCTTAATTGGAGTGGTAGTTATGTGGGACACGCATGCTTAAAAACTGATCAACCAGTACATTTAAAATGGTCACATTTTATGATATGTAAATTATATCTTAATAAAGTTCATTAAAAATAATGATAGTAATAAATCATAGCCCATTGAATAAAATATAAAAGCATGAGCTCATACTGATATAAATAAGTACATTAGAAGTGTGCATAGTTTCAAGGCACTTTTGCACAAAATGCTTATTCATCATTAAGGGGAAAATATCATACTTTTATAATGGAAAAGACAGGAAGACGCCACCTTAATCAAGTGATCAAAGTGAACATCTTCAGTAATGGAACAAATAAAAATCAAGTTCACCTGATAGGTTGCAATAAGAGGAACACATCACTTTTGTGATATTGCTCCTAAAGGTATTCTTTATAAGTACTGAATCATAAGGAAATATCTGGCAAATCCATCCAAATTAAAGAGCAGCCTACAAAATAACCAGCCTGGGATCTTCTGAAGTGTCATGATCATAAAAACCAAGGAAAGATTGAGAAACTGTTTCAAGCTGATGAACTCTAAAGAGATAGTACAAATAGATACAACATACAATTCTGAACTAGATTCTTTTGTTATAAGGGACATCATTGAAACAATTGGTGAAATTTGAATGGTTTCTGAGGATTAGGTGTTAGCATTTGACCAATGTTAACCTCTTGATTTTTGGTAGTTATATGGTGGTTGTGAAGGAGACAATTCTTGTTTGTAGGAAATATATACTGTTTTGGGGCTGAGTAGCATTGGATTGGCAATTTACTCTCAATTAGTTGAAGAAAACTTTGTGTTGTACTGGAAATTTTATATAAGCTTGAGATTGTAATGAAAACAATAAAACACTTAAAGAATAAAAGGAAAACTCCTTTGTAAACTTTTTTCCTTTAAGATTATGAAGGAATGTGTGATGTTTTAGGTCAAATAGCTAAAAATGATATTTCCTTGAATTATTTGCCCTCACAGATTAAATGTCTTATTTTCTTTCTTCATGGAGAATCTACATATTTAGTTTGTTTTGAATTTTTCTTATATTCTTAACTTCTAGTAGTTTCTGTGATTTTTCTGAATTTTCTCTATTTGTCAGTATTATACACTGCAACAACTTTAATTATACATGTGAGTTAATAAATATCTTGTGTCTGTTCAAAGACTTAGATATTGGAAAGCTATAGATGATTTCCAAGTTTTTTAAAAAATGATGTTATTTACTTCAAGTTAGTAACCTGCAACCACTGATCTTTTTACTGTCTCTATAGTTTTGCTTTTTTAGAATGTAATAGTTGGAATTATATAGTAGGTAGCATTTTAAACTGACTTCCTTACTTACTGTTATGTATTTATGGTTCTTTCATATATTTTTGTGGCCTGATAACTCATTTCCTTTTATCATGGAATAATATTTCATTGTACTGATGTGCCACCATTGGTTTATACCTTCACCTATTGAAGGACACCTTGGTTGCTTTCAGTTATTGGCAATTATGGAAAAAAACTGCCATACACATTCATGTATAGGTTTTTGCATTAACATAAGTTTTCGACTCACTTGGTTAAATACCTAGGAGCACAATCCTTGATCAGTTATGTTTTTGCAAACATTTTCTCCCATTCTGTTTCTTGTCTTTTCATCCTCTTACTAGTATGTTTGCAGAGCAGAATTTTTTCAAAATTTATTTTTCAATTACAGTTGACATACAGTATTATATTAGTTTCATTTGTACAACATAAGGATTAGACATTTATAGAACTTAGGAAGTGTTCACCCCAATAAGTCTAGTACGCCCCTGATACCATACATAGTTATTACAGTCACTATTACTGAATATATTCTCTATGCTGTACTTTACATCCTGTGATTGTTTTTATAAATGGCAATCTTAATATGTTCCCCTTTTTGGAGAACTGATCCTTTATCATTATGCAATGTCTCTTTTTTTCACTGATATTTTTTCTTCTTCGAATTCTGCTTTGTCTGAAATTATATAGGTACTCTAGTTTTTTTTATTAGTTATAACATGCTATATATTTCTCCATTCCTTTATTTTTAATATATCTGCGTCACTATGTTTCAAGTAGTTTGCTTATAGATAGATGGGATTTGGTTTTGTGTTTTTATCCAGTTTGATGGTCCATGTCTTTTCATTGGTGTTTTAGGTTATAGGCATTTAAAGTGAATATTGATGTAGTTGGATTGATATCTACCATATTTATTGTCATTTTCTATTATAGTCCTGGTTCTTTGTTTCTTTTCCTTCTACCATTTTTCTGCAGTCTCTAGTTTTAATTGTGCATTTTATGTGATTCCATTGTTTCTCCTCTCAGTACATCAATTATCCTTCTGCATCTCTTTCTCATTTTTTTCTTCCTCCATCTCTTTCTCCCTCCCTCTCTCCTTCTCCTTTTCCCTCTCCCTCTCCTTTTCACTCTCTCTTTTGTAAGTGGTTGTCCTTGAGTTTGCAGTACACATTTTCATGAGTCTCAGTCCTCTTTCAAATTATACTATTTAATTTCTTTGGTAGTGGATATCCCTTACTTCTTCCTTCCAGTCCTTAATAATATTCCTGTCATTCCATAAGGTATAATCACTGAATATATTGTTATCCTTATTTTGAACACAGTCTTACCCACTAGAATGATTAAGAATAAGAAAAATAGAATGTTTTGTTTTAATTTCATTTATTCCTTCTCTAACATTCTATTTATGTATATTTGAGTTCCTGGTTTTTATCATTTTCCTTCTTTCTGAAGGATTTTTTTTTTAACATTTCTTGCAAGGCAGTTCTATCAATAACAGGTTCCCTCCATTTCTATTTGTATGAGAAAGTCCTTATTTCTCCTGCACTTTTGAAGGATAGTCTTATTGAGTACAGAATTTGGGTTGGTGGCTTTTTCTTTCAACACTTAAATATATTACTTCATTTCTTGTTTATATTGTTTCTGAAGAGAAATGTCATTTAATTACTATCTTTGCTTTTCTATAGGTAGGTTTTTTTTCCTTTTTAGTAGACTATTTTTTAGAGCAATTTTAGGTTAATACCAAAAAATTGAGGGGATGGTGCAGAGTTTTTGTATACCCCTATCTTCACACATACATGGCCTCCCAATTATCAACCTCTGCTATCATAGTAGTACATTTGTTATAATTGACTGTTGACAAATCATTATCACCAAAAGTCCATAGTTTATATTAGGGCTCACTCTTGGTGTTGTACATTCTATGGGTTTTACAAATTTATAATGATGTGTATCCACCATTATAGTATCATACAGAGTAAGTTTCACTGCTTTCAAAATTCCCTGTGCTTTGGCTATTCACTCATTTGTACCCCCAATCCCTGGTAACCACTGATTTTTAAAAAATGTCTATATAGCTTTTTATTTTCCAGGGTATCATATGGTTGGAATTATATAATATTTGCCTTTTCAGATTGGTATCTTTCACTTAGTAATATACATTTATGGTTCCTTTATATTTTTTATGGCTTGAAAGCTCATCTTTTTAATTAATAATATTCTTAATAATCAATAATTATTATTAATCATAACCTTAATAATTAATATTCATAATAATCTGAATGATATTACATTGTCTGGATGTACTACAGTTTATTTATCCATTCACTTACTGAAGGGCTTCTTGGTTACTTTCAAGTTTTGGTAATTATGAATAAAGCTGCTATGAACATTTGTGTGCATGTTTTGTGTAGATACACATTTTAACACCTTTGGACACATAACAAGTAGCACAAATGCTGGATCATATTGTAAGAATATGTTTAGTTTTGTAAGATATTATCCACCTGTCTTTCAAAATGGCTGTACCATTTTGAATTCCTATTAGCAATGAATAAGAGTTCGTGTTGCTCCACATCCTTGCCAGCATTTTGTGTCACTCTTCTCGATATTTGTCATTCTAATAGGTATATAGTGGTATCCCATTGTTATTTTAACTTGCATTTCTTTGATATATAATGTGGGCATATTGTCATATGCTTATTTGCTATCTATATTTCTTCTTCAGTGAGGTGTCAAAGTCTTTTGTCATAACTTACAAAACAATCACCCCATTAAATCTAGTACCCTTCTTCCCCTTACATATTTATTTCATTATTAACCATCTTCCACATGCCACACTACATCTCCATGTCTATTCTGTAACTATCCATTTGTACCACTTAATCCCTTTGCCTTTTTTTTTGCTGTCCTCCCCAACCCCCCTCTCATCTAGTATCCCTCTAAATAGTCTCTGTATCTATAAGTTTATTACAGCTTTTGTTGTTGTTGTTGCTTATTTTGTTCTTTAGATTCCATATGTATGTGAAATCATGCGATATTTGTCTTTCTCTATTTGACCCATTTCATTCAGCGCAATACCCTCTAGGTCCATCATGCAATACCTTTTTCCATCCCCTTCCTTTTAGTCTCTGTGTGCCTTTTAATCTGAAGCGAGTTTTTTGTAGGTAGCATATGTACAGGTCTTGTTTTCTTATCTATTCGACCACTTTATCTTTTGGTTAGAGTAATTAATTCTTTCCCACTTGAGGTACTTGTTGATAGATGTGTAGTTATTCCCATTCTTTATTCTAGTTTTTGATACATGTTTTTTCTTCTTAAAGAAATCCCTCTGATATTTCCTATAACACTGGCTTGGTGTTAATAAATTCCTTTAGCTTGTTTTTGTCTGGGAAGCTCTTTATCTGTCCTTAGACTCTAAAAGATAGCTTTGCTGGATAAGGTATTCTTGGTTGTAGATGCTGGGTTTTCATCACATTGAATATTTTTTGCCAAGCCCTTCTGTCCTGCAAAGCTTCTTTTGAGAGATTAGCTGCCAGTCTTGTGGGTGCTCCCTTGTAACTAATTGCTTTTCTCTTGTTGCTTTTAAGATTCTCTCTTTATATTTAACATTTGGCATTTTAATTATGATGTGTCTTAGTGTAGGCCTCTTTGGGTTTACCTTTCTTGGGACTCTCTGAGTTTCCTGGGATTGTGTGCCTATTTCCTTTTCCAGATTAGGGAAGTTTTCCATTATTATTTCTTCAAAAAGCTCTTTAACATCTTGTTTTCCTTCAGTTGTCCCTATGACATGGATAGTTTTACATTGAATAGTGTACCATAGACTCCTTAAATTATTATTATATTCTTGGCTTCTTTTTTCTTGCCATTCTGATTGAGTGTCCGTGGCTTACCCACCCTCTATGTTGGTGGTTCAATGTTTTTTTTTTTTATCCACTCTGTTGATTCCCTCTAATATACTCTTCATATCAGATATTGTATTCCTCATTTCTGACTGGTTCCCTTCTATAATTTCCATTTCCATTTTTATGTTTTTTATCTCTTTGTTAAAGTTCTCACTGAGCTCATCTATACTTTCCCTAAGTTCATCGAGCATCTTCATAACCAGTGTTTTGAACTTTGCATCTGTTAGAGTGCTTGACCCCATTATTCCTGGATCTCTGTTCTGTTCTCATATGGTTTCTGCCTCTTTTTCATCTCATTTTCACTACCTTTCTGTGTCTGTTTCTATGTACTGAGGAAAGCTCCTAAGTCTCCCTGTCTTCTTAGCATGGCTTTGTGTAGTAGGTGTCCAATGGCACAGTCTTGAGTGGGGTTCAGGGGCAGGCCAAATTTAGCTCCAGCCTCTGCCCCTCCGGGGCCACCTGTTAAAATCAGCAAGCAACCTACAGATGCTGTGCTTATAGTTGCCTCAAGAGGCCATGCAAGAAACTGAGGTCAGCTGCCACCAGTATGAGTTTTGGCTCTCCTGAGCAAGGAGCACCTGACTCATCAAGGATAAACCTGAATGTGGCTTGGGTGGGGCTGCAAGTTGGGAGAGGCAGAGTTTCAGGGAATCCTCTGGGTGGAGTAACCTCTGTTATCCAGTTTGATGACATCTCAGCTATGGCAGAGCTGTGTCTGCACACTGGGAGTGAGGAGGGCTCAACAGAGGAACAATGGATATGGGAGAGATCACCTCTGACCCTCACTCCAACAACTCAGTATCTCTTGTAAGTCCCTGTGTCCCCCCTCACACAGCCAACCTGGTGCTGCTGCTGAGAGTGTGCAGGTTCATCACCGCGAAAATCCACTTGTGGACATGGCCCCTTTAGAGGGAGTCTGCAGCTGCTAGCTGCTGCTACAGCAGCCTCTGTTCCCCTCAGCCACTTAGGACCAGGCAGCCTTGCATACTCACCCCATCCTATCTCCTTCCTTTTTATGGTGATTTCTTACTTCTCTCCCTAGTTGTAGTGCTTTTTCATCTAGATCCTAGGTGACTTTCCTTGCCATTTGCTCTGTGTTTCTGTCACACTTTGACCATTTTTTTGTCCCTCCTGTCTTTTTATTTTTTTGACAGTGTCTATTGAAGAGCATAAAATTTTAATTTTAATAAAGTTTAGCTTAATAATTTTTTTCTTTCATAATTGTGCCTTTGAGATTATATTTAAAAACTCATCACCACATCAAAGTCATCTAGATTTTTCCTGTTATCTCTTAAGAATTTTATAATTTTCCATTTTATATTTAGATTTATGATTCATTTTTAGTTAATTTTTGTGAATTTTATAAATTCTGTGTCAAGAATTTATTTTTCTTGCATGTTAATGTCCAGTCGTTTAAGGACCATTTGGTGAAAAGCCTTGTCTTTTCTCCATTGTATTACCTTTGCTCCTTTGTCAAAGATCAGTTGACTAAATATATGTAGTTCTATTTCTTAGAGCTCTGCTGTATTTTATTGATTTAAAAATTTTTCCACTGATACTACATAATCTTGATAACTAGCTTTATAGTAAATCTTAAAGTTGGATAGTGTCAGTTCTCCAACTTTGTTCTTCAACATCTATTGGCTAGACTTTTTTTTTTTTTTTTTGCCTTTTCATATAAACTTTAGAATTAGTTTGTCAATATACTCAAAATAACTTCATGGGATTTTGATTGGAATTACATTGGTTTATAGATTATGTTGGAAGAACCGACATCTTGACAATATTGAGTCTTTCTGCCCACGTAGTTCTTCTTTGGATTCTTTCACTAGAGTTTTGTAGTTTTTCTCATACAGGTCTTGTACATATTTTATTAGATTTATACCTAAATCTTTCATTTCTATAGGTACTAATTGTAAAGAGTATTATTTTTAATTTTAAATTCCACTTGTTCATTGGTGGTGTATTAGATAGTAATTGGCTTTTGTGTATTAAACTTGTATTCCGCAACAATACTATCATTTATTAGTTCCGGAACATTTTTTGTTGACTTTTTTGGATTTTATACATAGATGATCATGTCAAGACAATTTTATTTCTTTGTTATCAATCTGTATATCTTTTATTTCCCATCTTGTCTTATTTCATTAGCTAGTACTTCCAGTACAATGTTGAAAAGGAGCTATGAGAGGGACATTCTTATCTTGTTCCTGATCTCAGTGGGAAAGCTTTGAATATCTCATTATTAAGTATGATGTTAGCTGTAGGTTTTTGTAGATATATTTTATCAAGTTGAGGAAGTTCTCTATTCCTCATTTACTGAGAGATTTTATCATAAATGGCTGTTGGATTTTGTCAAATGCTTTTTCTGCAGGTATTAATATGATCTTGTGAGTTCCTGTTTAGTCTGTTAATGTGATTAATTACATTAATTGATTTTCAAATGTTAAATCAGACTTGCATATCTGAGATAAATTCCACTTGGTCATGGTGTATAATTCTTTTTATACATAGTTGGGTTAAATTTGCTAATATTTTGTTGAGTATTTTTGCCTCTGTGTTCATAAGAAATATTAGTTTGTTGTCTTCTTGTAATGTTTTTCTGGTTTTGGTATTAGGGTAATGCTGGCCTCATATAATGATTTAGGAAGTATTTCTTCTGCTTCCATTTTCTGAAAGAGATTGTAAAAAACTGTTATAATTTCTTGTTTAAATGTTTGGTTAGATTTATCAGTGAACCCATCTGGAATATAATGCTTACATTTTAGTAAATTATGAACTATTTATTCAATTTCGTTAATAGCTATATGCCTCTTTAGATAGCCTGTTTCTTCTTGTGTGGAGTTTTAGCATAATGTGTGTTTGAAGGAATTGGTTCATTTCATCAAATTGAATTGTTTGGGTATAGTATTGTTCATAGTATTTTTTTTTTATTATCTTTTTAATTTTCATGGGATGCTCAGTAATATCCCTTCTTTCATCTGATATTAGTAATTGGTGTATTCTTTTTTCTTCTTCTTTGTTGGCCTGATTAGAAGCTTATTAAACTTATTTCTTTTCAAATAACCAACTTTTGGTTTTGTTCATTTTCTCCATTAGTTTCTTATTTTAAGCTTCACTGATTCTTACTCTAATTATTGACCTTTTTTCCCCCCTGACCTTTTTAAAGATTTTTTTTTGTCTCCTTGGCCCGATCCCCCACCTCTGAGTATGACATACCTAGGTGTACATCTTTGGGCATTTATTCTACTTAGTATCCTATAAGCTTCCTGGATCTGTGGTTTGTGTTTATTTTTCATTTTATAAAAATTTCAGTCATAACTTCAAATATTTCTTCTGTTTCTTTCTCTTTTTCTTCTTGTGTTTCCTTTGTGTACATATTACAGATTTTTGTTATTGTTTCATAGTTCTTAGATATTCTGTTATATCTTTTAATCATTTTTTTTTTGCTTTGCATTTCCATTTTAGAAGTTTCTCGAAAAAACTATAACAAAATTGAAGAAATTTTTTTTTCAATTGTGTCCAGTCTATGAAGAGGCCATCAAAGGCTTTCTTCAACTTTGTTATAGTGTTTTTGATTTCTAGCATATCCTTTTAATTCTTTCTTAATGTTTCTGTCCCTGATTATATTACCCATCTTGCAAGTTGCTCTTTTTTCATTAGAGCCCTTAGCATATGAATCATAATTGTTTAAAATTATTGGCCTGGTAATTCTACTATTTCTGCTGTATATGAGTCTGGTTCTGATGCTTTTTCTGTCTCTTACCTTTTTGTCTTTTAGCATGCCTTGTAATTTTTTTCTTTAAAGCTGAACATAATGTACTGGGTGAAAAAAAACTGTGGTAATAAACCTTTAGTGTGAGGTTTTATGTTTATGTTTGTTGTAGCTATAGATTTTAGAGGCTAACATTTCCTCTCACACTCTTCCCTTTTTTAATCTCCCTGTTGTCTTAAGTGTCCTATAGAGACTTCTTATGTAATATCTGAGATGTTCAGTTCTTCAGTTGTTTTCCCTTTTTACTTTCTAGGAGTCCTGCTAATGTTGTGATAAAGTGTGGAAAGCGGGGGAGCATTCTATAGTTCTTTGATGAGGTTTCTTGACCTTTACAAGTGCTTCTAAGTTCACACAGCCCTCCTTAGGTGAGACAGGAAGGGTAGAAGGGCTCCATTTGGCATATCTTTACCCCTATGTGGAGGGCTAGAACAGGTTGAAGTTAGATATTTATCTTCCCTCAGGTTAGATGGGTTGTGGTAAAAGTCAATTATGTTTTGGTGAAATAGTTCTCTTTAAGGAAAATTCTATTGAGAAGAACAGAATGCTCTGGGCTTATTTCAAAATGTTTACTTTTCCCCTTTCCTTTCCAGAAGCACATGAGGATTTTTTCCCCAGTCTCCATCATGAGAACCTGGTAGGATTCCTGGAGGCAAAACTCATAAAAGAATGGGGCCTCCCTAAGACTATGCCTCCCTGGAGTTCTTAAACCTCAGACTTGTTCACACTAATCTTCCAGCAATTTTAAAATTGTAATTTAGATTTTCTTCTGCCCAGTATTGGTTCCCATAGTAGTTTCTGCTCTTAGGTTTCTGCTCCAGTAAATTGTGATTGTCTGTCTTTAATTAAATTGGGCAATGGTTTACCCTATGATCTCAATTATCTGAAGGATCTAAAGAGTCATTAAATTTCAGTTTATTTTGCCTTTTTCTTGTTATGTGAATGGGAGTAATGGCTTCTTACATGCAGGATTGAAAACTAGAAGCTGTATTCCTCTATTTTTAAAATATATATTAATGAGTTATTTTACAGTTCTCGGTTGGGATTATCTATGGATCTACAAATATTGCCTTTCTTTTCATGGCCGATCATATTTTCTTGCTTATTCACATATCTAATCATTCTTAATTATAGCATAGACATTATGTAATAAAGAATTATAAAGGCTTACGTTAAGATGATCTTTTTCTTTACCAGAGAGGTGTCTCACTTTCCTTTATTAGGCATTTAGAATTTAAAAGTTGATCACTTCAAGCCCATAAAAGGCTAAACTGAATTTAAAAGGGATTATAACTTAGTAAGTTTCAGTTTATTTATTTCAGTCATGTTCTTTAAGAAACCTCATAGACTTTTGATTAAGTGCCTTAACGGTGTTTGTGTATGCATTTTTGTGAGTATTCAGGAGATTCAACTTTGTATTTCTGATTTTCTCAGGCCAGAACTTCAGAGCCTAGTATCAAGCAGTCTGATGGCAAATGTCTTGAGGGGAGGCTGGCATGTGAATGAAATTTACTATTACTTTTTGAAACTATTTCTCTTTGAAACTTTTACTATTACTTTTAAGAGATTTACTATTACTTTTTGAAACTTTCTTGCTAAATCTTTGGCCTCAAACACAGCGTCAAAACTTATCAAATGTCCTTTGGGAGAAACAGGCAGTGCATTTGAGGCCCCTCAAGCTTGAAATTTATTATTCCAGCTCCACATAGTCATTGAAGTCCTTTTGCTTTTTTTTTTTTTTTTTTTTTTTTAACCTCCAGCAGGAACTTTTTGCTTGGGCTACACCTGATCCTTAGTCCACTCTCAGATTTGGCAAATGAACATAGGTGCTTGTAATCTCCTCTAAGAAATGTTCTTTCTTCTCTGGAATTTTATCAGATTTTTCTAGTTGTCTTTGCAGGAGCAGTATGATATTTACCTGAGGTGTAGAAATTTCTAACCCCAGGACTTTTGCTGTGGAACATGGTGACCAAGAAGAAATGTGTTTCTAATAAACAATACCATTTTCTTGCCAGCTTCTGTTTTTAGGAATTGTACTCCCTGAGTCATGGTGGTTAGATATACTAATGAGGCAAGTAGAAAAATGACACTCCTGCTAATATTCTATATAGTACAGAGATGGCTGTTAAGCTTTATAATTGGTACATATTTTGTGTTTATAAGCAAGGCAATAGAAAATGCAGTATACAGGACGATTCTTTTTTTACTTATATTAAAGTTGTCAGAGTACTCTGCTTCCAACCTCATAACATTAATTAGTCAATGATTGCATTTTCAAGCAAGTTCCATAGACTTAGTAGCTATTATGAATTCTTGCTACATTGGCAAAAGGTTAGTCATTGGCAAAAGGTCAGATTTTTTTGGGGGGTGTAGGATGAGACTGGTTCATATCTTTTTCATTAATAATGTGTCAAGTCCTATTAGCCAGGCATAAGATTAGGGAGACCATATGTTTCCTATTCTCTTTTCTGCTATATTCTCATCTTCTGGCATAGTTCTTAATAAAAGTCTGTGCTTAATAAATATTTATTGAATAAATATATTAAAAAAGAAAT
Organism: Eidolon dupreanum; assembly: GCA_028627145.1. Lineage (NCBI taxonomy): Eukaryota > Metazoa > Chordata > Mammalia > Chiroptera > Pteropodidae > Eidolon > Eidolon dupreanum. The sequence goes on along the minus strand of CM053504.1, from coordinate 51,483,380 downwards.
GAATTCTAGTGTTAGTGACAGAAATAAGAAAAGATGAACGTGTCATGTGAGCGGGAATCTAGTTTTGGGGAATAGGATGAGACACTTTACTGGTTAAGAAAGGTCCAATACAGGTTGATGATGTTTGCAGATTGTCATCTTTTCATTGAATTATCATTTTTCAACTTTATATCTTAATTCCCCTGCTATCACCAGGTAAATGGTAGGGCTAATATTTGTTGCTCCATATGGCTGTATACCATAAGGCAGGTTTTAATATTCTGTCCTCTGAGTTTAGAAGTATCCTACTATGGTTTAGTTTAAAGTAAATCATTACTAACATAACAATAATTTCCCTGTGTATCTTAGTTCTAAAGCTCTACATAGAATAATGGGTAGAGAGTAAATGTAGATGTATAGAATTATATCTTCTACTATAAGTAGTTCCAACTAAGAGCACATAAGTATCTTAATAGATCATTGAGTATTGTTATCTATTGGGATTATAGCAACAAAGAATACCTATAGCTGTTTCCATGTTGCCTATTTAAAATGGCTCTTTTTAAGATAATGACAAAAGCTGTTATTTGGTAAGATATGTATTCTGGTCCTTAGTTTTTAACCTTCTAAAGAACACGGTTGCCTGGTTCTCACTGTTACCATCTTCCTTACATCTCATTAGGGACTATCTGTCTGCCTCTGCTGTGCTTTCAGCTTTTAATGGAGATACTTCTTCAACAGTATTGCCTACATTTTCTACTTGGATAATGATACACTGCCTCATATTCTGCTCTAATGTGTTCTTGACCTATATATCTCATTCTTCTCTGATTTGCATTTTGTGAGTTTGCAATTTATTGGATTGTGCACATCAGTGTGCTTTGCGTACTCAGAGTATTTCTAAGACTTGTAGGAACCTTCTTGTACTGGAGTTCTTATGGACATGAAAATGACCCATTACAATTATCTTCCACAAGGAGAGGCTTATAGGTATTATTGACCACGATGAAAATAGTTACACTTTCATTTGGAAGGAGAGCTGTGATATAACCTTAAAACCAAGACCTCCAAAGGGGTATATATTTTTAAATCAAGTGATTCATCAGGGAAGAGGAAGAAAAGAGCACTTTCTTTTCCCCTAAGGGAATTTTATTTTTAAAAATTATTTTTTCAATTAGAGTTGACATTCAGTACTATTTTATGTTAATTTCTGTGGTATAGCATAATAATTAGACATTTATATAATTTACGAAGTGAACCCACCAATTAGTCTATTACACATCTGGCACTATACATAATTATTACAGTATTATTGACTTGATTTCCTATGCCATATTTCATATACACTTGACTATTTTGTAACTACCAATTTGTACTTCTTAATTCTTTCACCTTTTTCACCAGGCTATCTCCCCACCCCCAGCCCCACATCTGGCAATCACCAGTTTGCTCTCTGTATTTATGAATCTGTTTCCATTTTGTTTATTTGTTTTTTTTTTTGTTCTTTAGATTCCTCATATAAGAGAAATCATATGGTATCTATCTTTCTCTATTTGACTTATTTCACGTAGCATAATACCCTCCTTTGTATTTCTGTGAAATCAGTTGTCACTTCTTCATTTCTGATTTTATTTATCTGAATTCTCTCTCTCTTTTCCGTGATGAGTCTGGTTACAGATTTATCAATTTTATTGATCTTTTCAAAGAACCAGCTCTTGGTTTCATTGATTGCTCGTATTTTATTTTTAGACTCTATTTTGTTTATTTCCCCTAGGATCTTTATTATTTTCTTCCTTCTACTCACTTTCAGCTTTTTTTGCTGTTCTTTTTCCAGCTCCTTTAGGTGTAAGGTTAGATTGTTGATTTTGAGATTTTTCTTGTTTCTTGAGGTGGGCCTGTATTGCTATGAATTTCCCTCTTAGGACTGCTTTCGCTGTGTTTTATAGATTTTGAGTTGTGTTTTTATTTTTATTTTATCTCAGGGTATCATTTAACTTCTTTCTTGATCTCATTGCTAACCCATTAATTGTTTAGTAGCATGTTATCTAGGCTCCATGTGTTCATATATTTTTCAGTTTTTTCTTGTAATTTATTTCTAGTTTCATACCATTGTGGTTAGGGAAGACAGCTTGATGTGATTTCAGTCTTTTAAAACTTATTGAGATTTATTTTGTGGCCTAACATGTGGCCTGTTTTGGAAAATGTTCCAAGTGCATTTGAGAAGAATGTGTATTCTGTTGCTTTGGGATGAAATTTTCTAAAAATATCAATTAAATCCACAAGGTATAATGTTTTATTTAAGGCCACTGTTTACTTGTTATTTTCTGCATGAAGGATCTGTTCACTGATGTCAACAGGGTGTTCAAATCTCCTACTATAACTATATTGCTGTCAGTCTCTTCCTTTATGACAATCAATATTTACTTTCTATATTTAGATTTTCCTAAGTTGGGTGTGTAAATGTTTACTAGGGTTATATCCTCTTGTTCGATTCATCCCTTTATCATTGTGTAATGTTCTTTTTTGTCTCTTACTATAGCCTTTGTTTTAAAGTCTATTTTGTCTGATATAGGCATTGCTATTAAAATGCAAATTCATTTTAATTTTCATGAAGTATCTTTTTCCAATTCTTTTCAGTCTGTATGTGTCTTTTGATCCAAAGTGGGTCTCTTGTAGACAGCATATGTATGGGTCCTATTTTGTTATCCATTTGGCTACCCTATGTTTTTATCATAGGAGCATTTAATCTATTTACATTTAGAGTGATTATTGATAGGTACATAGTTATTGCCATTTTATTATTAATATTTATGTTGTACTCCCCCCTTCTTCGTAAAGAAGTCTCTTTAACATTTCTTGTAATACTTGCTTGATGGTGATGAATTCTTTTAGCTTTTACCTGTCTGGAGAGCTTTTTATTTCATCTTCAATTTTAATTGATATCCTTGTGGGTAGAATAGTCTTGGTTGTAGGTCCTTAATTTTCATCACTTTGAATATTTCCTGCCAATCCCTTGGGCCCTGCAAAGTTTCTGTTGATAAATCAACTGCATTCTTATGGGAATAGGCTTTAAGTAAACAGCTGCCTTTCTCTTACTGTTTTTAGGATTCTCTTTGTCTTTAACCTTTGGCAATTTAATTATGCTATGTACTGGTGTGGGCCTCTTTGGGTTCATCTTGTTTGGGACTCTGCACTTCTATGTCTGTTTTCTTCACAAGGTTAGGGAAGTTTTCCATCATTATTTCTTCAAAATGGTTCTCAATCCCTTATTCTCTCTTCTTTTTCTGGCACTTCTGTGATGTTAACTTTGTTACGCTTGATATTGTCCCAGAGGTCTCTTAAATTATCCTCATTTATTTTGATTCTTTTTTCTTTTTGCTGTTCAGATTGGATATTTTCTGCTACCTTGTCTTCCTTATTGCTGATTCAATCTTCTGCTTCATCTCATCTATTCCCGATTCCTTCTATTTTATTTTTCATTTTGGTTATTATAGTTTTCATTTCTGATTTTTTTTATACTTTCTATGTCCTTTTTTTTTTGTGCTTACTATCTCTTTGTTGAAGTTCTCACAGATCTCATCTATTCTTCCTCTAAGTTCCTTGAGCATCCTTATAACCAGTGTTTTGACCTCTGTATCTGGTAGATTGCTTGCCTTCATTTTATTTAGTTCTTTTTCTGGAGTTTTTTTCCTATTCTTTCATTTGGAACATGTTTCTTTGTTTTCTCATTTTGGCTACCTCTCTGTGTTCATTTCTATCTATTAGGTAGATCTACTATGTCCCCCAGTCTGAGATGGGAGGCCTTATGTAGCAGGTGCTCTATGTGGCTCAGTGGCACAATCTCCCTAACCACCTGCATCAGGTGCTCTAGAAGTGTTCCTGTTTGGATTGTGTGTGCCCTCCTGTTGAAGATGAACCTTGATTGCTATTGGCAAGTCAGTGGGTGGGACTGATGCTCAGGCTGACTGACTATGAGGATTGGCAATTTACACAGCATATGAGCTGCTGGGTAGGGGCCGACCTCAAGGAGTGGGATTCACCCTAGCAGGCTTGTGTGCCTATTGAGACCACCTTTTGGGTGTGCCACTTGTGAGGAAGTATCTATGTAATCTGAAACCAGCTTTCGGGTATGTTGGTTCTGGGGTTCCTTGGGAGGGTTTCTCATGCAAGCCAAGGTTAGCTGCTGCCTGTGATGCCCATGAGGCTACCTGATAGGAGTTATAAAGCTATTTGCTGTTGGTCATTGCCTGTGCTGGACCTGGTGGCATGTGAGAGAGGTCACACTATGAACAGAGGTTAGCTGCCAGCAGTACTGTCCTGGGGCAGGTCAGCAAATGGCCCAGGGTACCCCAAGGGCTAAGTCTGCTTGTTGGCTGTCTATAAGCCTCAGCAGCTGAGAGAGCCTCAGGCAGTAGGAGAATTGGGTGAAGTGGGGTCCCAGGGAGTCGCCTGGCCAAGTTGTGTTCCCCAAGTTAGTACAGATTCAGACTTGGTGCCTGTGCTGAACCTATGGCCACTTGCAAAATTCTTAGATAACACTGAAGCCAGCCATTGCTCACCTCAGGCTCACAGACCCCTGATATTTGTTCAAGAAACACTGCAGCTCATGTTGGGGTTGGCTTCCTACCACCAAATGTGACTCTAGAGGCATGGGAGCTGAGGCCTGTTGATTGCTGCTGAAAGAGCCTTCTACTGTGAGCTGGGTGGGGCTGGCTGCCTAGTCATGAAAATATCTCCAGCACTGTGTGAATTGTTTGAGGTGGGATCTTGGGGAGTCACCAGGGTAGAGCAAGTGAAGTTCACTAGCCCAGCTGTGTAGGTGGAGGGCTCAACACAGGCAAGATAGCTCCTGCCTGTAGGCTGCACAGGAGGAGGACTCAACAAAAGATTAATGGTAGCTGTCCTTCCAGCCCTTGACGTTCCACAGGTCGGTCTTTCCCTGTATGTCTCTGGCACCTCCTAAGCTGTTGTTCCTTTGCTGGAGCCCAGGGTGATTGCCTGTAAGTGAGAGTCTGTGTGGGTCCTTTAAGGGAACATCTAGGTTTCCAGCAGCCTTCTGTTTCACCCAGTCAGAATCCCCACTGATTTTCCCAGCCAGATTTTGTGGGAACTCTTCCTGGCACTGGAACAGTGGGCTGGGGAGACCTGATGTTGAGCTGGAGCCCCTCACCCCTCCAGGGTGGGCCTCTGTAGCTGAGATATTCCTTCCAATGCTCAACTGCCACACATAGGGGTGAGGCCAGCCCGTTTTCTATCTCGCCTCCCTGTCTCAGTGTGGCCTCTTTTTCATATCCTTAATTATAGGAGTTATGTTCAGCTAGTCTTCAGATGGTTCTCCAGGTTGACTGTTCTATAATTTAGTTGTAGTTTTAATGCAGTCACTAGAGGAAGCAAGCATAGCGTTTACCTACTCTGCCATCTTGGCCAGAACTCAAAAGAGCACTTTTATCATTCTCATTAAAATGAGTGAAAAGGCAAGTATAGTTAGAAAATAACAACTGACTCACTAACTACGGCAATCAGGGTTACTTCAGGTAACAAATCACTCCAATTTAATATAGAAAGGGGGTTCAAAAAGGAGATTTAAGTATGTAAAGAGACTTATAAGAACAGAACATTATAGTTGTGAACCAGATACACAGAATTCTGTCAGCCACTATTGCTTCCACAGTTGCTACTGTCACAACTACCTTTCAACTCATAAAACTGGTAACTAGACACTAAGGCACTTATTCCAGTCACCAGAACTGCCTTAACCACCATGTTACCATGACCTGATTTGCCAGTAGCAATAGTTTTTATTTTTAAAACCTCATCGGAGGGTATCCAAGTAGTGGAACCCAATTTATATCCAGAACCTTAGCTGCAAGGGAGTCTAGAAATTGTAATTTGTAAATCTCTAGGCTTTTCCAAAGAGAAAGAGCAAGGAAGTAAGTTAAGTGACTAATCCACATTATCTAATGAACTATTATGCCCATGCAACATGAATCTACAAATATTTAAATAATTATTTAGATTAACCAGAACCTGATTCAGCCAGAGATACAATAGATGTGTAATACCCTACATCATTTGCAAGTATAAAGATGCAGTCTAACTCTTTTATACAAAACTTAAGTCCACTCCTTGTATTCCTATTCTTTGCTTATCATGCACACCTCTCCACAACCTCTCTGCTGGTTTCCCTTGAGATAAAATGATGTAGACTAGGGGTCTGCAATTTCTCTTTGTAAAGGGCCAGACAATAATTATTTTAGCTTTTTCAGGCCACATATGATTTCCTTCTCCTCTTATTTTTTTTTTACAACCCTTTAAAAATTTAGAAACTATTCTTCACTTGAGGGCTACACAAAAAAAGGCCACTGTCAATAATTTGCTAACCCTTATCCAGACAATGTACTGCTCTACCTTTCATTCATAGTTACTTCATTTCCTTAAGTCTTTTCTCATCATAAAATCCTCATTATGAGGAGGTGGTTCTGTTACCAGGACAACCAAGAATTAAGCCTATAAAGTTTATCATAAACTGAATTCTCTGCTTAACTGTTAATTTTCAATCTCATTTCTTGCTTACCTCACACAGAGTCACAAGAAAGTAAATATATTGCAATCTTCTTGTCCTCAACTGTTTGTTTTTCCAGAATGACATAGAGACTTGTAAATATTCATTGGCTTAATTCATTCTATTTCCACAAACTAATCCTGACACATTTGTCTCCTTTAATACAAAAGATTTATTTTCTGATCAATATTTTTGACACCTTACCTCCCAAATAATCAGTAATAAAAAACATAATGGGTTGGGGTGAGATTATTGCTATAGATAGCAAAATATCTGAATACTGTTACTTCATTTGAAAATGGATGTCAATAAAGAGAAACTATATATTTATTTACCCTGAAAATTGCAAATTAAAATGTACCATAATGCGACAAATTATCTAGGTTATGGTTTATCCCTTCTGTTGAAACACTATTGCCCATGTTAAAATATGGAACACAATATGTGTTTATTGGGAAAAAAGAATGATGGAATGGTGTTCATACAGCTTAGATATTAAGCAGTCATCAAGGCATCAGTGACTAAGCAGCATATGAATTCCTACAAGTTACAGAATAATCAATATGACCTATTAAACTCTCATTTCTTGGAAAACTACATACTTGCATGTTTAAATTGACATTTTAAAAAGTTTTATAAAGAACAATTTAAACTGACAGCATAATGAGTAATCTTTAGGTTTATGAGGCCTCAAGACCTAGACCAGCATGAAGCATGTCAGCTTACTTAGTTATTTAATAAATTATTCCTTATTTTAATAATATGATATGAGAAGAAATATTGTGATTTTTATTCTCAGGTAATCCACAAATTCTGCTCCCACCAGATTTTCAAAGCTGCGGATACTCGGGGGTGTTTGATTCTTGCCCCAAGTCATGAGGCACTCACCTGTGTGAGGGAGATTTCACTGAATCTAAATACTTCTGGATATTCTTAGTAGTGTGGGATGGCACACATCTCTACTGTCTAGCTTAGGTTTGAAATAATTTCTCCTTTTAAAAATAACACAGTAAACCAATTAGCTTCCCTAAACTGAATTAACCTAATAACATTCAAAAACTGACAAACATAATCTGCTTGTTTTAAGACAGAAGTGGATTAATCAACAGAATCATATCTTTAGTCAGTTTCAAATCAAGTTATAAATTCTAACTAAATAGTGAGTGCTGGAATCAGTCATATTATTAGTATGCACAGTCATACTGATCTCAACTGTAAGCAATGTAGGCTTTTTCAGTAGGGAAATATAAAAGTTTATAACTGAAGAATGTTTTTTCACTTTGTGGTAAAGAGATTGTTTTCCTTTGATGTCCATGGCTCCCTCAAACCTTCGCCCATTTTGTTACATTCCTGCAGTCACAAGAAGGAATCTCTCCATTTTTTCTATACCATTGTTTAGGCATGTTATTATTTAATGCTTTTTTGACATAATATTGCTTATTAGAACCTGCACCAAAGCAAAAGAAACAAAACTCAAATGCATCAAATGCTTTTTTCTAAATAAAACTTTTAAAATTGAAATATGCAACAAAAACCTTTTATTACTTTTTTATAAAGTTGTTTTTTAAAGGAGTGATTGATAATATTGAGAAAAAATGTGTATTTAAGAATTAGCGATACATTTTATTTATCTGAATTATTTACAAACACAGAAAAAGTCAAATACATTTTCACTTGCTAATATGAATTATCATTGTGACATGTTATTCTTTAAAGTCTGTTGAGTTATCTGTCTGTTTATATTCTCTGCCAAAACTTAGAGCACCACCAATAGAATGGGGTAAAAGTGATGCTTCTGAGGCAAGGTCCTAAGATGCTTTACAGCTTACCTAGGTTTCTTGGAACAAGTGCTCTGGGAGAAGTCAGCTGCCAACATGACATGAGCAAATGGATAAGGTAGCCAAATAGCGAGACCACATGGAGAAATAGAGATGCATGGATGTTCTCCATCTGTTCCAGTCAACCCAGCTGAGATGAAGACATGTGAGTGAAGAGGTTACCTTGACTATCTAAGCCAGTTAGGCCTTCAAGTATCTCCATCCCAGCTGCTATTTAACTGAATACAATGAGAGACCCTAAGTGAGAACCACCTTGTTCAATCCAGTCAATACATAGAACTATTGAGAGAATACTAAAGGGCTGGTTTAAGCCACTGAGTTTTGGGGTGTTTTGTTACAGCAATAGGTAACCAAAATACAGATGTAGACTATTTGCTTTGCTTTTTGGTTTCATTTTTAATCATAACATGCCATTGCTTCTAAATAAATTTTGCATTTAAAATTTTGTAAATTTATTATTTCTGCTTTATAAACATAATTATCTGCTTAGAAAACCTGAATGAAGGTGTACGTGTGTGTATGCATGTGTATTTTACTATATTATATAAATGGATCTTGAAGAGCAATTAGATTGGCTTTTTAAAAGAGAGAAAAATACTTCTGAATATTTTAAGTAAATATTTCAATCTGCAACAACTCTGCTATGAATTTGGTAATTTAATATAATTTTGAGACAGCATACACTGAAACATCTAAAGGTAACAAAGCCAAGTTTTCAAAGAGGAAAAGAGCATCAAAAAAAGAGAACTAAAAAGAGACTCCAAAAGAAAATATTTGGCAGAGAGTTGGTGAGAGGAATATTGCTTTAGTACTAAAATTTCATTAGATAATTAATAATTAATGTCATTTTTTCAATCAGTAGATATTTTAGGGCAGTTAACATCTAGTATATGGAGAGAATTGGGGATTCCTATATGTTAGCAAGGCTAACAGATGTGTAGTATGATAACATGGAGAGGTTTCTATTTATAAAGTTCACAGAGCTGGAGGAAAAACATTTAGCGTTAAACTCAGAAGTTTTCGATGTTCACTTATGGGGCTTACCAGGCATGATGTTCCAGCTATTAAACTGGGTCTATTAACTTTCTATATTAAGAATGGTCCTCTAGTAAGTTAGAAATAAGCTGTACCTGTGTCAGATTTAATTTATGTAATTTAGACATTGTGAAGAATTAAATTTAGTAACTGCTAAATGTCAGTGTTCACATGTGGTTAATAGCCAATATTTCTTGGTTCTTCAAGGAGAAAGGTACAGGTCTTAGAAAAACTAAATGATATAATAAAGTATCAATATTATCACTACAAAATAATTCCTTTAAAAAAGGCTATAGATATCTGATATTTTAAGCATTAGGATAAGTATAGAGGGCATAGAACACCTAAATTTGTCTGTTGTACGTAGCAAAGGTGGTGTCAGGGAAGTTGAGAATTGAGTTTAAGTCCTTTGGATTGAATAGATTATCAAGATGTGTAAAGGAATGGGGAATGCATTTCAAGTAGGGGAATTGATCCAAGAAAGAGCCATAATATCTTTCTTATGTGTTGCCACATATTCTATCTGAGCATCTAATATAGTGCTTAACATATGATGATATAAAATCAGTTTCTTATTTTCTGCTTCCTTCACTAGATTGTCAGCTTGAAGGGTAGAGACAATATGGCACTTATGTTTGGGTCTCTGTACCTGTTACAGTCTCTGACATATCAAAGGTGCTTAATAATTACAAGAAATAAATGAAGAAATTAGCAAGTAGAAAAATCCCTATTTATAACACTTATTTTAATAGTCTGATATACATATATTTTAAAGTTCTCCATTAAATTTTAAAATCTTTTAAGAAAGGGATATTGCTTTATTTTTCTTCCTTTGAATGGTGCTTGACATACAGTTAGGACCCTATATCCATTGACTGGGAAGCAAACTATAGTTCTTTACCTTTTTAAATCAACCAAGGCCTAATTTAAGCCTATAAGCTCATCTGAAATGCTGAAATATTATAATAAATGACCTTGAAGCCAGCATAATTCTACATTATAAATATGAGGTTGTCATATTTCTGCATTTCTGGTTGCCTAGAAACAAAGATGTGAAGTTGTAAGAGTTTATAAGAGCCTATACCAATAAAATTATTTATGCAAAGTTCAGCCTGCCTCTCTGGATTTGGAAGGCATCAGTTCTGAAAAGCTTCAGACAACAATGTGGTCTGAATTATTTCAAGTCTGTAAAGTTTGGCCCTTCTTTTGTTGTAGTGCTAGTATATACACTTAGCTAAAGAAAATAATTCTTCACATAAAGTAACCACAGCAGATCTATAATAATACAACTGCTTTATATTTATTGATATGAAATAAATATTTTCAGACTTTAAACAATCACCTTAAGCATTGGAGTTTAGAGGCAAGAGAAATGATTAGGAGAAGGCTGATATCTGGCAAACTAGTATTGTCGAGATACCATTATTAAGATAACTTTGACTTCGTGGTAAATAACCAGTGGGTGAGAGCTTAGAGGTGGTGTGGTAATACAGGGTAGTAGACTAATTTCTACTGGATAATGCTTTTTTCTTCCTGCTCTGGCCATTCATGAGTAGATAGATATATAGTATGACATTACAAGAGTAATGGGCTAGGAATCAGGAGTCCTAGGCTGTATTTCTGGCCTCAGACATTTATGTACATAAGTAATGATGATTCTGTCCTCATGGAAAGAAAGGCAAGTCTGCTGATTTTATCTTTTGTTTATTTGTTTATTTATTTGTTTGTTTATTTGTTTTGAACTGCTGCAAGAAGAGAATAGGCTAGAAGGAGGAGAGAAGAAGGTTAAAATCAGCTTCTGAAATGAGGAGAGGAAAACTAGAGGATCTGTTCTGAGGAAATCAATGAACATTTAACAACTGTTTTAAACACAGCTGGGAGCAGCTTCCCAGCATGAGCCTGTTTTCTTCAAGAGCAATTTCTCATGTGTCAACTCATTTTAATATTCACAGCAGTGCCTGAGTTAGTCAGGCTACGTGGTACATTACTAGTGCACATCTCAAAAGTCACATAGATTAAGTGATGATATAATGTGGTCCTACAAAGAGTTGGCTAGTAAACCAGATCTCTTGATGTCAATCCTAGTGCTATTTCACTGTAATGCTCTCCTGTATTTGTTTTGGTGGAGATCTTAATTATAATTCTCAAGGACAAGTTTAAGACTGAAAATGGTCATTTGGAACTTTTCATGAACTGTATGGTATGCAGCCTTTTTGTGTATATTCTGCCATATCATAAGAATCTAAAGGACAATATTTCATAGTAATCAGCATTTAGTAGGTTTTTAATAGAAATTTATTAATAGCTTGATATAAACACATGCTATACAATCAAAGAATCTTTAAAATAGTTAAGTGTTGTTACAGAATCATACATTTATGATGTTATGGGGTAAGCAAGGGTTAATTGTTCATGCTTTTTTGATGAAAGTCTTCTAGAATAATTGTCATAACTTTTTCAAATTCAGTGTCAAAATAGACTCTTAGCTTGCCCTGGCTGTGCTTTATAAAGCCTAAATAATGAACAAACTTAAGGTTCTTTTTATTATCTTCTAAAATTTTATTTTTGAGCTAATATAGATGAGTGGTCTTCAGGTTCCAGCTTTATATCATCAACTGAACATTAAAGGAAGGGCTTTTGTAAGAAAACTATTATTAATTTAGATTTCTGGTACCAGAAACTATACTGAGCCCTTTCTGTATTCAGTCTTATTTAATTCTCGCAATAATACTATATCATAGATAGCATTAGCCATTTTTCATATTAGGATGCTCAGAGAAGTGAAGATGTCCTAAGTCACACAGCTAGTTAGTTCTGGGATTTATATAGGTTTGAATGAATCGTTTAGATTTCATAACATTTTTTTTTTAAGTGTGTGTGTGTAACTCCAGAGAAATAAAAGGATGTTCCATCTATATATCTACCATTGTGATTTAGTAAGTATTGACCTTTGTTCTTTTCCTGCAGAGCTTTCACTTCATTTTTAACTTAAAAAAAAAATAAAGCTCTTTTGTCAGTACTAATAATAATATATATATTATTGCTAAATAATATACTACTGTTTTTTTGATTTATTAACTTTACATATTACATACTGACTTCTTGCTGATAGAATAGAATTTAATTCAGTTATGTCAGTCTCCTTTTCCCTTATATCATTATATCATTTTTTGTTTTTCTTTACCTTACTTTAACTCAGTTTAAAGAATTTTTTAAGCCTCCATTAACTGTAATATTTAAACCTTTATTTGTTTCTTTAATTATAGTCATAATTCTTGACTCTACAATGTAAGATGATAGTATCAATATTCTTACTCTTCCATTTGATATCCCTTTGCCAATAACCCCCCAACTTTTTTTACTTTTATCAAAATTTATAATATATTCATTTCTTGCAGCCCTAATTAAGCCTTTCATGATTTGTATATAGGTTGATTCTAAAAATTGAAATGATAAACAGTGCTTAAGTTATCATAATCATCTAACTATTATTTACTACAGAGCTATTTAATGAGCTATTACTATAATTCCCATTTACATTTCTACTGTAGATGCCACCCACAATTTTTGAAGAGTCAAAAGAGAGTACTCTTACCATCATGTGCAAAGGGTGAATCTTTTCCCACTCAACCAGTTGCTTAAAATAATGACATAATTTTTGTTTGCTTCATATTTCAACTACATATTTATATAGATTTAAAATTAGTTTTCCCATAATTTCTGGGTATCTTTTTTCCTATTACTGGAAGAAACAAGCAAAATGTTTTCCCAATTCATATTTATTCTGTCTACTGCCTGAGTTCATCTCATTCCACTTGACTCTCATTGACTTGTATTCTACTTTGATGTGTTACTTCATGTATGGACTAATATACTATAACTACCTTGCATAGCTCTTGTTTCCTGAAATTCAAATTGGCTTTTTTTCTTGCAGTTTTTGACCTTTTATACCATTATTTAAAAAATATATTTACAAAATTTGTATTTTTCAATAAGAGTTGACATTCAGTATTATTTTATATTCATTTTATGTGTACATCATAGTGATTAGACATTTATATAATCTACAAAGTGATCCCCCTGATTAGTCTAGTACCCACCTGGCATTATATGTGATTATTACGATATTATTGACTATATTTCCTATGCTGTACTTTACATCATCATGACCGTTTTGTAACTACCAATTTGTACTTCTTAATGTCTTCACCTTTTTCACCCAGCCCTCCCAATTCTCTCCCATCTAGCAATCATCAGTTTGTTGTTTGTGTCTATGAGTCTGTTTTCATTTTTTTAATTTTGTTTTTTAGATTCCATATATGAGTAAAATCATATGGTATTTGTCTTTCTCTGTCTGACTTATTTCACTTAGCATAATACCCTTTAATTGTTGCAAATGGTAGGATTTCATTACTTTATGGCTGAGTAATATTCAATTGTATATATGTACCACTTTTTCTTTATCCAGTCATTTACTGATGGGCACTTAGGTTGTTTCAATACCTTGACTATTGTAAATAGCGCCACAGTGAATATAGGGGTGCATATATCTTTTTGAATTAGTGTTTTGATTTTCTTTGGATAAATATGCGGAAGTGGAATTTCTGGGTCATAAGGTAGTTCTATTTTTAATTTTTTGAGGACACTCCAAACTGTTTTTCATAGTGGCTGTACTAATTTGCAATCCCACCAACAGTGCATGAGGGTTTTCTTTTCTCCACATCCTTGCAAACACTTGTTTTTAAATTTATTTTATTTAAAGAAGAACATTCTTTTTTGGAACCTGGACATAATTTCTAGCTGGGAATTATTCTGGACATAGAAGTGGGAGAGGAGCTTCAGGAGACGACAAGGTAATAACCAATTTTCAGTAAACAAAGCACTGCTGTTTTTACATTATAAATAATTACTCCTATAGATCTGTTACCTATCCTATTCATTTAGTTCTCATTTATGTCTTGTTTTGTGATACCACCTATATTATCTTCATATTTTGGGTGTCTAAGCTATAACTGACTACACTTTCTCAATATCCCCCAAATAATTTTCCACATGCTCTGAATGATCAGTAGTTACTTTTCCTTATAAAAATAATAATAAATATAATTAATGAGCTTCTTCTAATTTCCAGTCAATTTATATTCACTATTTAAAATGACCCTCATAAACTCTTTTGTGGTCATTGTTTATTAATATCCCTATTCTTGTATTGGAGAACAGACTCTGGGATAAGAAGTTACTTTTTCAAAACCACACAGCTAGTGAATGGCAGACACAGATATTAAATTGTCTAACTAATGTCAGAATTTGTAGTATTTCAGTTATATAACTCTATAGGGAATGTTTATGAGTCAAAATATTATAGATTTAAATCTCTCACAAAACTGTTTATTCTTGGATGCATTTTAATAATGTAACTTGAAACACAGCTTACAGCAGCAAAATTTAAATTATGGAACATAAAAAAACTGAAGAGAATTTGTGAACTCTTGGAAAGACAGGTTTAGCAATCAATTCCATGTGTTAAGTAATTTATAAAATGCCTGTGTTTGGAAAGATTTTATTTTTCTTTCTTTCAAGACTCTCTCTTCTGTCATAAAGTCTCCATAGCTTTTACAAAGTAAGTTAGAGAAAAATTTTAAAAGTGTATCTAAAAACATGTTCACTCTGTTATAAGAAGTAAAATTTTAGAAGTTCGACAGTTGGGAATCCAGATTTGAAAATGAAGAAGAAAACAGTAAGTATGCCAACATTTCACTTTGAAATAGAAAACATAATCCAAAATTAGGAAAAGGTGGCAATCAACTTGGAAAATCACTTATGAGCTGATGTATAATAAAATGTTTGAATTCTATTTTTAATATGGAACATTTCATAGGGTTCTAAATAAGGATCTGAAATAGATACAATTGTCCAAGTAAGTAGTCTCCATCCCACTTGCCAAAGATATTCTAAACTGACACACATTTAACAAATATTCTCAGGAAAAAATATTTCTATTATGACTGAAGAATTAGTGTACTGGTGATTTGAATTGATAAAACTACTAGAGTTTTAGATATACTTTAACCTAAGCAAGTAAACTATTTATGTATATCCTAATTATCCTAAAGCTTATGTATATCCTAATTAATTTTTACTCCTCCTGGATCACTCTTCCTGATTTTTTTTGCCAGTCCAGGTCCTTCTTGTCCTCTAATTCAACTAATGTTGCTCATGTGCTTATATTATGTCTGGCAGTCTCATCTCCTTTTATTTTCTAAAGAACTGACACAGATACTGTCATTTTCTTTTAAGGATGAGAAGACCAAGAATTAAAAGATGAAATGATTTCTCTAAAATCATACTACTGGCAAGTGGCAGAGGCCAGATTCAAAATAATATTTGATTACAGGGTTAAGACTCCATTTTTTAGCCACCTCAGCATGCAATGGTTTTCATCACTGAATTTAAAATATATTTATAGTCTACTCTGTGTGATTTAACTTTTGTTTATTAATGTTATCTTCTGAAATATAGCATAAGCTCTGAGGAGTTATATATGCTATCATGTTCCTTGCAGTATTATTCACAATAGACAAGATATGGAAACAACCTAAGTATCTTTCAGTAGAAGAATGGATAAAGAAGATGTGGCATATATGTAGTGAAATTTTATTCATCTGTGAGCAAGAATCAATTCCTACCATTTGTAACAACATGGATGAATCTAGAGGACATTATGTTAAGTGAAATTAGCCAGACAAAGAGAAATAATGTATGATCCCAAATATCTGTAGAATCTTTAATAAAAGTTTGAATTAATAGAGAGAATAGAATGATGGTTACCCAGGGCTGGAGGGGTGGGGGAAATGGGGAGATGCTGGACAAAGGAACAATCTCACAGTAGTAAGATGAATAACTTTTGGAGATCTGATACACACCATGAAAACTATGTTAATAATACTGTTTTATAATTAAAATTTGCTAAGGAGGTAAGACTTTCAGCATTCTCATCACACATATATCCAAAGGTAACTATGTGAGGTGATAGATGTGTTAATTAAGCAGGTTGTAGTGATCATTTCATAAAGTAAACACAAGTCAAACCATCATGGTGTACACTTTAAATATATAAAATTTTATTTATCAATTATGCCATAGTAAAATTGAAAAAAGATCAATAACATATCTTATTTAAGACATTGGTTAAAAAAGAGGAAACTAAACCTATGCAGGCAAAAATAGAGAATAGAGATTGAAATAGATATTAATAAAATAAAAAGAGTAAAACAATAAAGAAGATCAATACACCAAAATTTGATCTTTGTAAAGATCAACAAAATTGATAAATATTTAGCTAAACTTACCAAGAAAATGAGAAGATTCACATTACCAAAATCAGGAATGAAGAGGAGAATTACTTCTGAGTTCACAGAAATGATAAAAGATTATAAGTTGATAATATGAACAACTTTATGCCAACAAAATTTAAATGAAATAGACAAATTCCTAGAAAGATACAGACAAATGAAACTCATATAAGAAAGAAAATCCAAATATACCTTCACCAAGCAGATTGAAATTGTAATTAAAAATATTTTTCCAATGAAAACTCCAGCCGAAATTTCCTAAGAATCTTACTAAATATTTAAAAAAGAATTAAAATCAGTTCTTCAAAAACTCTTTCAAAAAATTAAAAAGGATGGAACACATTTCAGTTCATTCTGTGAGATCAGTATTACACTGATACAAAAATTAGATAATTGCACCACAAGAAAAGAAGGATATAGACTGATATCTTTTATGATTAAAGGCAAAAAATATCCTCTACAAAATATTAGCAAACCAAACTCAGCAATATTTATTTATTTGTTTGTTTGTTTGTTTGTTTATTTATTTATTTATTTATTTTAGGCGAGGCAACCCTTGGTTGACTTAGCAGATTGCAAGAACCTTGTCAGCTTAAAATCCCTTATTTTTTGATTTTTTTACACTTACAGCACCTGGTCTTCCTAGATGGTCTCCTATCCAAGTACTAACCAGGCCCAACCCTGCTTACCTTGCGAGATCAGATGGGATCAGGCTTGTTCAGGGTGGCACAGTTGTAGACAAACTCAGCAATATTTAAAAAGAATTATACACCATGTCTAAGTGGAATATATGCTGAGAATGCAAGGTTGGCTTAGTATCAGAAAATTAAGTACTGTAATACACCATATATAAACAGAATAAAGGTTAAAACCACATGATCATCTCAATAGACAAAAAAAAAATCATTTGACTAACTCCAATACAAAACAGAACAAAACAAAACGAAAAATTTATTGGTCTAGAAATAGAGGAAAATTTTCTTAACCAGATAGGGCATCTATGAAAACCCCACAGTTTATACCATAGTTAATGATAAAATTAAATGCTTTCTGCATACGATCAGGAACAAGATAAGGATGTTCAAACTCACAACTTTAACATTGCCAGGGTAATTAGGCAAGAAAAAAATGTCATTCCATTTGGTAAGGAAGAATTAAAACATCTCTATTTGCAGATGACATGACCTAGTGTATAGAAAATACTAAACACACTAAAAAACTTTAGAACTAATAAATAACTTCAGCAAGGTTGCAAGGCAGAAGATCAATATACAAAAATAAATTGCATTTATATACATGAGCAATGGTCAATTCTGAAATGAAATTAACAAAGAGCATCAACATTTAAAACAGTGTTAAAAAGAGTTTAGGAATATACTTAACTAAAGAGGTGCAAGAATTGTACACTGAAATCTACAAAATATTGCTGAAAGGAATTAAAGAAGACTTTCATAAATGAAAAGCATGCCATGGATAATAAATTCATGAATCATAAATCTTAATATTGTTAAAATAGCAATACTCCCCAAATTGATTTCAGATTTTAGATTTATCACAATCCTTACACAAATTATAGCAATACGGATGGCTTTTTTGTAGAAACTGACAAGATTATCCTAAAATTCTTATGGAAATTCAAGGGACCCAGAATAATAAAAACAATCTTGAGAAAAAAGAAAAAAGTTGGAGGAATCACACTTCCTGATTTCAAAGCTTAGTACAAAAGTAGAGTAGTCAAGACTGTGGTACTAAAATAAGGATAGACATATAGATCAATGGAATATAATTTAGAGTCCATAAATAAGCCTTCACATTAAAAGTCAACAGGGTTTCAATTAGGGTGTCAAGAATATTTATTGTGGGAAAGAGTGAGGTGCTGGGACAACTGGATATCATATGCAAAACAACAAAGATAAATTCATTTTTACACCATATATAAAAATTCAAATAAATCATAGGCCTAAATATAAAAGCTAAAACTATAAAAATTGTTGGAGGAAAGATAGGAGTGTTTCTTAGTGACCTTGGGTTAAGCAAACTTTCTGAGATATCACCTCAAAAACCTTTGTATTTCAAAGAAAACCATTAAGAAAGGAAAGAGACAATCAACAGAATGAAAGGAAACATTTGGAAATATTTTTGATAAGGGCCTTTTATCCACAATATCAAAAAAGCTGTTACAACTTTTACATCTCAAGGAGAAGAAACCATTTACACAAAAATAAGCAAAGGATCTGAAAAGACATTTCTCCATAGAAAATATACAGATGGTCAATAAGCATCTGAAATGATACTCAACCTCATATTAAAATCACATTGTGACACCACGATAAAATAAAAAAGACAGAAAATAACAAGTGTTTGTGAGTATGTGGAGAAATTATAACCTGCATAAATTGCTGGTGGGAATTTAAAATGGGACAGATGCTTGGAGAACAGTACAGCAGTTCTCAAAATGTTGTATACAGAGTACCAGGGTGCCCCAGGAATTCCACTTCTAGATATGTACCCATGAGAAATGTAAACATGTTTACCAAAAACTTGTACAAGAATGTTTATAGCAGTATTATTCATAATAACCAAAAAGTGGAAACAATCAAAATGTCAACAACTGATGAATCAACAAATAGAATTTTATGTTTATACCACGGAGGATAGCAGGTTCTCAAATAATGTTTCGTTCAATGTCTTTTCGTTATAATGCTGATGAGATACTGTAGGAACTCAATTCTTGTTTATGTCAATTAGCCTGTGATAAAATTGGTTTCATTATATATCATTTCACTGTAGTTCCAGAAACGTATCTATGATAAGTGAGGATTTATTGTATTACTAAGCAATACAAAGGAATAATATTCTTATACATGCTACAACATGGATGAACTTTGAAAACATGTTAACTGAAAGAAACCAGTCACATATTGTAAAATTTCATTTATCTGAAAATCCAGAATAGATAAAGCTATACAAAGAGAACGTAGATTAGTGTTTGCCTGGGCTTGAGGAGCAGGTGGGAGGGTAATGGAGGAATGACTGCTAAGGGGGTAATAAATGTTCTAAAATTAGATTGTGATAATGGTCACAAAACTCTGTGAACATACTAAAAGACATTGAATAGTACATTTTAGTAAATTATATGGTATGTCAATAATATCTCAAAGTTGTTTTTTAAAAGGCCATGTATAGAGGGAAAGTTGAAATTGAAAGCCAAGTTTTTATTTCAAAGGAAATTAGTCTAAAGTGGTTAACAAGACAGTCTTAAACCAATGACAATGAAGACAGCAGATTGGGTCAGAATAAATCCTAGGAGCCTAAAGGTAATCCCCTAGAAATGTACTTAAGCTGAAATTTCAAATGCTAGAACTGTTAGACACACAGGAAATAGTGGGCTTACTGAGCACCAAGTTTTACTAATGATTACATGGAAGATACATTATGAGTGACAGCATATCTGAGATGCCTGACTCTTTCACATATAGCTCCTAGTGCTCCTTTTCCCATACTGAGGTACTCGAGCCTGGAGGATCTTTACTTACAGTCCAATCTTAATTGATTCCTGTAATTCTGTTTTCTGAAAATATTTGTTCTACTCTACAAAGAAAGCAAAGCTTAGGACTCTACTACTATTATTAACAGAGCAGGGAATAAAAAAATAAAAATATAAATTGTTATGTTTTTCTAATTCTGTCTATATGCTTTACTTTTAATTTTTAGAGTCTCTTTTTAACTTTTCAAAAAGCCTGATGGCATTTTTGAATCTACATTTTCTTTTAATAAGTGAAAAATAGATCATAAAAAGGTTTTATTTTTCTTGGGAAAACCTGAGTCTATGAAGATTTCTAAACTACAGTTATACTTATTTTTAATAAAGCAATTATTTTGTCAGGTGTTGGACTAAGAGGTTTACCATATGTGCAACATTGAATTAAATTGGTGCATAGTAGATATGGCATTTAAACATTTAGCTATCTTATTAGTTTATTAGATTTGATCCTCTGAAATATTTACCACTTAGCCATAAGCCTTTGAATTCGCTTTAATAAATCTAGCCCCTTTATCAGCTACTTCTTGAAAAATGGTCTCATTACTTACTTTGGCCATCAAATGATTGTGAACTACATGCTAATAATACATTTTTATTTTGATAATTCCTGGAAACAAAGAAAAATAAAACCCACTCCAGTCAATTGTTTCTAGAGAACTTTCTTTTAAATGGTGATGTTTGTTGAGATTTGGAAAAAAAATCCATGACTTGACATTTTTGAAGACAAAATTCACCCAAGGTTTCTGAAATGTTAACATACAGGAATACAATTCATAAACTTTAGAGTATTTTATGCACATTTTAAAGGATATGTAGTGTCTTTTTATTTTTTTGGCTTTAATAAATTAGAAAGTTGGAGCTAAAATTAGTGGATTTTAAAGGAAGAAGATTAAAAAAAATAAAATGAAAAGATTATTGGGTCTAGTTCCCCATTATGCTCAGGATTCATTGTTCTCTAAGGTAGGATGTTGATTTGAAATGCTGAAAATCATTCACTCATTAACATTTGGCTTGAAGAATAGGTAACAATACAGAGAAACCAACTCTGCTTTCAGTTCCTAATATAAATTATCTGTCCCTGCTATCTGACATAGCAGGGAACTGACCTTCTCATTTTCTTTCTTTGTGTGGTCTAATGTACCTCACTTGCCTCATAGCCTCAGAAAACACTCAAGCAGACTGGACATCTTACAGCATAATAATTTAAAGAAACTGAACAAAATTAGTCACCAAAACAACTGGTGCTAAAAAATAACTGCACATAGGAAACAGGTTTTATCCATATTTGTCTTTCAGACGTCTAATCCTTTTCTGGCTCCCTCTGGCTCATCTGATGACAGAATAGATCTTTTCCTGTAAAAAAGAAAAAAAGACTGGGTAACTGTGTGAAACAGACTAAAAAAAATCATGTCCACAATAAAATTCTGTCTTGCTGTTTGGTCCAAATCAGTTGCTATAGTTTTTGTGCTTAGTAGATTTTAGTAGAGTCTTGGAAGAAAAGCAAAATTAGCATGACTGGAAAGATCATGTATATTTATGATTATTTCTATTTTAGTTGGTTGAGTAATATTATATCAGTTCTTTGGTTTCATGAATGTCTGGCAGGTAAGCCAATATGTTTTGTTCAGAAATCTCTTAAAGAAAGAACCCTAGTCTCTCTGAACTAATGCTGGAATAAGTAATAAATGCCATTCTCGTTTCCTACTGATACCAATTTTCACAATCTTCTCTTAGAATTTACCCTGACATTGAAACACATGAACCATCTTTAACCTTTATAAATTCTTTTCAGTCTTCCAGTTAACCCCTTTTGTGTTTATGTGTGCATTTATGTAGTGGTTCAGTTATTTATTTGTACTCCCACATTATTCTAGAATAGATAAAAGGTGGCTTGTGAGAATACAGAAAATACCAAAATTACAGAAGTTAATAATGGCAGTGAATGATTAAATAAAAAGTGTATGAAACATTGATGGAAATTACAATGTGGCCATGATATACATAACCTAATAATGCATATACTTGTTAATCAATGAGCTATTAGTTTTACACTAAGTAGCCAATATAAAAAAATAAACCTGATTAGCTGTACAATTCAGAGGGACCATAAGATAAAATCAAACTCATTTCTCAGGAGATAGACAGTTAACTTTGATACTGAGACCAATCAGTCATTTCCTTTTAGAGGTTTTTTTTAAGGTTAATATCCATGGATGACTTTCTTGGGTGCAGACTTTGGAGACTTTTTAAATAAAAGAATGAAGATTTGGGCTGGCTACAAGGCATGGAACAAGGAGTTTTAAGCAAAAGATTAAGAATTCACATTTGGAGAAGTGCAGGCAGACCTTCTGTTAGCCTAAAGTCTTTAAGGATATTTATGACAGCAGAAATCATGCAACTTATCAGTTGAAGGCAACTGGATGGAAGCTCATGGGATAGATGATTAAACAACTCTCAATTTTAATAAATTTCTGTAAACCATCGGATCAAGTGTACTTATTTCAATTTAATAGGATGAAAGAAGGAAGGAAAATAAGACACATCTTAGTGATTTATCAATCATTTTAAATAGGAATAGAGTATGAACAAGTCATTCAGACACCATCCCATCAGTTTCATTAATAATACAGCTGATTAACATTTTTAATTAAAATTATTGGGGTGACATTGGTTAATAAAATCAAATAAATTTCCAGTGTACAATTCAGCAATATGTCATATGTATATTGCATTGTGTGTTCACCACCCAAAGTTAAATGTCCTCTACCCCTAGTTACTTTCCCTCTCCCCATTCCCTCTGGTAAACACTAATCTTATGTCCGTGTCCATGAAGTTTGTTTGCTATGTTTGTTTGTTGCTTTCAGTTTTATATGCCACATATGAGTGAAGTCATATGGTTCTCAATGTTTTTTGTCTGACTTATTTTGCTCAGCATGATAATCTCAAGATCCATCCATATTGTCACAAATGGCAGTATTGCGTCTTTTCTTATGGCTGAGTAATATTCCATTGTATATATGTACCACATCTTTTTTATCCAATCATCTGTCAAAGGACACTTTGGTTGTTTCTATGTCTTGGTTACCATGAATAAGGCTGCAATGAACACCGAGGTGCATATATCTTTGTGGATAAATGTTTTCAAGCTTTTTGGGTAAATACCCAAAAGAGGGATTACTGAGTCATATGGTAATTCTATTCTTAGTTTTTTTTGAGGAAACTCCATACTATTTTCCATAGTGGTTGTACCAATCTACTTTCCCACTAGCAGTGCACAAGGATTCTTTTTTCCCCACTCCTTTCCAACACCTGTTATTACTTGTCCTGTTGATGATAGCCATTCTAACAGATATGAGGTGGTATCCCATTGTGGTTTTGATTTGCGTTTGCCTAATAGCTAGTGAAGTTGTGCATCTTTTTGTCTATCTGTTGGACATTCGTATATCTTCTTGAGAGAAGTGTCTGTTTCGGTCCTTTGCCCATTTCTCAATTGATTTTTGTTATTGTTGAGTTGTATGTGTTCTTTATATGTTTTGGATATTAGTCCCTTATCCGAGATGTTGTTTGCAATATATTCTCCCATTGGGATGGTTGCCTTTTTGCCTTGTTGATGAATTTTTTTGCTGTGCAGAAAATATTTAGTTTGATATAGTCCCATTCATTTATTTTTGTGTTTACTTCTCTTCCCTTTGAAGTCAAATTCATAAAATTCTCTCTAAGTCAAAGGTCCATGAGTTTAGTACTGATGTTTTCTTCTATGCAATTTATTGTTTCAGGTCTTATATTCACGCCCTTGATTTATTTTGAGTTAATTTTGGTATACGGTGATAGATAGCAGTCTAGTTTCATTCTTTTGCATGTAGCTTTCCAATTTTCCCAGTTGACATTTTGATATTTTTATAGGCTATCTTAGGCTTGAAAGTACAACTTATGCTAAGGAATAAACTACGGCCCTTCTCATACTAAAAAAAGTGGCTTTGGTCCAATCTAATAAATAACATTCTTGAGATATTGCATCTATAAATAAATCTACTCTCTTTACTTCCTGAATCAAGAGTTTCTGGGGTATTGATTTATAATGTAGTTAACATTGATAATGATGCTTCAAGATATTTTAATAATATCGTTAATGATTGTTATCCTTATTTACATGCATACATTTAAATAACCAATATATGAAGATCAAGGAAGGCTTGAATACCCTGGGTATGTGGCAGTTTTTTAGTCAGGACAGGTTTTAAAAAATCCTATCAATGTGCCAAAGAGTCCTATTTATTTTTGCACACCATATTTATTGAGGTAGTTAAAAGGCCAATGTCTAAGTTTTTCATTTGTACAAAAACTATACATAGGTATGAACAATCCCTCTTTTATTTCTTTCAAAGTTTTGGTTTATATCATACTTGTAACATTTAGGGAGGTCTGATACCCTCCTTAAGCTGAAAAAAGATAATGCCAGTGAGATTTCCTATTTTTTAGATGTGGGTTATGAGAGAAAGAAAGGAATTAAGGATGACTCAGTGTTTTGACCTGAGCAATGAGAAGGATGGAGTTGCCATTTATGGAGATGGGAATATGGTACAAGGGGGAGAACAGATTTTGGGTAAGATTGAGAATCAATTATAAATAAGTTTAATAAGTCTCTGTGACATCCAAGTGGAAATTTTGTGAAGACAGTTGGATATGAATAGCTGGAATTCAGGAGAGTAGTCTGGTCAAGAGTTATAAATTTAAGAGTCCCAATGTGTAAATTATACTTAAAATCAGATAAGTGAGTGTAAAGCAGAGAAGGGAAGTGGTCTAATTATTGAGGACTGAAGCATTCCACTTTTAGGAGTTTGGAAAAAATGAGGACTAATCAGCAAATGAAACTGAGAAATCACCAGTGATGCAAAAGTAAAATTGGAAAACTAAGGTGTCTTGGAAGCCAAATTTTGAAGGCTTTTTAGGGAGGAGTACATGATCAATTGTCAATATATCTGAAAGGTCAAGTAGGAGAACTGAGAATTAACCATTAGCTTTAGCAACATGGAAGTCGTCAATGACACTGGCAAAAACAATTTTAGTAGAAGTGGTGGGGGGAGAGTGAAGATAAGAGAAAAAGGAAGAGGAATTTGAGGTAGTAAACATTACTAACTTTGGAAGAAGTTATATTACACAGGGGAACAAAATGGTGAAGTTATAGCTAGAGTAGGAAATGGGGCCAAGAGAAAAACAAATTTATGATAGGAGAAACCACAGCTTATTTTTTTGCTGATAGAAATGTTCTGCTAGGGAGGAAATTTCTGGAGCATGTTTTTGAAATAAGTGAGAGGGTGAGAGGTCATGGGGTCTAGCAAAGGCATTGGACCTAGCGTATAGTACAGAGAGGGAGGGCAAAGAGAGGACTGATGCTTGTAGATAGGAGCTGTGGTGAAATAGGAAACAGCCATCAGCTGAGAGTGAGGATTGGGGAGATGTTACATGTTTGAAGAGACAAAAGAAGATATATAACGGTTATCTAAAAAAAGGTAGTATAATCGTCAGGTTTTCTTAAGAACCCAATTCAAATTAATACTATAAATTTAAGATGAGAATAGTCAGAATCCTTGCCTGTCTTTCTCCAGCTATGTCTGTGTAGGGTTGTGACATAGAAAGCAGTTAATTTTGATTAGGGTTGGGGTTTCTATGTATTTATTATTTTACATTTAGAATTACCACCTAAAGACATTCAGAAGTGATATGAGAATTTCACATTGGTAAAACAAATGTAATTCCTGTTCTCAGGGAGTTATACATAGCATATGCTAAATAAGTTGTTTCTGGAAGGAAAGGTAGCAGATGACATAGGTTTGGCATGTGAAAGGCCAGGACAATCTATTTAGACGGGAAAATGAATAACTGTTTTGAAAATATTATGCATAGGTACAAAGAAATTATAAGGAACTCAATTATTTCCAATATTTTAAGTCAGAAATCCTCAAACTTTGGTCTCAGAACAATTTTATAGTCTTAAAAAATATTGAAGTCCCCACAGAGCTTTTGTTTATGTGGTTATATCTATTGATATTTACATATTAGAAACTGAAGCCAAGACATTTAAATATATTTATTAATTCATTTATAAATAACAGTAAACACATTATATGCTCACATAATTAACATACTTCTCATGAGAAATAACTATATTTCCCTCACAAAAAATGCTCAAAGTGTCATTGTTTTACTTTTTAATCAACTTCTGATGTAGCAGATGTAGTTGGATTCTCACGTCATTTTCTGCATTTAATCTGTTGATAGTATATATCACATAGTTTCTGGAAATGCTACTGTATACTTGCAAGAGAATGAGAGCAGACAAGACAAATAGCAGTTTAGTATTTTTAAACAAACAATTCTGAACTTGTGGACATTCTCAAAGGATCTTGGGGGCCCCAGGGTCTCAGAAGCACACTTTGATAATGACTCTTCTTAGTAATAGCTAATTAAAAACAGGAATGAATGTAGCTGTCATTTATAAAAGTAGAATGTACATAGAAAAACAAAATTGGCCAACAATTTAATTAGAGTAAAAAAGCATTGATTGATAATGTTTTTTGTCTTTAATTAAATTGTTGGCCTATTGTAGGTTTTATTTTGCTTTTTTTTTAAATGTGTCTCTTAAAAACAGAATTGGTGAAATTTAAAGGGATCTGGAATTCAACTATTTCAGTTCTTCACTGTGCAAACCTGGAAACTGAGATCCAAGGAAGAGACAATGTGTGGTCTCAGTAATGGTTAGGAATGGCTGTTTTAAAATAGAAAATGTAAATCTACTGATTTGAGTGGTTGTCAAAATAATTACATGAAATCAATATAAAAATGATTACACCAAATACTGTAATTTATTATCTAGATTTGATTAACTATTCATCCTGAAACAATTTAAAGTTTTAATTGGGCCCTTTTACTCATACGCAACAAATTATCCAGAGGCAGCTGCTTAGAGATGAGGCAGAAGGTCTGAAGGGAATTAAACAGTTGCTCTTGGATTTTCTTAGTAATTTCAAATCCTTTTATGTCATGGAGACATTATGGTATATTATTCACTTGCTTCAAGAACATCAAAGGCAAAAACAAAACAAAGAAAGGGAAAGAATAGAAAGCCATTACAGAGTTTAATTTTCTAAAATCTGTTTTCTTTACTATCCATGGCAATAAATACCTCTCTTACAACAAACAGTATTTAATGGACAACAATTGGAGCTGTTGCAAATCGTCTTTATTGCACACTTTAATTACAAACTTAGAAACAGCACAAATCTCAACTGCCTCTTTAAAAGAATTGTAGATTCAATATGAGTGTTATTACTCAACACTAGAAATAGCTGATGTATATCTATATGCCTAGTCTGTCTATCTGTCCATCATCTATCTATCTATCATCTATCTATCTATCTATCTATCTATCTATCTATCTATCTATCTATCATCTATCTATCTATTATCTATCTATCTATCTATCTATCTATCTATCTATCTATCTATCATCTATCTACCTATCTATCATCTATCATCATCTATCTATCTATCACCAATCTATCATCTACCATCATCATCTATCATCTATCTATCATCTTTCTATCTATTTATCACCTATCTTTTCACTCTCCACCCCCACTTCAGGGGTATATCTGGAGGGAGGAGTAAATATTACTGCTTGTTAAACAGAAAGGTTATTAGTGAATCAGAATATTTTCATGATGGAGGTAATATACATACAGCAAGCTAGCTAGAAATTTAAAACTGGTTAGTATGAATTTGGAAAAAAACAAGATAAGCAAGGTCTTCAGTATCCTTTTTCCTTTAACTTTTTAAGACAGGTAACTTTTCTCACTTGTATGATGGTGATACTTACACGACAGGGAAAAGAAAAAATCAACTATACTCAACTTTGTTCAGCCTTGACTTCCTTGTCTATTATCATTTGTTTCTTCCAAGGTACAATAGAGTATCATATCTCACTAACTGGCCACCTTTAGTAAGATTATACGTTTTCACTAAGATTTAACAAAGTGAATGATGTGTGTGTGTGTGTATATATATATACATATATATATATATGTATATATATATAAATGAAACATTTAGTAGAGCTTTAGAAATGCCTCGTAGAACAAACAACACCCATGCAACATATATTTGAGGACCTAGTACAGTGATTGTCAATATGGCCGCACTTTAAGATCACCAGGAAAGATTTCAAACACCAATACAAGTTCCTGACAGCATTTCAGATCAATTAAATCAGTGTCTCTATGGTAAGGCTCAGCAATCAATATTGTTTTTAACTCTTAGGTAATACTAATGTCCTAGAAACTGCTCTACTCACTAAAGATAAATAAAGCATGATCCTTTTTCAAGGAGGTCACAGACTAGTATAAAAGACATATGTAGAAAATTGCACTAAAATATAATACAAGATTATATAGTATGTATTTTCAAGCTATTTGTTCTAGGGGCTATATATATAAATTTTAATCTATAAACCCTGTAATTTCATTATTATCACATTTTACAGATTTGAAATTAGACTTCAAAAAAATTAGTAAATTTACCAAGGTCACATGCTAATAAATGAAATAGGATGTTCAGTTTTATTTCTCTGAGTCCAAAGTTAAGACTCATTCCTATGGCACACTGTCGCTGGTAAGGCTCTGAGGGGAAATAGCGCTTCAGTTGATTTTAGGAATGCATAGAGTTGGGTGCTTAGACAAGGAGATAAGAAGATTTCAGTATGTGCCAAAGACACAGAGGTTGAAAGAACATGGTTTGCTTGGAAATTAGGCAGATTACCATGTAACTACTGAGAGTGGTCACTAATATGTTTGATGAATGATGGGAAGAGAAAGTATAAAAGTGAGCAAGGCTTATATTATGGTTGTTAAATTATCTTATATAAATTTCAAAAAATTAAAGAAATATGAATTTATAGTGACGAAGTGAATGCCCATTATTTTGTCTTTTCAGCTACCTCTTTTGTCTTGGGAATATTCCTCAGCTGTTTTGACTATATCCCTACTCTCTTCCCCAACATCATTACATGATTCTTACATGCTCTTATCTGTCATTTCCTGACTCTGATGCACTGACCCCTATATATTGGCTCAGGAGTGTACCTATGACAGTCTAAGTCCTTTCTCAGGTTTTCTGACTTGGATATGAGGAAAAAAGTTATTCCCCTTCAGTTGACAGAAGCCATGAGATATGAAGCCCAGGAACTGCTGCCAACTATTTTGCTGCTTAATACAAGGAAAAACAATAGCACCCACATTCATGGAAGAGCAGAGACAGAAGCTGAGACAGAAAATCTCTGATTCTATCCTTTAAGTCCACCTGTATTGCTAATTATATTAATTAGGATGGTCTATGTTTTTTGGTGTAACAAAAAGCTCTCAAATCTCAGTGGTTTAAATAACACGGACTTATTTCTTGACCATGTTCATACCTCTCACAGATAAATGCAGGGCTTTGCTCATCATAGACATGTAGGGATTCAGGTTAATGGAGCAGACCCACCTC
Organism: Eidolon dupreanum; assembly: GCA_028627145.1. Lineage (NCBI taxonomy): Eukaryota > Metazoa > Chordata > Mammalia > Chiroptera > Pteropodidae > Eidolon > Eidolon dupreanum. The sequence continues at coordinate 51,453,530 of CM053504.1, read as the reverse complement.
AAATATGCCGGAGGGAAATGGGCTAGCTCTAAAGTGTCTCTAATAATTAAATGTTCAAACCAGGAAATGCTGCAATCACTTCCATTCATAAAATCATTGACAAGGAATAGTTATGTTGTACCACTTAACCACAAGGAGCCATCAATACATGCCATATGGCCAGATTGGGGGAGAACCAGAAAATAGTTAATCTAACAGCATTAATAACTATTATATTATCCTTTCACTTTCCTTTCATTCCTTCACATTTCATGAAATGTGCTATTTCCTTCCTATGAATTCCCCTTTTAATTTCAATTTAGTGCAATAATTTTTACGTTAATTAAGTAATAAATGTCCGTAAAGTAAATTATGCAAAAGGCTTTTAAGAAAAGCAGTTCTTTCATCATTCTGGGTTCCAATCCCAAAAAAACAATCATTTTTAAGTCTTTAAGGTGCCTCTTCCCTTTGCTATATCAGTTACTTTTATAGCTACCTTCATTCTGTCCTAATATATTGGTATCACGTATGTAGAATAATTTCATGGGCCAGGATTTTTCTTTTAGTATGAATATTTGTAGCAATAAATTTGAAATGTTTGTTGTCTCCTTTCTCCTTATATTACCTTTGAGGGTTTATTGAAAAAAAATTCTCTGCTATTTCAAAAAAATTCTTTACAATTGTTTTTATGGGGTTTCAGGAGGAAACAGAAATATGTCATGTATGTTTACATTCTCCATTCCCTAATTTCCCCTACATTCTAACTCAATTGAGATTAAGGGAGTTTCAACAAATATGAAACTCTAAGATTATGGGTCTTCAAACTGTGCAGCAGGAACATAGGTTTATGGATTGAAATTTTAAAAAATAAATGTTACAAAAATTATTTCCAGGAATTGTAGTGTATTTTCTTTTTGAACTAGAAAAGCCAAACTTGAATTTATAGATAGAAAATTTGATTTGGAGTCTCTATGAAGTATTCTCAAATTATACTCATTACTATTATTTATCATTTCCCTGATTCTTTCCACCTAGCTTAAGAATTACAATACAAAGTTAATCTAGCATTGGGACTCAACTGAGAGAAATAAAAATTTTAGTCTTGTCAGGTCATCGATTTTATGACACTGATTTATGTTTCCCTAGGTTTCAGAAATCTTTTCAACCTGTATCCCTCTTTTCCTCTATTTTATTTTGAAAATCCTCTGGGAATCTCTTAAAAATATATATATTTTTTCAATAAATGTTAGAAGTCACTTGAGGATCTTTCAAGAACGTATAAGAATGACAGAGTAAAGGACAGAGTTTATTCTCAGAACAGCATAAACTCTATTGTACATACAGAATTTTAGATTTTTATAGCTACTTGTGGATATTCCACAGATGATAACTAAAAGAAATGTTATCCTTTTATGATAGTCACAGTGACTCAGAGAGAAAAAGTCTCTATGATTGACTGTTTTCCCAATTATTTCAGAAAATTTATTAGGACTGGGAATATATTTTTATATTTTTACTTAGGAGCTTTGTTGTGTCAACATGGTATGTATTCTTTTTATGTTTCCATTAGGAGTATTGCATTAATGGCAGACTTAAGATACTTCAAATATAAATATTTATTGCATTGGAGTACTTCCAGCATCATCAAAATTTACAACATCCTGTGTCGAATTATATGCATGCCTACAGTTGCACATCAATTTTTATTGAAGTACAGAGACACTGTTATCCTTAGAAATTAAAATAAAATGATTTAGATGACAAGAATTTCATTGGTCATTTGAGGTTAATTTTTCCACCTCTTTCTCCTCTGGCACCTTTGTTAGATGCTATTAATCTAGTACTTAATATTAAGAGAATTAAGATTTCTTAATAATGATGAAATTACTTTTGGGGGGGGATTCGGTAAAGAAGGCTGAACATTACAGAAGTATTCTAAGTTTCAGAATAAGGAAATTGTATTTAGAAAAGATAAATATGGGTAGTGAAATAACCCAACATGTACTTCTTATCTTTAAAAACCCTCATTTATCTGTATGAACGGAGGCAGTTTTACTTTAGTTTCTTCTATGATCATTTCCAAAGAAATAAGTGCCATACTGCAGCAAACTAAAATGGTTTTCTTTTAAAAATAAAGGCCTTTTTGTTTGGGTTTTGTATATAAAAAATAAAAAATGAAAATTACCCATTCTCTTCTTTTCTCACTCTGGCACTCAAAATAAAATATTATAATGGCTGAAGTTTCTTTTGTACTATATGATTGGTGTTGGGTGTGACCTCCCTTCTTTTGGACCACGACTTACCTCTGTTGTACCCCCTACCTCCACTCACTATGTGCTTTTAGTAGTTTATTTGTTGAGTAAATTATGAAGCTTCATGTTGGAGCTCAGACTATTAGATGTACAAGCAGATGAACACCATAATAGCTTACTATTTTCATTTGTAGAGTTCTCCCAACTCATGTCCACTAGAAGTAGGCATCACCTTTACTTCCATTTTCTACAATCTTTTAAGTTATAATTAGTTGCTTTATTCTCATCAGTTTATTTATCATTAACATCTAGTTGGGGAATTGGAAAATTAATTAATATGGGTTCTGTTGCTTTAGCCTACTTAGTGTAACAAAATTTAGCTAGTAGTGAAGATCAGCATAATTTTTTGGTCAGGCCCTTATGACTAGTTCAAATTATTCCTGGTTTGTTCATTTACTTAACAAATGTTTATTTAAGGCTATCAATAAATATTTATCAGTACTGGGATAGAGCACTGAACTATACTTAAGAACTGGGGATACAACTCTGAACTGGAGGCGCATTTTAGGTGGGAGAGACAATAAACAAAAATACGTAATATGTTGAGAGGTAATAAGTACTAAGAATAAAAATAGAGCAGAGCAATGAAATCAGGTAATGATTCTGTATATGCCCTGGAAAGGTCTCTTTGATAACTTGTCATTTGAGCCCAAATCCAAATGAAGTGAAGAAAAAGTCATGTAAATAAGTGGGAGAAAATGCTTTGACAGCAGGAACTAGTGGAAAAGCCCTGAGATGGGAGTGTTGTTGTCATAGAGGAGGTACAATAAAGAGGCAACTGTGGCTAAAATGGAAATAGAGAGGATAAATGTGATGGATGAGATAAGGGGAGAAGGGAGTTAAGACGAGAGCAAGTATAATTATTTAAGCCATTATAAGGCTTTAGATTTTATCCTGATCATTTAAATGAGATGAGGTTGGAGGCTTGGGTTTGGAAATGTGAGGACATGTCCTTTTTAAAAAGGGTTTGCTGGAATAATGAGAAAAAGATTGCTTAGAGTGTTTTTGAGAGAGAATGGGATGAAATTGAGTAGAGAAAATGAATACAAATGGTCACTGACTTATGATGGTTCGACTTACAATTTTTTGACTTCATGAAAGCAATATACATTCAGTAGAAATTATACTTCAAATTTTGAATTTTGATCTTTTCCCGGGCTAGCAATATATGGTATAATACTGTCTTGTGAAGCTGGGCAGTGGCAGTGAGCCACAGTTCCCAGTCAGCCATGCAATCACTAGGGTAAAATACTAATACTCTACAGTATACTGTGTTGATAGATTTTTTTTATTTTTCCTTTAACTATTATATAATATTTAAGCTCATAACACCATGTTCTTAATAAGGGTTGCACTTTCCTGCTTCTATCTGACTGTTACTATGTGTTTTTGTCCTTTTATTTAAGTTAGAATGACCCCCCTTCAGTATTTCTTGTAATGCAGGTCTTGTGATGGAGAATTCCCTCAGCTTTTCTATGTATGGAAAAATCTTTATTTCTCCTTCATTGGAGTTTTGCTGGATATATTATTCTTGGCTGGTAATTTCTTTCTTTCAATAGTTTGAATATTTTGTTTCACTCCTTTCTTGCTTATAAGGTTTGTGCTGAGAAGTCTGATGATAGTCTAATGCATTTTCCTTTATAAATTACTGTCATCTTTTCCCTGGCTGCCTTGAGAAATCTTTCTTTGTCATTATTTTTTGACAATTTTAATGTAATGTATCTTGGAGAAAGTCTTTTTATGCTGACATAATTGGGTGTTCTGTTTCCTTTTTGGATTCGATGATCCAGCTCTTTCCACAGATTTGAAAAATTCTCGTCAACTATTTGTTTGAATATGCTCTCTGTTCCTTTCTCTCTCTTGTATCTTTCTGGTGTACCTATTATTCTTATGTTGCTTTTCCTGATGGTGTCAGATCTTGTAGAGTTCTTTTATTTTTTTCATCCTCAAGTCTTTTTCTTTTTCTTTCTGTGTCATTTCAAGATTTCTGTCTTTGATGTCACTGATTCTTTCCTCCATCTGATCAGCTCTATTTTCTAAGCTTGTTATTTCATTCTTCATCTCTTTTAATGTGTTCTTCATCTCCAGCAGTTCTATTTGGTTCTTTTTTAGAGTTTCAATCTCTTTGGTAAAGTACTCATTTTGTTCGTTTATTTTATTTCTAATTTCTTAGAAGTATTGGTTAGGATTTTCTTGCATTTCATTGAGTTTTTTTAGAACTACAATCCTGAATTCTCTGTCATTTAAATAGTATATTTTTATATCTTTAAGCTTATTTCTGTAGATTTTTCACTTTCTTTCTGAGCTGACTGTCACCTTGGTTGCTCATATTTAATGAACTATTTCTCAGAGAGTGTACTCTGGTTTTTTTTTTCCCCCCAAAAGAAAATTTATTATGTAGTAATCTCTCGCAGGTTGATAAGAAGGGGTTATTCTTTTGATTTCCAGTAGGTGGCATCTATACCTCTGTGGTATCTGCTTTGAGGCTAACAAACGCTATATACTTACTCTGCCGTCAAATTGGCTAGGTCCCAGGGCTCTGCCCACATGAAAAGTCATAAAGGGTGATGGGGGTCCGGGAGGGACTCTGAAGAAGCCCTGAAGTCGCATTACTGCTTCAACAGCAAGATGCAATGTTTTGCTGCTTCCTTCTAACTCAACCTGAATGGGTAGGGGTGGGGTTACTTGGGAGAGGTCTGTAGTGTGTGTGGCATCTGTCCCCCAGGTTTCAGCTGTCCTGCTTCAATATCATCGCACCTGTCTCTTGTACCAGCTGTAGTGTATGTTTCAGTACCAGTTGCACAAATTCCTTTGGGGTTTGGCGTGCTAGCTCTGAGAAGATATGGGGTGAGGGGAGGGTGCACTCTGGGTTGGTGGTGGAAGAGGAGGCCAGGCTATGTGACTCAGCCTCCCGTTTGGCAACAGTGGTTGCTAAGACACAGCTGTTGCACTTCTGCATTCAGGCCCCACTTCCCTCTCTGTGTGGAACACGCTATCACTCAGGCAACACTGTTCAGGGAACCAGCTGCAAATTCTCCCCTCTTCTTCTGCAAGGAGCTCCCGCTGCCTATATCGGCTCCTTTGTTTCTCCCAATCTACCCACAAGACTTATAAGATTCCAATCTTCTGATATTCTGAACTTTCAGACGTGCTTTTGTGCAGGTTGGATGTTATTCGTTAAGTTGTATACGTTCAACTTGTTGTGTCAACAGGAGAGATCTGAAGAGAACTCTCATGCCGTCACGCTTCTGACATCACTCCCAGCTTTTTTAAATAGTGTATTTTGTTTTCATAGTCCATCGAGTCTACAAAATGTTACCTGTATCTCCTGTTTCTCATGAGAAGAAGGCAAGTATTCCCGAGATGAAGTTTAAAATTTCTCAATTTACAATATTTTCAACTTTCAATGAGTTTGTTGGGATACAACTACATAATAATCAAGGAATATCTGTATAAATAATGCTTGAGAGGAGATTTGCTATAGAGGGTAGCAAGAAATGTTGAGAAGATAATGAAAGTGTTTATTATTTAGTTCAAAATGTTTAATTTCAATATAGGGTTATAACACTTTTGTGTGCTGAAGCAAATGAAAATAAAGGGATATATTGTTATTCCACAGAAAGATGCAATAATTTCTGGACCTCTTTCTTTTTCTTAAAAATATATATTTTTTTTAAATTATGGTGACATTGGTTAATGAAACCCAGTAAGTTTCAGGTGTATAATTTAGCAGTAAGGCATATATGTTGCATTGTGTGTTTACTGATCATAGCTAGATTTCTTTCTGTCACCACATATTTAACACCTTTTATCTCATTTACTTCCCTCTTCCCCCGCTACCCTCTGGTAACTACTAGTTTATTATTCATGACCTTGAGTCTCTGTTTGTCCTGTTCATTTGTTTTGTTTGTTCACTTTTAGGTTTATATTCCATATATAAGTGATATCATGTGGTTTTCAACTTTTTCTGTCTGGATTATTTCGCTTAGCATGATTATCTCGAGGTTCATCCAGGTTGTCGCAAATGGCAGTATTTCATCTCTTCTTATGGCTGAGTAATATTCCATTGTATGTATGTACCACAGCTTCTTAATCCAGTCATCTGTTGTGGGACACTTCAGTTGCTTCCATGTCCTGGGCACTGTGAATAATACTGCTATGAACTTCGGTGAGCAAATATCTTTTCGGATAGGGGTTTTCAAGTCTTTGGGGTCCATTGCTGGATCATATGGTAGATCAATTCTTAGTTTTTTGAAGAAACTTTATACTGTTTTCCATAGTGACTGTACCAATTTGCAGTCCCACCAGCAGTGTATGAGGGTTCCTTTTTTTCCCACATCCTCTCTAACACTTGTTATTACATGTCCCATTGATTATAGCTAGTCTAACAGGTGTGAGATGGTATCTCATTATGGTTTTGATTTGCATTTCTCTAATAGCTAGCGATGTTGAGCATCTTTTCATATGTTTGTTGGCCATTTGTATGTCTTCTTGGGAGAAGTGTCTGTTCAATTCTTCTACCCATTCTACCCATTTTTTGATTGGATCATTTTTTTTTGTTATTGAGTCATATGAGTTCTTTGTATATTTTGGATGTTAGACCCTTATTGAAGACATTACTTGCAAATGTATTTTCCCATTTGGATGGTTGTCTCTTTACCTTGTTGATGGTTTCTTTTGCTGAGCAGAAGGTTTTTAGTTTGATGTAGTCCCATTCATTTATTTTTGCTTTTACTTCTCTTGCCTTTGAGGTCAAATTCATAAAATCCTCTTTAAGTCCAAGGTCCTTGAGTTTCATTCTTATATTTTTTTCTATGCATTTTACTATTTCAGGTCTTATATTCAGATCCTTAATCCGTTTTGAGTTAATTTTGGTGTGTGGCAATAGACAACAGTCTAGTTTAATTCTTTTGCAGGTAGCTTTCCTGTTTTTCAAGCATCATTTATTGAAAAAGCTTTCCTTTCTTCACTGTATGTTTTTGGCTTTTTTTTTTTGGTCAAAAATTATTTGCCCATATAAATATGGGTTTACTTCTGGACTCTCGATTTTGTTTCACTGCTCTACATGTCTGTTTTTCTGTCAATACCATGCAATTTTGATTATTGTTGCTTTGTAGTATCATCTGAAGTTGGGCAAAGTGATGCCTCTAGCCTCGTTCTTTTTTCTCGTGATGGCGTTGGCAAGTCTGGGTCTTTTGTGCTTCCAAACGTATCTGATGATTTTTTGTTCTATTTCTTTAAAAAATGCCAATGGGATTTTGATTGGGATTGCATAAAATCTATATAATACTTTGGTAATAAGTTCATTTTGACTATGTTGATTCTTCCAATCCAAGAACATGGAATATCTTTCCATTTCTTTGTATCTTCTCCAATTTATTTTAATAGGGTCTTATAGCTTTCATTATATAGATCCTTCACATGTTTCATTAGGTTTATTTCTAGGTATTTTATTCTTTTTGTTGCAATTGCAAAAGGAATTATTTTTTCAACTTCTTTTTCTGACAATTCATTATTAGAGCATAGGAACACTGGATTTTTGAACATTGATTTTGTTTCCAGAAAATTTACTGTATTTACTTATCATTTCTAGTAATGTTCTTGTGGAGTCTTTAGGGTTTTCTATATAATCATGTCATCCACAAATAGTGACAGTTTGATTTCTTCATTTTATTTGGATGCCTTTTATATTTTTCTCTTGCCTGATGCACTTGCTTGGACCTCCGATGTTATATTGAATAACAGTGGCAATAGTGGACAGCCTTGTCTTGCTCCTGATCATAGAGAGAAGGTTTTTAGTTTTTAACCACTAAATATAATGTTGGCTGAGGTTTTGGCCTTTATTATGTTAAGGTACTTTCCTTCTATACTGATCTTGTTAAGTGTTTTGATTACAAATGGAATGCCCATTAATCTTATGTTTACTCTACCCAAATCATAAGATCAACAAGAAGTGCAAAGAAAACCTCATACAAGCCACACTTTCAGCACTACCAGGAGGCAGAGACTACTATGAATGTTGTATTATCTGTAAGTAAAGAAATAAAAACCAAATTGCAAAAGAGTTTGTATTATTGATAGAAACCCATGAGTATATAAAGTGAGGAAAGGAGATTAAGGGGACTGTAAGTAAAAGATGAGAGAAGGCCAGAGGACGTATATGAGATATCGACAAAGTCACCCTCAGAATGAAAAAGTCCAACACTAAAAGTCAAATATTCAACTGAGATCTGGAACTTGGTAATTCACAGCATTGGCTATAAAAAATGGGCTTGAAAGTGACCAAGGACAACAGTCCTGGAGAGACATTGCTTCTGGAGGTAATTGGATACATAGAAAAGGTATGGTGGCCTTTGGATATGTGTCATGGAGGGAGAAGAAAGAAATAGAGGGGAAAATTGAAAGAATATTGTTTACAATAGCCCTTATTGAGGAATCTAGTGGATGTGTTTCCTCCAATCTAGAGATAACCAGAGAATCTTCAGTAAAATGACAAATAGTGAGCATTTTTAATATTTAATTGTAGAGCTGACTCAAAACAAAGGGCTGGGCCAGGGTTGTAAAAATAGTGTGTAAATATTGTATGTTATGAAAAAGTAAAAAATGCAACTAAATAATTAGAAGATAAATGCAGAGAGAAAGAAAAAGTAGACTATCATTGACTACTGACTAGTAGGTGGGAACCAAGGGATACCATTTAATTGGCAGCCCAGATAGTAAAAATTTAGTTAGAAAAAAACAGAATTAAAACAATAAAAGGCATATATATAAAGGTATAAATAGAATAAAATACAAGCCTTCCTAATACTAGAAACAATTTAGTTAATAAAAAGACACACTAAATAAATAACATAATATACATAGTACTTATAAAGTAAGATGATATACTGAGTTGAAACCAAGTGTATTAGTTATAGCAATAAAAATGAAAGGACCCACTTTTATTCACCATAGTTTTGAAAGTCCTAGCCACAGCAATCAGACAAGAAAGCATCCAAATTGGAAAGAAAGAAGTTAAACTGTCATTATTTGCAGATGACATGATACTATATAGAGAAAGAACCCTAAAGTTTCCACCAAAAAACTATTAGGACTGATAAGTGAATTTAATGAAGTAGCAGGATACAAAATTAATGTTTTGAAATCAGTTTCATTTTTATATACCAATAACAAACTATCAGAAAGAGATTTTAAGAAAACAATCCCATTTACAATTGCATCAAAAAAATAAAATACTTAGAAATAAATTTAACTAAGGAAAAGTATAAGACATTGAAGAAAGAAATTGAAGAAGACACAAAAAATGGAAGCATATGTCATGCTCATAAATAGGAAGAATTAACATCATTAAAATATAGATCCAGTACAATCCCTTTTAAAATACCAATGACATTTTACACAGAACTAGAACATATAATCCTAGACTAATTGGTGGGATCACTTCATAAATTATATAATTGTCCAACTACTATGCTGTACACCTGAAATTAAGATAAAATAATATTGAATGTCAATTGTAATTGAAAAAATATAAAGGTTAAAGGGTTTTGCTTAGCTATTAAAGGAAAAAGACAATGATTGGCTTATTTAGTAAAAACTAATTCTAGACTATAAACAAAAGATATAGCTAAAATACAGTGATTTAAAGGAATAAAAATAAAAGAATGAACAAAAATATAGCAGACAAGTGGAAAAAATAAAAAATCATGTGTCCTGATCTTTCATCAGATAAAGTAAAATTCAGGCCCCCCCCAAAAAACATTAATTCAATCCAAATAAACATTAGTGAGACGTAAGATACCTTTTCATATTAAAAGCTGTAATTCACTATGAAAATATGTTTTAAATATCTCTGCACCAAAAAATAGAGCAAGTCTTATATAGAAGGAAAAATAAAAATAAAGTTCCCAACTCAATAAGCTAGAAAAAGAACTATACAGGATACCTGAAGAAAGCACAAAGAGACAATTGCTAAAATAATAAATAGATATAAATTAGATGGAGAATGGAAAAACAGATCAAATCAATAAGTCAAATTCTTGGGTCCTTGGAAAAATCAACAAAATAAACAACTTATTAGAATATTTAATCAAGAAGATTAGAGAAAAAAATATATGAAATCTATAGCTTGTAGAAAATAATGACCGATACAGAGAAAATTTAAAAAAAATTGCAAGATACTATTCTGCATATGTGTATGCAAATACAGTTGAAAACTTCGATAAAACAAATATTTTCTTAGGATGAGATAGTTTACCAAAATTATTCTCAGAAAAAATAGGAAGCTTAAATAGACTCATTTGTGTAAAAGAAATAGAAGTGTCATCAAGAAACTACCACACAGTAAAGCAACAGGGTCAGGCGGTTTTACAGAATTACATTGTAGTGCCAATGGAATATAAATTACTTAAGAGAGAAAAAAATTTATGCATTGATTTCACAAAACAGTTGTAACAGCTGTGCCTGAATATGTTAAATGAAACACAAAAAAAGAAAATTACAAGTAAATGTTAATTATTAATATTGATAAAAAATCCTAAATCAGAAAGGCAACTCCAACACCACATTTAGAAAGTAATACACTATGACTTAGTTGAATTTATTCTAACACTGTAAGGGTGATTAATATTAGGAAATCTACTAATATAATTTTTCATTTTAATTAGCTAAGGAAGAAAAATCTTATGTTTTCTCATAGATGTTGAAAAAGGCTTTGACAAAATCAACTTCCATCTCTAATAAAAGCTCATAATAAAATAGGAATGAGTGTATTCTACCTTAACATCATAAATTATGTATATGTGTTTATATTTACATTTATATATACTTCAATTTTAAATTTGCCATTAGAATTAAAAAGTGAAAAATGCTATTAAAATGAAAATGCAAGCTACAGAGAGAAAATATTGCAACATATATCTGACAAATATCCAAAATATAAAGATCTCTTCCAATTCAATATTAAAAATATAAACAGTTTGATAAAAAATTGGCAAAATATTTCAACAAGTATTGTAAAAAATCATATAAAATGAATCAAAAGAACATGAAAAGATGCTCACATATGAGTCACAGGAAAATGCAAATTAAAAACCTCAATGAATAGCATACATACCCATTAAAATGGCTAAAATTTTAAAAGCTACCGCCAATGTCGATAAGAATGAGATACAGCAGGCATTCTATACACTGTTGAATTGTATGTATGTGCACACCATTTTGGAAACAGTTTGGCACTTTTTTATAAAGCGAACATACTCTTACCATATGACACAATGATTTAATTGCCATGTATTTACCCAAGAGAAATGAAAACACATGTCCGCAGGAAGACTTGTTCAAAACACTTTATAGTAACCTCAAACTGGCAACCTCTTAAGTGTCTATCAACAGGAAAATGGATAGACAAATTGGAATATATTCATATAATAGAATACTACTCACATCTAAAAGGAACAAGCTACCAATCCATGCAAAACATGTAAGAATCTCAAAAATAATATATTAAGTGAAAGAAGCCAGACATAAAAGAATACATGTATTCTAGTATAATAAAATTCCAAAGCAGGCAATGCTAATCTATAGTGATAGAAAGCACATCACCTATGTACCAAAATGTCAAACAATGGTTTTATTTGGATAGTGTCATTTTTTGGATAGTGCTATTCTTCTTAGTCAATTATTTTAATATTTTTCTTATTTGTAGTTTTGAATTTATCTATATTGATTATATCTAGTTTAAAATAAAGTTCTGTGGATGTAATATACAAACTATAGTTAACAACACTTATATGTTTGAAAGTTGGTAAGAGAGTAAATCTTAAATGTTCTCATCACAAGAAAAAAATGTAACTATGTGAGGTGATGGTTGTAACTAAACATATGGTGATCATTTTGCAAAAAATATATATATATATGTATGTATAATCATCACATTTTATACCTAGAACTATTACAATATTTTATATCAATTATATCTCAAAACTGGAAAAAAAACCCAAAATAACAGTGCATTGCACATAATGTTGATAAATACTTGGTGAGGTCTTTGTTAGTTTTGCATAGCTACAAGTGTGAACTGAGTCACAGTTTAAAATATATTTCTTACTGTAGGTCTCAGTCAAAAAAGTTGGAAAAATATTGTCAGAGTAGTTAAAAGGAATATATTAGAGTGATACTCTGTGATAAGAATATATCTTAGAACTGTAATGTTGAGTAAAAAAAGCAAATTGAAGAATGTGAAAAGTGATACTATTTTTTATAAAAGAAAATGGTTTCATATTATTGAATGTATCATATTTTCATACAAAACAGGTTTGAAAGTTTGCACTGGGCCAATATCAGAGGTGCTCTCTGGGGATTGGAATGGTATTTAGAGAGGCTTGAGCTTTATATTGCCTGCTTTAGTTCGTGTAAAAAAAAAAACAAGTGTGAATATTTTACTTGTATATTTAAGTGATTAAAAAATGTTTACACATTATGGAAAGATATTCTAAGGACCCCTTTAAGCCCAGGTGCTTTTCCCTTAGTTGTTTTTGTTTTTCTAATTCCTCTACTGTTACTGATCAGTTTAAGCTTTAATTTGAGTATCCTAAAAACCAATGTACTAGCACATTCGTTTTTGGGACAGTTAGGCTGAGAAATCTGAGAATTTAAGAATTTCTCATCATATAGAGTCAATCTGTACCACATTTCCAAAGAAATCTTTGTACACAAAAGCTCTTCATTTTCCTTTTCATGATTTCACTCTTTTCACTTTAATACTAAGACAAAACACAGGATAAATCACGTCTACATCAGGGCAGATTTTAGATGTTGGTCTAAATACTCTTGCTGATGCTAAATGTTAAATGGATTAGTTAATTCAGTTGCAGAAAAAAGAATTGAAACATATAACTTCTCTTTTTAGATTTAATAACTAGTTAGCATCTTTCAAACAGAATCTATACAAACTATTCTACTGGCCTTATTTGTGTTTGGCTAAAATTGGGCCTGGGAAACTTTTTTAGGTATTAATTCTCAGTTAAAAAAAAACAAAACAATAACAGAAGTTAGAGAATGAAGTTTCTCTATTATTGTATGGGGTCGACTTAGTAATCATAAACTTAACTTAGATAAGGGAGAACCCAGTAACATTAGATATTGGGAAAGCGTGGAATAGTTTTTTTTTTTAATATTTAAAATATTCCTTGGAAAAGACCAAGTTATTTTTGCACATTTGTTTATGATTTGTAAAAATCTTGTTCTTACCATCTTATAATCATTTTAATCATTAGTTTGGAAACTGGAATAATTTGATAATTATTCAAGTTTATAATATACTGTGATCCCTACATTCATTGGTTAATTTTTGTTGATTATATTATTCCAAACCAGAATTTAAAATATATGTATTTTATTTCTAAGGTTTTACAAAAATCATTACTCTCTCATAGCTCTGTACACTTTGCATTTATTTTCAATAATCTCCTCCCCACTAAGACTACGCATAATATAAATAGATCATTCAGTGTCTCCAGAGAAAAGTTTTTCTAGCATGTGAATTTTAAGTATATGAAGCACACATTTTTAATTAATTAACTTTGCTTTTTAAAAAAAATTAATTAAAATATTTTTCAAATGTTATCTTTACCTTTTTAAAGAAAATATCTAACAAACAAAGATAACAAACATAGACTCATGGACATGACTGTGAATTAGAGGTCTATATACAATATACTGTTGAATTGTACACTTAGACCGTATTTGATTTTATTAATCAATGTCACTCCAATAATTTTTAATAAAAAAATAAAAAATAAAGAAAATGTCCTAATATAATGATGATACTTATATATTACCCAACATAGCAACTGGTAACATTCTCAAACCAATCTTTTAAAATCAACATTATCATTACTGCTGTTATCATTACTATTGTTTGATGCATGAAATACTGTGGCATGAATAATTTAAATGATTTTATTGTTTTGGAGTATTTTTGACTTTATTTAATAAAAGTTTTTAAGATTGTGATAACAAATAACAATCATTTTTAAGTTTACAATTCAGTAGTGTTAAATATATTCAGCAAGAGATCTCCAGAACTTATGGATTTTTTTTTTAATGGCATCATTTAAAAATCAAAACCAATAATAAAATACTGCATTTTAGTTTAGAAGTATATTGAGTAGACTTATGATTGGTGTTTTATGCATCAGAAATTTGGATTTTTTTTTTCAGTATACTCATCTGCAAGAGAATTTTTTATACAAAGGCAATTCTGATATTTTTCTCATTTGTCTCTATCATGAAATTAGGGCATGGACTTTAAATCTGGCTTCTTTATTTGCGATATTAGTTTTAGTTAACTCCATTAAGAGATTTACAGTGACCATTGTATATAAGTCCAATTCCTGCTGTACTACAAATGCATGAAATGCATGTGATTAAATGACACCTCTGGTGGATAGGCCACTCGGGAAACTCTAATTAGCTTATGCCAATAGCAATGACAAAAGACAAACTGGCTCTAAAATAAGAATAATATTAACAGCCTTCACACATGATATTTAGAATTTGACTTTGGACTTCTTCAACATGAACCAATAAAGTAATAAAAAAAAATAATTTCAGAAAATGAGTGTATTAGTCAGGAGAGATGAATGGATCTTGAATGTCAAATAGTTAAGAATCAAGAGCCAGCTTGAACTAATTAGAATATTAGAGCTAAACTCAAGCCAGGCAGACAGTGGTGTTGCCTGCCTGGGTTTTGGTGCTTCCTGCAGATGCAGGTCCAAAGATGGATGTGCAGGCTCACACTTAGGTCCACTTAACTTTGATGTCTTCATGTGGCCCTTGTCTGGGTTCTTTATTTTCCTTCTAGCTAGATCTCCTTTCCCCCTATCATTACCATGGTCACATTCTAGTTCTGGTTCTGAGCTGATTACCAAATTACTAGAGTCAGACTGGCCTGGGTGACTGAGGGCAAAATTACTGGAATTCCTCAGACTAGTCTCCTCTTCTGTAAAAATGGGGGAGATAATAACCCACTTTGTAAGTTTGTTGTTAGAATTAAATTGAGTAATTCATTCTGCTCTAGCTAAGAGAAAAATCCTACACTGTGACAACTTTGACAACTTTGACTACTTTTATGTCTGGGGGAGTAGTGGGAGTCAGTGGGAAAGAGCTGTTATGTTAAAATTTCAAATATTTTTCTGTTTTTGTTTGAAGGGAAAATGGTTCCTTCATTTGCATAAAATCTTTTTATTTACTTTTTGGCTAATTAAATGGAAAATCTAAGATCCTGTTTTGAAATGGACATCTTTGATGTTTGAAGAGCAAAACTTCTACATAATAACATAGCAAAATTGACCTTGAATAACATGCTGGGGTTAGGAGTGCCACCTCTGTGGAGTAGAAAATCTGCATATTACTTTCCACTCTTTTAAAATGTAACTACAGGTGGCCCTTTGGTCTTCTGTATCTCTGCATGGAAAACTATTGGGAAATTGTAGTTGGAAATCTGCGATGGAGAAAGGAAAAATACTTTTTGATCTGCGGTTGGTTGAATCTGCAGATGTGAGACCTCAAATATGAAGGGCTGGCTGTATTTATTGAAAGGAAAAAAAGGTGCTACAAGTAGACCCGCACAGTTCCAACCAGTGTTGTTCAAATGTCAACTGCATAAGAATTAGTCTTTGTAGTATTGACATTTTTACTACTCTGAATTTTCATTGACATATTATACTTATTGTAGCTATAGGAGAAATAACCACCTTTCCTACAAGAAAATGCCCCCATACACTTCAGAGAAGCCTGGCTTTGTGGAGAAGAGCCCATTGAAAGAAACATCCACTGTGAGTTGGTAAGTTGGTTTCTCCACCTCAGGGGCAGCCTGGTGGATGTGGGGGTAGGAACTTATCAGGTTACTCTTGGTGGTTGGTGGTAGCCTAAGGCCACTTCATTATATTGGTCATATCTAGTTCCCATTATAATGCATAGGTTAAGTTTTTCTTTCTACTCTGTAATTTACAGCTTTTGGTCTAAATATTAACATTGTGCTAAATGTTAAAAGTTTTGACTAGTGCTTTGGGGAGGGACTTGTGTCGGTATTTCTATACTGAGAATAGGAAGAAGGATGAGAGAGGACTTGCTGAGGGATATGGTTGCTGAGGGGACAAGAGACAACGAGCACATCTTTGTAAATATACATTCTTTGGGGATTCCAGAGATAATGGATTCCTGAAGTCAAACAGAATGCAGATTTAAATTATTGTTATCTGAGCATTAAGATGAGTAGAATGTTGGGGAAACACTATCTGCTTTAGATTAATTTATACTTTTAAGAGGTTTTCCTAAGATAGAAGGAATGGTCTACATTGAAAGAATAGATCAAGAATGGTAAAACGGTACCTACTGGTAATATTTTAGGGACATTCCATTCCTAGTGCCCCCTACCCCCAATTAAAATTAAACTAGGTAGGTCACTGCTGATTTAGAAATTGGTTCTTATTTTGTTCCAAAAATAAACTGGATCTCAGAGCCTGGCTCCCCCCTCCCCTTTCATTTCTTTAAATACTTTCGAAGCCATTAAAGAGTTGGATCTGTATTTCTTGGATCTATTCCTGAACTTACTTTTTGTCTAGCCATTTATGAAAGGAATAAAACATTAACTTTGCCACCATCCTGTGCTACTAGATAGAACATTCATTTAGTACGATTATGCATATATCCCTTACCCCCTCTATCCTTCATCCCCTTACCTTGCTCATAACCGTTCTGAGGCTCTAATAAAATGTTGCTGAGTAAATATTATGGGATATAGAGAATGAGAGTAATGCTGATGATACTGAAATGCTACCAACAAGACTCAAAAGTCTCTGAGAATTTCTGTGAGGGACTATGTAACCTTGGGCAAGCCAGTATTTCAGTTACAGAAACAGGAGCTAAGTTGGGAACTTCAAGAGCAGTGGCCCCAGCCTTTTCAATTGGTATGTCTTACCATTTATATGTAGAACTGAAGGAGGGGGTATTTCTGACTTTAAGGCTAATCAAGTCCTCTGAAAGAGGGCTTTACACTGAATGCTCACAGATGGCCAGGAGAGTGATATCTGAAGAATATCAAATGGACTGATTATCCATACTTTAGAATTGAGTTCTAGTGTCAGATGATAATGTATGGCATTTAGGAATCTATGTTTAGATTATTGAAGAAAAACTTAATTTACTTTCTGGTGTGAGGAGAATCCTGTTCTTTTTTCTTTTCTTTTTTTCCTGAATCTTTAAATAACATTTTCCCTCTATGTTAATGTTTGGCATTATGGGTTTTTATTTAAAATGATTTGTGAACATACGAATGTTTACTGGAATAGAAATAATTTTGATATATTTTAAGATGATTTAAATGCCTGCTTCTCCTGGTTATCTAATATCATGTGAAGATTATCATTATTTGGCAAACTCGTTTTCTACTTCTAAAATAATATGAAATTGCTCTTTTATTAGGAGGAAAGTTAGTAGCATGCCGCTTTAGGGAATTTATGCCATTTAACTCATAATAGCCTATGGCCTCTAAAAGTAATTACAGACGAAATAGAGACACCCTGAAACAGAAATTGGTAGCTAGTTTGCTTGAAAGAAATCTCTTACATTTTTTAAGTGCCAGGCCAATTAGGTAGTGCTTTTTATTAAAACCACAAAAAGGTAGGACTTGAAGTTTTCCCTCTAAAACTTTTATTCAGTGACTGATTTGAGAATTTAGATATATCGTGACATTTTAATTTCAACATTTGGGAAAGGAGAATTATTCTTTAAAACAATATTAATCATTCAGGTTTTGAGACACTAAGATATCCTGTTTTGCAAAATTGAGCAGAATTCCAGTTCCCAACTTTGGCTAGATTTTGGGCTATTTGGTTGTTTACAGTGTCTCCATAATGATTTTCCAACACATTTCACACTTAATCTTAAAAATGAGTATTTTCTGCCACATCTTTCACCCACTCATTTTTTTTTCTTGCAGAAACTGTTTTGGGTGATACATAATAGCTAAATATATTCATATATATTCTGGTAGTTATGTTTACAAACAGATACAATTGCCTAGCAATATGGTTTGTTATTTCTGGGATTAAATCTTACTAATTAAATATCTTTTTTTAAAAAAAACAAAATTTAAATATAAATTTTCTTGTCACCTTACTTGTTTTAATAATTATACATGTTTCCTTAATCTAATGCATGAGATTCATCATGTTATTTACACCAGAAAATACTGGAAAAAATATAACATTCTTTAACACTAAATTAAGTAACAATAGCAAACATTTAATTAATGCTTATTATGAGCTGGGTGCTTTACAAACATAGCTTGACTTAATCCTCATAATAACATTATGAGATAGGCAATGTCCTCATTCCAAATTTATAGATGAGGCGATTAAAGTCTAGAGAAGTTAAGAAAATTTCCCAAAGTCACATAGTCACTAAGTGATGGATATGAAACTGATATCTAAATCAGTTTGCTCCCAAACCTAGCACTCTTAAGCTCTATGTGCTTTGTCAGGTAGTAATTCTGTACATAGAGAGCATTTCTTTGATTTTTAAAATGTCTGGGAGCTATGTGTTAAGTAATAAATCAATTGTGGGTGAGAATGGACTTTTGTAGTCAAATTCTCTTACAAAATAGTCTTGATATGAGTATTACTGAGAGTAAATACTTTTATTCATTGCCCTTTTTGCTGTAGAACTGATCTGATGGGTGTTACACATAGATTTACCCTGGCAGGTAATAGCTGTATGAGCAACTGGGACCTCCACCAACTGAATCCCTGACTCCTATGCCCTCAACTGCAGTGACCTGTTTTGCTTGCAGTCACAAATGACATCCTAAGAAAATCCCTCTTGCTATTCTTTGGAATATATCCTTCTTACTCAAGAGGCAGTTTCTCTTATATTTCTTCTTTTATAGAGTGTTTTCCTTTATTGCACTGTGCTAAAACTCAGGAACTGCAGTGAGAACACTAACCAAACAATTCATGGTGATCTTCTTAAATTCCACCTAGTATAAATAAGATCAGACAGCCTCAGTAGACCAGCAAGCTCCATTAAAAGGGAAATTCCACACAGGAGAATTCTATCTCCTAACATTTCTGCTTGTAGTCTAGGCCAAGGTAGAACACTGGCCTAGGAATTAAGAGATGTAGTTACCAGAACCAAGTCTGTAAATTCTTGTCAGGCTACAGACAAATTATTTAATCACTCTGGCTACCAGGTTTCTCATTTGTAAAACAAAGATAACAGCGATTGCTTAACTTTACAGAGCTGTGATGAAGATTAAATATGGTTAAGTATTTTGAAAAAATAAGGCCTCGCACAAATAAAAAGTAGAAGTACATTTTTGTGCAATGAATTAACACAGGCATAGGAATATAGGCTTGTAGAAAATGGAATCATTGTCCAGGCACTATGATTTGTCTATCCTTTCTATGCAAGAAGATTCTCATGGCTACAGGAAATTAGATTGAGGACAGTTTTCTGGGGAAAATTTGGCCTTTTTTCTCTGATCCCTGGCATGGCATTTGTTTGTAGGTTTGTTTTTCAGCTGAGTTGACTCAAGGCTTCACAGCAAAGGCACTGCTGCCATAATAAAAGGAAAAAATACCTGCCATACTTCCACATGGAAAGTGTGAGGCTTAAACTAATTATTTGTTAAGGGCAAAAAAGAGATCCCAAAGAGCAGTACTTATAAATGTTCTATTGGATAACCCTGGTTTGGGATAAGCAATTTGTTGTAAACAGAATTTTAAGATGCTTTGCCCCTGCCACCCCGCACCATCCGCTCCACCCCCACCCCCTACACGCACTCCAGGATTTTCTGCCCTTATCTCTGTAACTGTAAATATAATGAGCCATTATGTCCACTATATATATATATGTCCACTACACACACACACACACACACACACACACACACACACACACACACATATATATGTATATATATATACACATACATATATATGTATATACATACATATGTGTGTGTGTGTGTATATATATATATACTTATATATACTTAATGTTGCTTATCAATTGACTCTGAGTTAATCAAAAGGGAGATTATTCATGTGGGCCTAGTCTAATCACATAAACTCTTTAAAAACAGAAATTTCTCTGGTTGGTAGCAGAAGTCAGTGAGATTCCAAGCATGAGATGAAGTCAACCTGTCCTTGATACCTTAGAAGGTGAAAAGGGCTATTTGGTAAGGAACGTGGATAACCTGTAGGGGCAGTGACTCTAGTTTGTTTCACTAACCTTCTTGTAAATTTCCTCAGAGAACAACCAAGATTCCAGAAAAACTCATCTTCTAGTGGGCAGACTAACTGTATGAGGCAAATGAATCTGTGTGGCACAGTGGGTAGGGTGTAGTAAAGCTGTGGTCCCTCTACAGGACAGAGACACTTACTCCATCAGTTGCCTGGAAGATTGGTCCACATCTGAATCCTTCTCTTGGGATTGCCCTTGACCCATGGGAACTGTATTGCCTGATGTCCAGTTCCCTCCCCAGGGAAGCTTGTGTCCAATGACTAATCAATTTGTGGTTGCAAAGGGGCTCCTAACTTCAATTTAGTACCACATAAAATGTCCATCCAAGATCTAGATTTCTCTGTGGAATTGACTGAAGTCTCTGTTGCATCTGCATTGCTCTTCAACTCTTCCCTCTGCCAAATCTGCTTCCCTCACTCTCTTACAGATATTGTTCCGAAGAATAAACTATTAAACCTTCTGTATGTAAGTCTATGTCTCAGAGTCTATTTTCTAGAAAATCTGATCTGAGATAGAAGATGTGTAATACATAAGTGTATTACATATCCATAGAAATACACCAGATTTTATCTGGGCTTGCCTTGGGTAATGGGACTTTGGATAATTTTAATTTTCTATTTTAGATTGTTCTGCTTTTATAAATTTTTAACATTAGTGATATATTACTATCATAATCAAAATCAAAAATAACTATTATAAGGTAAAATAATTTAATAAAGAATACTGTCTTTGAAGCCAAATAGATAATTTAGGTTCTGTGGCTAAAATACTGGCTGTGTAGCTTTAATCAAGTCACTTATCAGTTCTTCTCTAACAGTTTTGTCTTCTGTAAGATGTAGAAAGTTATTATTACATAGCCTGGTTTTGTTGTGAGGAGAAACATAATAAATATAAAACACTTAAAAATCTGTAATGTACTATAGAGATGTTATTTGTTTTTTTATTTTATTATTTCTTGGAACTGTTTACTACTGTTTTTACTTTTATATGTTGATACCAAGTGAGAGTGGTACTATCTTAAATGATCAAAAAGATCACCATATATGTTTAATTTACCTTTCAAGTACAGATTAGATGGAGCTGGATCAGTCAGTCTCCTTAGTCAGACTGTACCCAGATCAGAACTTCGGCATTCTCTATTAGGGTAAAGGGAATCAATATCTTGTGTGGCTTTTGCAACAATGCTGTATATCAGGTCTATGATTACTTCTGAGACTCAAAGCCAGAACACTCAGTGCCTCTAAAATAAATGATTCCTAAGGCATTTCTCTAACTGTTGGGACAAAATAAATGAATGATCTATGGAGATTACTGCTTTTACTCAGCTTCCTGAAAGAATTCTGCTTCCTCTAAAATCTGATAAAGTTGAGACACTTGGATCTGATTTAAAGGAGCCTTCAAATTTCTTCTAGGCAACAGCTCAAGTCCATGAAGTTATTAAAATCCTATCTGCCTTGAATGAGGAAAGTATCTTTTCACCACTGTTGAAGGAATTTTTAAATGAAGTTTGTGATGATTATCTATAAGACAACCTTCTGTGACCAAATTAGTCTGGTTTGGGTCAAAACTAATTTAAAAAGATAGCATGTATTTTTATATCTAGCAGTTGACTAAATAGTTTTCCCCTCTGTGGTGAATAATAAAAGGAGATAGAGCATATCTAATTAGAGGTTTAACTGAGACGAAAGCTGACAAGGCTCTTTTTTCACACTAGATGTTCATTAATGCAATGGGAATTTGTATTCACAGAAAACTGTAACAAATTTAGAAAAAGCATGGCTCATGTATAGGTGTATGTATTGAGCAAGTGTGCAGGGTCCAAAATTCTATATCTTGAGAATTACTACTTGGAAAAATTTCGCATAGAAAATGCTAAGTTCTTAGATGCAAGAAGTTATTTGTTGGTGGAGTTTTCTTCTTAGGAAAATTTTTGGAATGGGAAAGCAGGTATCTCTTCTCAGATTGGCAAATGGTAAGAGACAACCTCTGAGAGTCTCTGTTATTTTAACAGAAAAGGAGACCTGTTATTGATAGGGGACTATCATTTCCTAATGTTAGGAACTATTTATTACCCAGGCCTTTGAAACTTTCTGTGGCATATAGTATATAGTTCTCTCTACAATTAAGGAATTTGTTAAAAGAAGACAGAAATAACTTCTTATTGTCAGTGTAGTGTACCTAGCTAGGCCAGATGAAAAATATGAATGCTAATTTGATAAAGCTAAAAAAATCAAAAGGGAAGCATTTTAACTTTTTGAGTCCTTATTGGAAGTCTCCCATTCTTTAAAAAATATTTAACAAAATGTCATTTGTTTACAGTTTTATTGACATATAATTGACATGTAATAAACTACACATATTTAAAATGTACAATTTGATAAGTTTTGACATATGTGCACTCATGAAACATAATGAAGGTATATATCACCCCTAAAATTTCTTTGTGACCCTTTGTAATTCCTTTATCCTTCCTGCCCCTGCCTCACCCCCAAATAATCACTGATCTGCTTTTTGTCACTATAGATGAGTTTGCATTAACTTGATGTTTCTATAAGTAAAGTCAGGTGCTTTTTATTGGTCTGCTTTTTTTATGCAGCATAATTATTTTGAGATTCATCCATATAGTTGCATGCATCTCTATAGCTTGTTCTTTTTTATTTATGAGTAGTTTTTCATTTTGTGAATTTACCACAATGTTTATACATTTAAGCACTGATGGAAATTTAATAGATCTTCACCTCATTTTTACTAAAATTTTTTTTCTTTAGGAAGGAGAGAAAAAATTAAAAGGAACACCATGATGAATTTAAGTCTAACCAACAAAAGTAAGTACTCAAGTGCCAGTTGGAAGAATCATGAAAGAAAATGGACATATCCTAATTAAATTAGTTACGACCTGGTTAGACAAGTATCTAGACTTCAAGAAAGCAGATTTCAAAAAATAGGTAACATGAAGGTATGTATCTCTTTCATTATTAAAGTATGAATTAGAGAGGCTAAATTACTGAAATAAACAGAGAATTAAATATGTAATGGCTCCACACAGTGGAATAGTGGCTTTCAGAATGTAGTCCTGGTACTCCTGGGAGATGCTGAGAACCTTTTAGAGATCTGAGATGGCAAAATTAATCTTGCTATTGATACTAACACATTGTTTATGCTTTCCACTCTCTTGCTTTCAAGAATGTACAGTGGAGTTTTCCAGAGAGTACATAAAGTGTGCACTGTTACAACAGATTGAATGCAGAAGCAGATATGAGAATCCAGCTGTCTTCTATTTAGCCAGACTTTAAAGAAGTTTGAAAAACTGTTTATAGTCTACTCACTAATTCTCTTGGAAAATTTATTTTTCTAAACATATTTATGATAACATGTAATTAGTTTATAATTGCTATTTTAAAATTTTAATAAATATTTTAATAATTTTCAATGAAAATTTCTAATACATTATATATATATAGTAAATATAAACTAAATCTTTTTGAAGTTTTCAATATTTTTTAAGAGTGCGAAGGGAATGTGAGATCAAAATTTTATATAAACATTGCATGGAAGTCTCTTTAGCACTCAGGTAGCAATCTTAGGTAGATTTTCCTAGTCAATGGGTGACTTTTATCTATGAAGTCATTCAGCATCCCAAACTCCTTCCGTATTGTTCCTGTGTGCTCTAGGGCCTCTGTCACATACATCTAGCAAGCAAAATGGGGAAGAAATATTAGGGGAAGTGTGCCTATTTCTTACAAGTTCTGTCAGGAAAGTAGCAAACATCATTTCTACTCATATTCTGTCATTGAGAACTCACTATGTTACCCATCCAGCTGCAGGTGGGCTGGGATTGGGAATGTAGCCTCTAGTGGGACAGCCATTTCCATGTTACAGAGATACTTTATGGAAGAGGATAACTAATTTTGGTAAATAATCAGCAGAAGAGTGGTTTAAATAGCACTATTTTATGTTATTCTATTGAATATAATCTCCAAAGTATAATATACATGAGCATTTTAGTCACAGGGTTCATGGCTTATTCATCTTTCAATCTTCTAAACCTGAATGTCATAGTTGGTAGAGTAAGAGCTAATGATGTTTGTGGAATGAGGGGCTGACCCACTGAATGAATGAAAGTGTTAAAAAGGTCAACTTTAAAGGGCATTACATAATGAAAAAGGAATCGATAAATCAAGAAGTCATAACCCTAGTAAACATACGCACCCAGCATAGGAGCACCAACATACATAAAGCAATTATTGACAGACATAAAAGGAGAGATCAACAGTAATACAATCATAGTAGGAGACTTTAACACCCCATTGACACCAATGGACAGATCTTCCAGATGAAAAATCAGCAAAGAAACAATGGGCCTAAAAGACACACCAGACTACATGGATTTAATAGATTTTTTAAGAGCATTTTACCCCAAAGCAGCAAAATATACATTCTTCTCAAGTGCACAAGGAATATTTTCCAGGATAGACCATGTGTTAGGACAAAAAACAAGTCTCAATAAATTTAACAAGATTGAAATCATATCAACCATCTTCTCTGATCACAATGGTATGAAACTAGAAATCAATTACAAGAAAAAACTGGAAAATACACAAACACGTGGAGGCTAAATAACACGCTACTAAACAATAAATGGGTTAACAATGAGATCAAGGAAGAAATCAAAAGTACATAGAGACAAATAAAAATGAAAACACAATGACTCAAAAATCTATGGGACACAGCAAAAGCAAGCCTAAGAGGGAAATTCATAGCAATACAGGCCTACCTCAAGAAACAAGAGAAAGTTCAGATAAACGATCTAACCTTACACTTAAAAGAACTAGGAAAAGAACAGCAACAAAGCCCAAAGTGAATAGAAGGAAGGAAATAATAAAATCATAGTAGAAATAAATGAAATAGAATCTAGTAAAATCAATACAAAAGATTAACGAAACCAAGAGCTGGTTCTTTGAAAGAATAAAAAAAATTGACAGACCCTTAACCAGACTCATCAAGAAAAAAGAGAGGACTCAAATAAATAAAATAAGAAATGAAAGAGGAGTAATAACTATAGATTCCACAGAAATACAAAGGATCATAAGAAAATATTATGAGCAATTACATGCCAGAAAATTGGAAAATCTGGAAGAAATGGACACATTCCTAGAAATATACAATCTCTCAGGACTGACTCAAGAAGAAACAGGAAAATCTGAACCAACCAATTACCACCAATGAAATAGAATCAGTAATCAAAAACCTCCCAAAAAACAAAAGTCCTGGACCAGATGGCTTCATAGGCTAATTTTATAAAACATTTAAACAAGAATTAACACGTATTCTTTTCAAACTATTTCAAAAAATTCAAAAAGAGGGAAGTCTCCCTAACTTCTTTTATGAGGTCACCATTACCTTGATTCCAAAACTAGACAAAGATATTACAAAAAAGAAAACTATAGGCCCGTATCTCTTATGAAGATTGCTGCAAAAATCCTCAACAAAATATTAGCAAACCAAATACAGCAATATGTTAAAAATAACATACATCATGATCAAGTTGGATTTATTCCTGGGATGTGAGGTTGGTACAATATCTCAAATCAATTAATGTGATATACCACATTAACAAATTGAAAGATAAAAACTATTTGATCATATCAATAGATGAAGAAAAAGCATTTTATAAAATTCAGTATCCATTTATGATAAAAACTCTAACAAAGTGGGAATAGAGGGAACATACCTCAACATAGTAAAGGCCATATATGACAAACCTACAGCTAACATACTCAATAGGGAAAGGCTAAAAGTGTTTTCCTTAAGATCAAGAATAAGACAAGCATACTCACTTTCACCACTCCTCTTCAATACTGTATTGGAAGTCTTAGCCACAGCAATACGAAAAGAAAGATAAATAAAATGTATCCTAATTGGAAAGGAACAAGTAAAACTCATTATTTGCAGATGACATGATACTATATATAGAGAACCCTAAAGTTTCCACCAAAAAAACTGTTAGAACTGATCAATGAATTCAGTAAAGCAGCAGGATGCAAAATTAATATTCAGAAGTTAGTGGCATTTTATACACCAATGATAAACTTTCAGAAAGAGAAGTTGAGAAAACAATTCCATTTACAATTGCATTGAAAACAGTAAAATACCTGGGAATCCAATTAACTAAGGAAGTAAAATTTCTGTTCTCAGAAAATTATGTCATTGAAAAAAGAAATTGAAGAAGATACAAATAAATGGAAGCATATATTGTGCTCATGGGTAATAAGAATCAACATCATTAAAATGGTCATACAACCTAAAGCAATCTATAGATTCAATGCAATTCCAATCAAAATACCAATGACATTTTTCAGAGAGCTAGAACAAATAATCATAAAATTTATATAAAAGCATAAAAGACCCTGAATAGCCATGGAAATCTTGAGAAAGAAGAACAAAGTTAGAGGTATCACACTACCTGATATCAAACTATACTATAAAGCTACAGTAATCAAAAGAGCATGGTACTGGCATAAAAACAGATACATTGACCAATGGAAAGAATAGAGATCCCAGAAATAAATTCACTCCTATACATTCACTTAATATATGACAAAGGAGGCAAGAATATACGATGAAGTAAAGACAGTCTCTTCAATAAATGGTGTTGAGAACATTGGACATATACATACAAGGAAAAAAAAAAGAAACTGGACCACCTTCTTACACTGTATACAAGAATAGACTCAAAATAGATTAAAAACTTAAATGTAGGACCCAAAACCATAAAACTGGAAGAAAACATAGGCACTAAACTCTTCGATATTACTAACAGTAATTTCTTTTCAGATATATCTCCTTGGGCAAGGGAAACAAAAGAAAAATTTAAAAAATGGGTCTACATCGAACTAAAAAGGTTTTGTATAGCAAAGGAAACCATCAACAAAACAAAAAGACAATCAATTGATTGTTGGGAGAAGATATTTGCTTATGATACATCTGATAAGGTTAATATCCAAAATATATAAAGAACTCATATGACTCAACAACAAAAAAACCAAACAATCCAATTAAAAAATAGGCAGAAAACCTGAACAGATACTTCTCCAAAGAGGAAAATCAGATGGCCAACAGACATATGAAAAGATGCTTAAGGTCACTAATCCTCAGAGAAATGCAAATTAAAACCACAACGGGATATCACTTCACACCTGTTAGAATGGCTATCATCAATAAATCAGAGAACAAGCGTTGGAAAGGATGTGGAATAAAGGGAACTCTTATACACTGTTGGTAGGATTGTAAATTAGTACAGCCATTATGAAAAACAATCTGGAGGTTTCTCAAAAAATTAAAAATGGATATACCTTTTGATCCAACAATTGTACTTCTAAGTATTTATCCAAAGAAAACCAAAACAATAATTTGTAAAGATCTATGCACCCCTATGTTAATAGCAGCACTATTTACAATAGCTAAGATATGAAAGCAACATAAATACCTATCAGCAGATGATTGAATAAAGAAGTTATGGTTCATATATACAATGGAATATTACTCAGCCATTAAAAAAATGAAATCCTATCATTTGCAATGACATAGATGGATCTACAGGTTATTATGCTGAGTGAAATAAGTCAGACAAAGATAAATACCATATGATTTTGCTTATATGCAGAATCTAAGGAACAAAAAGAACAAACTAATCAAAAACTGACTCACAAATATAGAGGATGGTGATGGCCAGAGAGGAGGGGGCTGGGAGAATGGGGTGAAGGGTTAAAGAAATACAAATTAGTAGTTGGGGATGGGGAGCATGGCATAAGGAATGCAGTTAGCATTAATGTAATGGCTAGGTGGAGAGCAAGAAGAAAGAGCAATTAGGGGGATCATTTTATAACTTATATAAATGTCTAACCAATGTACTGCGTACTTGAAACTAATGAAATAAAATTTTTTAAAAAAAGAGATAACTCATCTAAAAAAAGGTTAACTTCAATGCAATAAAATTTACAAAAAGTGATAATAATAAAAATTTTTTTTCTTCTCTTTGGAGAAGTATTACCTTCAAACTGGAAAGTGTTAAATTTTTAGATGATAAAATTGAGAGGTAAAGTTAAGATATTGAATAATATTGCCAAGTTTAGTGGGGATGGAACAGGGGCTTGATGGGTTGAATTTATTCCCTGAAATTGATAAGCTTGTATTCAATTGGAACACATAAAACCTAGCTTTTGGGTTTGAACAACTTACTACAAAGGTACTAAAAATACCAATTTTCATACTAGTTCAAGTGAAAATTTACTTAGTTAAGTTAGTTCATCACAAGTCCAATATGAGTTGAGGTATGAAATGGCTGCAAAAAAATATGCTACAGGTCTAGGCAGTGTTAATATAGGTAGAACTAAATTTGGGAAATAAATAAACAGTTCTACTGCATTGTATAATTTCTGACCTCCTCTAGGCCATTTTGGACTCAAAATTTAAAGAATGAATTTGGCAAATAGAAGGACAACCATAGTGTTAAGAGTCTAAAAATCATGTTTGTAGAAGGAACAGTTTTAGATTTGGGAACGTTGATCATTGAAAAGTGAGATTACAAGGTAAAACGGGATAATGTTTACAAATATTTGAAAGGTATTGATAAGAGGGATTAGATTTATTCTCTAGGTGGATTTTTAGAGTAGAGCAGTGTTCTCAGTCTCAGCACTATAGACATTTTTGTCTGGATAATGATTTGATGTGGGGATTGTCCTGTCTATTGCAAGATATTTAGCAAGATGTGAAATCAGAGGTTCTGAGTACTCTCTTAATGGTCGCTGGGTTTATTACATCCTACAGATTTACAACTATCATAAATATGGTTACCATATTAAGGTAATGTACGGCAGTGTCAGCCCTTGAGAAGCCAGATAGCACATAGGTGTTTACATTGGCAATTTAATTACATTGACCATTGGACTTGGTCAGCATGTGCTAAACTTTGATCTATGTTACCTATGAGAAAGAACATACTTTGTTCTGTCTTGCCACTAATTTTTTAGCTGGTTACAAATTGTGCTACTGAATGAGAAAAAATAGGTTATTTTTACTTTTTTATTTTTTATTTAGCTCTGCCTGTGTCATTTCATTACTAATTTTTATGTTTAAGAGATGTATAGAATTTTATTGGGGTGAAGAAGGGAAGAACAGACAGATAGGCAGTCAAGCTTGGTATATAAAAATGCATACAGAGGCCTGACTGATAATATCTTCTAGCCCAAACCATGTTCCTGAGTAAATTATTTAGAATTTACATATGAAAGATCTCTCTGAGATCAGTTTTCCATCTGTGACCTGACAGCTTGTGGATGAACATTTAGTGTGTTTTTAAAAAGCCACTATTTTACATTTGATTCATGTGTGTGTCAAATAAAAGCCTACACCTCTCCATTTTTTAATCTCTTCTAAACTCTTCTTACTAATGGATAATTATAGGACTTCTCTGTGGCATGTGCTTTGTAAGAGGGATGATGGCTGTTACTGAAGGTCACTCAAAAAGAATTTATTGTTTGTGATATTATTTACTTACAATTGTAGTATATATTCTGCACTCCTGTATATCCGTCCCTCTTTCTCTATCTTTCTATCTCATCTTCAAATTTTGCCATAATGTTCATTCTTATTTGAAGAGTATATGATTTATGGTTGTACTATAATGTAAGCAAGAATTTTTGAATTGTGGAAATAGGACAATGTATTTTATATTTGACTCTTTTAGATATAGCAGGTCACATCATGCACATTTTTTTTTTTTTTTGATTTGGAGTAATCATCAATTCGGAATTCTTTTAGATTTGGTAAAAATGTAAGACTTGAGTTGGACATTTTCCAAGAGAATATACTTGGTTGATTTATTTAATTGTTTTGTTTTAATTAATAACTTTTGACTGAACTAATCATAAAGGAAACAGACCCGTTGAAAGCTTGATTATGTTTCTGAAGTTTGTAAATTTTACATTCATTTTTGTCACTGTTCTATTATTTTTTTCCTTGTTATCACAAAACCATGTGTTCACATTTTAAAGAAAAATATTTCAAAATTTCAATAACTGAACACAACTATTTAAAAAATTTTCCTTTTTAGTCTTTATTTTGTGAATATACTTATATGGCTTTATATTTTTTATTTAAGATTTCTATATTAAGTATTTTTAATATTTCTGCAATTACTAATGTCAATAATCACATAGTAGTCTGTTAGATATTGCACTGTGATTTACTTAATCATTCCTCTAATCCTTTTATTGATTTTCTTTTAGTAATTTTGATAATGCTGTAATAAATATTCTTACCTAGATAGCTGTTCTTTCTCTGCTGAATTAATTACTTATGAATATTTTATGACTTTTGAAACTTATTATTATTTTGCAGCCAGGAACAGTCAGGGATACAATTTTATAGTTTCATAATTGTATATAAATATATTAGTTTTATCATATGAAAATTCAGTGTCAATATTTTAATTTTTTCATTTAATAGATATAAAATTATATCGTAATGATATCTTTTATTATATCAAATCAAGACTGAATTTTTTTCAAAATTATTGTATTCCAGTTAATGTGAATTGTCTTGGGATCTTCAGCGTTCTTGGGGCATTTACATAAGCTCTTTATTTTCATTGGTTTTGATACTTTGTTTTTCATACTTAATCAGCATTTCCCCAAACTTTTTTTTTTTTAGTATTTATTTTATTTTTCTTATATTAAAACATTGTATAAATGTTTTGGAAATATAATAGGTCAGTCTTCCCTTTGTGATTTATTATTGCAAAATCGTTTTCCATTTTACAAATGAACTTCAGATTAGATCTTAAAACAGAGGATAAATTCATGTAAAGATTTTCTGGATTCTAATTTATGCAGCTAGAATCAGAATTATTTATTGGGACGGCTTTTATCAGTGAATCGGCAATTTTGAAAACAGAATCAAATATTTGTTATATGTATTTATGAGCTGTTTAGAAGTTGAAGTTTAGAGCTATTCTTGGTATAGGTGTCTGTTTTATTTTGGTTAGAAGTGGAAGTAAATGATTCATTTACCTAAACGAAAGGTAAATTACTGGAAGGATATCAGAAGCTCACTGAATGGAAGGATATCTGGAGGCCCAGGATTAGAAATTGGATAGAAATAAAGAAGCTTTGGAGGTTTGAGCAGGCACCACTGCTGAGATCCATCACATCAGTCTGGTCCACTGCTGCTACCAGGATATGGAGTTAGGTCTTCTTGGTAAACACTAACCAGACTACACAACATGAAGAATTCTCCAAAATGGAAATCAGGATTCCAATGGGAAGGGAATTTTGAATGTTGGAGGGCCCCCAAGGATAAGTGTTTATACTAGCAGTTTTGATGATTCAGCCCTGCCTATCCTTATATTCTGATTTATTGCTCATGAAGGAATAATTAATGTCTCATCAGTTGAAATACACTAACAAAAACTCCAAGGAAATTAGCTTTTCTCTACATTTGTAAATTTCTTCTACATTTTTAATGAAAGACGTAAATAGCTTAAGAATGCTGACCAGTTATCTATTCCAAGTCTTTAAAAAAAATCAATTTATTACACCTAATAACTATTAGATATTTGGTCTGATGAAGTTAGTATCAGAGGAAGAGGAAGATAATTATTTTAGGTATTATTTCACTTGGAAGATTTATTGTTTTCCATTTGGTACATTTTTATTTATGGGTCTGACCTTGGTTTTGTGTTTGTTTTTTTAATGCCTGCTGTAACACATTGCCATAAATTTAGTGGCTCAACACAATACATATATATTATTTTATAGTTCCAGAGGTAAGAAAGTCTGAAATGGGTCTCAGTGGGCTAAAATTAAGGTTTCAGTAGAGCTGATTTCTTCTGAAGTCTCTTGGGAAAAATACCTTTCTTTGCCTTTTTCAAAATCTAGAGGCTGCCCTACATTCCTTGACTTGTAGCCACTTCTGTCTTCAAAGCCAGCAATGGCTTGTTAAGTATTTCTCACATTGCATTGTTCTGACACTGACTATTCTGTTTTCCTCATAAATGTTTAAGGACCCTTATGATTACATCCAACCTACCTGGAAAATCCAGAATAATATCCCTATTTTAAGGCCGGCTGATTAGCAAACTTAATTCCATCTGCTACCCTAATTCCCCCTTGCTGTGTAATTTATTCATATGATCTAGGAATTAGAACATAAACTCTGGGGTAGGAGGCTTTATTCTACCTACCACAGTTATTCATAAGGCTTCATCCTTCACAGATATTTGTGCTGACATGAATGAATGCTGATCTTCTTTTGAAGTTTCATGTAAGGTACCTCTTCTGTTTGCTCATGGGTAGAACTATACAGGTTTATGCTGAAACGGTTTTCCTTCTTTGAACTCTGCTAGATTTAACATTTATCTCATTTTTAAGACATCGAATATTTGGAAACTTTGAATACTATTGTTCACTTAGTTTACCTAAAACTTGGGTGACTCTAATTGATAGCCATCTACCCCCTCAACATCTTAGTTTTAAGTTAGATCTCCAAACTATTAGGCAATTGTATTAACATACAATTAGAATTATTACAGTTATTTCAGTTGAATTATTTAAATTATTACTTATAAGGTATAAATATATCTATTGATATAGGTTTCAAAGCCTTATAATCTAAATATTAAACAGTTTTTTTCATAAAAATTTACTTCTGAAAAAATGTGCTAAAGGAGCAACAGATATTGATTGTTTATACTTTGCAACAGAAAATCCTGTTATAAATATTTTTATTTAGTGCTTGAAACATATACATAAACATTTAAACCCAAATGAGACAATAAAATACTTTAACTCATTTTCTCCTTTATTTTTTCCTTTTTAAGATCAAGATATCTGGAATTAATGATTAAAATGAGATGTGAAAAATATTCTAAATTTGTGATTGTTATACCAGGATTTATTACATTATAAATCTGACTTTAAGTGGACTTATTTCTGAAAATTTGGTATTTGAGAGACCTCTTAGAATGATTCTTTA
The DNA here is from genome assembly GCA_028627145.1 of Eidolon dupreanum. Lineage (NCBI taxonomy): Eukaryota > Metazoa > Chordata > Mammalia > Chiroptera > Pteropodidae > Eidolon > Eidolon dupreanum. The sequence goes on along the minus strand of CM053504.1, from coordinate 51,419,898 downwards.
ATTTTTAGGGCAAAGAAACAAAACAATCCAAAGAAACAAACCCCAAAGTTATAGTTTCTAGTTATAATTCAGAGTCACTATTATTTCAAGGCCCAATCAAGATAACCAAGTAAAATCTGCATGTAATCCTATGTATTTAAATAATCATTTAAACACTATTTTTCTGTGCATTTAATATGGACCAGTCACTATAGCAAATAATTGCGATTCAGATAATCAACATGATCACTACATTCAAGAAGTTCACATTTCAATATGCTATTTGTGTTATTAATTCAACAATTTATAATCTCTGCACTGGCCACTTTTGCCATAAAAAAACCTGAATTATGATTGTAATGCTTGCCCTATAGTATTGTTTAGTCACTGCTGCATAGCCCACTCCAAATGCAGTAGCATAAAAAACAACAATGCTTATCATTATCTGTCAATGTTCTGGGAGTTGACTGGCCTTTGCTAGGCAGTCTTCACTTGGATTCTTTTATGTGTTGGCTTTCAGGTAGGGCTGGGACTGGAGATATAGTGGAGGTTTCCTCACCCACATGTCTGGTTGTTAGTGCTGATTAGCAGATAGATCTCAGCTAAGGCTGTTAGCCAGAATGTCTCCATGTGGCCTGTTTTGGTTTCCTTACAGCCTGGAGGCTGAGTGCCAAGTGCAAGCATCTGAGAAAGAGTGCCAGGTGGAAGCTATATTACCTTTTGAAGCCTTACCTTGGATGTCACTTCCAAAGTGTCACTTCCACTGTACTCTTGATTGAGGCAATCGCAAAGGAATATCATGTAGTAAGGAGAGCATATGGAGATATTGTTGCAAGCCATCTTTGAAAAATACAAGTACCATACCTATTTAATTTTGTATGTGGTATACTTAACAATACCTATGCTACATGCTGAAAGTAAGTTTACAGAGATCAATTTAGTAGTCATACATGAAATTAGTAGGGGATAGAAACGGGGAAGAAAAGATTAGAAAACAATTTAGGGCTAAGTGAATAATATATGTATATATATTATTTTTTTAGGCAACCCTTGGTTTGACCTCAAGAATACAATGACCTTGTGAGCTTACAATCCATGATTTTTTAATTTTTTTTATTTTTTATGCCTACAGCTCCTGGTCTTCCTAGGTGGTCTCCCATCCAAGTCTTAACCAGGCCTGACTCTGCTTAGCTTCCGAGATCAGATGGGATCAGGCTTGTTCAGGGTAGCATGGCCGTAGCTAAGTGAATAATAAAAGAGAATGGAAAGCTTGCATCTAAGAAATACTTTGTTGGAAAAAGAAGCAGAAACTAATTATTGTTGGATATGAAGCATAAATTAGATTTAAAATGATTCTGAGACATTAATTCTGGGTTTCTGGAAAAATAGTTGTAACAATACCAGAAGTGGGTATATTGAAAACTATGTCTAATTTTCTAGGATGCACAGAGGTATTAATTTTGTACACTTGAAGTTTGACATGATGTTTGAACTTTCAATTATAGATACCTTATATAACATTAAAATGTAAGGTGAACATAACATACATTCAAATATGTGTTTTGAGATTATCAGTATAGGAAGGAGAATTTAACTAATAAAATAGAATACTTTATCTGAGGGAATGATATAGAAAGAGATGAGCCTAAGCTCATGGACTAAATCTGAGGTTTTCTGCAGTTGATGTGTAGAAAAGAACATTGTGCAATGACTTATAAGAACTTTAAATTCATATTTTGTGGTCCAATATTTGGATTTTTACAACTTAAGCTCTGAAGCTGCTTGCCCTTTTGGATTTCAGAATTTCCTGAAGAGCCAGTAGCCCCCTTGTGCTGATTGTACTGCTTGAAAAATTGTACTCCTTGCATCAGTGTTAAATAATACTCCTTGTACTATGATTGTGTGATCAAAGACAGCCTTTTTGTTCTACAGGCTTGAGCTGACACCAGGATGTTGATAAATGCTTAATCATATACTACCCATTGTTCTCACCTCACAACCCTACTTGCTTGAGCATTGAATCAGTCAACCATTAAAAGTCTTGTTGTCTGAACCAATCAGAAAACAAATGATGTAAGTTTATGGTCTTGTTTTCCTTAGCAACCCACCTCTTTGATCTATAGCTCCTTGCAACTTTTGCCTTTATAAACCCTGCTCTATCCCCTCTATTTTGGGTCCCTCCCAGTGCTGTTTCCTGTTTTGCAAATCATTATTTGAATAAACTCTCTTTAAACTTCTTAAAAAAAAGTTAACTCTGGATTTTTGTTTACATGTGCTTCATTGAAAAACTATGCATTTTCTGTAGCACATCCTCCCAGGTAATCAGATTCTAGCCCTGTTCTCTGTCTTTGAGCTACTTAGCAACTCTTCCAGTTGTAAATAACTGAGATATGCAAATACTTTCCTGTGATTTTAATCTACCCTCTTGTCTAAGGAAAAACCAGTTTTGTCTTCATTTGCATTTTATATCAGCAGTTTTTTTAAATATAAAATTGTACTGTTTTGACTTTCCTTTTGAATCTGTTATATCATCTGCCTAAGCCCTCTTGTAACAAGAATAGAAAAAATTCTCTAACATGTGCTCATGTTTACATTTGTATATTGTTAAAATTATTCTTACATTTTTTTAAAACAGTATGGAAGACTTTATTCAGGACTATTGGGTGTCAAGATTATCTCAATAGGGTAGAGCAATCAGGCTAAACTCTTAAAATAAGGACAAGTAGAGATTTATAGCCGAGTAGCAGGTTAAGAGAGGTCAGTGGATGGCAAATTACTAAGAAAAGACCTGAAGGGTAAGGGGAATTCTTGTTAGACTGACCTAACAGGATTCTTGCTAAGGGCAGGCCAGGATGATTAGGTATTACTTAGGGAATGGTGGGGAATGAGGAATTTGATCAGATATTGGGGGCAATCTCATATCAAGGATAGGAGGATTCTTTCTAAACTGGCTTAGTGAGTTTTTTTTTTGCTATAACTGGGCTAGGCAGGCTTGAGGACAAGACCTCGTTGTAAAGAGGGCTCACACGTAGCTGACTAAAGTTTGATCAAGGAGAGTGTTTGTCAATGTAAATCATGATTTTACTTTTTTTCTGAAAATTATTTTAGCAGTTGGTAGAAGAATAATCTGACTGGCTGAGGAAGAACCTAAAGTTGTGTAATGATGAGCAAATTTGACCAAGAGTGAAACAAAGAAAAAACAAAAACTAAAAAAATTAATGTGTATCTTGTCTCATGACAAATTATGACAATTCTTTGAATATGTTTCTTCTTACTGGAGTCAAATACAGCTAAATGCAGTAATGTGGGTTATGTTTTTAAGATTGATATTATGTTAGTATGAAGTTATGACTACATTTTCGGAGTCAACAGAAGGGAGTGTTTCAAGAAGAGCTGTGGACTAGAAACATGGTACAGATTGCCAGTTGACTCCTAGTAACCATTTTCTTCTTTCTCTGTTGTGGAACTTCTACTTTTAGTTGAGTGAATTACTGTCCACTTATTGTCTTCATCTCCCAGCCTCTTTGATCACCTAGTACAGTTGTGGGATTGAGTTTTAGTCACAAGAAATGAGCAGATGTGTGGGGTATGGTTTTTAGGAGTTTTTTTTTTAATTTATTAAATCTAATTTTTTAACTACTAGAAGCTGAACTTGCTTTGTAATTCAGTTACTTTTGTTAAAAGTGCTCTGTATTCACATAAACTATGCTCTTTCAATTTTTTTTAGTACAAAGATTTTTTACAAATTCGATAGCTATTTTTTCTTGGTTTGTATTTCCTTTGGCATTTATTTCACACTACTGTTATCAACTAACCCACCTTCCATAACCAGAGGCATGTAAAGAAATATGCAATGTCAAGGAAACAAAGAGAACAGGGGATTTTATCTTTAATTTACAGTTTGCTCTGAAATTCTGAAATTTGCTCTGAAATCTTTAAATTGTGAGATAACATGGCAAGACTGCACAAAAATTATTTTTCAACTTTGCTACTTCTTTAATATATTTTTTAAAAAGGACTTAAACTTTATTTTTACACAGTTTAAACTCATCAGAGTGAATATGAGTAATGTAAATCATTTAGTCAAATATCCATTTGGGACTCAGAATTATCCACAGTTTCATAAAGGCCCAGATAATTGTGCAGTAATACACTCAGTAATATTAGAGATATATTTTAAAATGTTAAGGAAACGGGTCTTGGACATTTCTACTAAACAACTTTCCCCCTCCTATTTACCTCCCCCCAAATTAAAATGAAATCCAAAAAATGACTATATCAAAATCCTCTGGTTCAATTCATTCATTAGTGTGATTAAAACATTTTACTGAATCTTTCTACCCTTCCCAAAGGAAATTTTTTCCCTTCAAGATGGCTCCATTTTATAAATCCACATAGGGCATATTGTTCTTATATCTTTCTAAAATTTTTATCCTTTTGATATTTTTATTGTTGCTGTGCATTTAAGTTAAGAAATAATCTCTTTAGACTCTGTACTTGTGCCAAGGCCAACATAAAAATAACAGGATAGAGAAATTTGGTTTGTTTCGGTTATGTTCTTATTAACATAAATATGAATATATTGATTGCTTCACCAGTACTTGTATTTAATGTACTGGTTCACTGAGACTAATCTTAAAAGGGAATATTTTCCTTTTTCACAGTATCCTTTCCTGAAAGAGAATATAAATATCTGAGTTAGACATCAGCCCTGAAAATGCTTTTGAAAATTTACTTTTAATACCCATTAGTATATGAACTCATTTCAACTCAGGAAAGATATTAGAGAAAAGCAATATGGATTCATTTATAATGATTCCCTTGCTTTAGGAAATCATTAACTTTGGAAACTAAGAGATTAGGGTGACTAAATTTCTCCTTAAAATAGCTCATATCTAGTGAGAATTATGAGCAGGATAAAAGGTACTAGTTCCATGTACAGAGGACTTGAGTGAAAGTTTAATATATTTAAAATTAGATCATAGAACCAGGAATGAACTAAAATCTAGTTCATTTGAGGCTTTTCTGATATACCACACAATGTTCTACTTGCATAAACATGCATAAGTTTAAAAATTCGAGTTTTACTACCTTTCTTTTTCCCACTTTTCTTCTGATTCTGACTAGTTCTCTTGATTATGCCAGATTTGTGGTTTCCTTGCTGACCTTCTGCTGCATTTTGCTTACCATGTCACTTTCCTAGGACATACCACCTGTGCGCTGTCCTGGCCTCCTGATTACTATATAAACAGAACTTCTTTTCCTTAAAAAAATTAAAATTTTTTTTTAAAAAATTACAATTGACATTAAATATTGTTTCAGGCATACAGCATAGTGGTTAAGCATTTATATAACCTACAAAGTGATTCCCAAATAAGTCTTATACCCACTTGACATCATGTATAGTTATAATATTATGGACTGTATTCCCTAAGCTGTACTTTACATCCCCATAACTATTTTGTAACTGCCAATTTGTATTTCTTAATTCCTTCACCTTTTTCACCCAGGCCCCCAAACGCCTTCCTATCTGGTAACCGTGTTTATTCTCTACATCTCTAAGTTTGTTTCTGTCTTGCTTGTTCATTTATTTTGTTTTTTAGATTCCACATATAAATGAAATCATAGGTTTATTTTTCACTGACTCATTTCACTTAGTACAATACCCTCTAGCTCCTTCCAATGTGCAAAGGCATATTTAATAGCTTTTCAGTTATGGTTAAAAAGATAGTGTTAAAAATTTAGCTAATGGGTAGGCTCCTATTTTCATTGGCTTCTGTAAGCAGGGACTTGGTAAATTTGATTTTTAAAAACTTTTGAAGGCCTGAAAAAAATGTATGTTTAGAGAGGACATGTATCTCTGATACACATTATTTTATTTTGCTTCCTTTATCAGTGCTGAAGTTTTTACTGACTTTGCCCTTGATCCAATGAAAGCTGCTAAGGTGGGATTTCAAAAACGAGGAGATGCTAACATTCTGGAAGATGCTGTGTCCAAGAGGGTTGAAGAATGAGCGAGATGGTTTCCAATGAATGAGATAGATAAACATGGACCATGATAAAGTTGCCTACTTAGGATATACTGTCGAAGTCCTGTATACATTGGCTGACTTTGAAACCCTGAAGTATTGTTCAAAAACAGAATAGCTGATTGTAGTATTTGCAGCAGGTTCTTTAGCTGGGGTACTATTGTCTTTTACCCCAGTGTTTCTGTAGCATCTGTGGTGAATAAAGACTGCATCACTCAAAGGCTTGGACATAACGGATGGACAGGGCTTTCTGGATATTATCATGACTGCGACTCTAAGAGACAATGGTTTATCTAGGAATCCAGAAGGTCTCCCTCAGCTTTCTTGTCTTCTACCACCTGAGACTGCAGTTTTTGAAGGGGCAACATGCTTTCTCTGAGGAAATAAGGCAAATCTGGACTGAGTTACTGCTAAAAGTACAACAATGACATTTATACATTTGACTGTATGGGAAACTTCCTACTACTGGTTATTACCCTTGCCTGAAATAAGGGTTTAAAATGTATTTGTTGAGAGAAATAAAGTATCTGTGATTTATCTGTGATGCGATAATTATTTAAAGCTCATTATGTAAGGTTGCTATATTGATTCTGAAAATATTTAGAAAGAACTAAGTTTGCTTTTTAAAACCTGTTAAGGAGACAATGGAAGAGAACTACTTTTAGAGTTGAACATTCTGATTCCTACTCATTAATTATCAGATGTCCAAGTGCTTTCACTTAACACAACTCTTAATTTTTTATATCCTGTTGAAGGTTGCTAAAACTGTCTTACTATGAGATTTTCATAGGAGTTTTTGGTATAAATTTTTTTCAAGAAGAGTAAAATATAAATAAACTTGGCCCTTGTTAGAACAAAATAGTTAACAAAGTGTGGTATTTTATAGTACCTTTAAGTTAGTAGGTATCAGCAGACATCCACTATAGAAGAGTGAACTAAAAAGTTTCAAATAAGCAATTAGAAAGACTAAACAGAAAACTTCAAGGCAGCCATGTGCAAACCTGACAATAAAATCTAGCCCTAATCAAATGAGTCAGTGTGTCTGCAGAAGGGTATTTGCAATATTACAAGCATAGATGATCAAGAGTTCATCACTGAAAGACCAGGAGAAAATTTAGAATATTCTTAAATTGATGTAACAAGCAGCACCAACTGTTATTTGGAGAATATAAGTGATTAAGGTGGCACAAAATCAAAAGGTATTTTATTTTCAGATAGTTGCTGGAGAATTAAAGTAATTTAACCTATATTGTAACTTTATTAATTATAGATACTTAGTTCAGAGACAATAATTAAGAGATAATACAGACGTAATAAGGAAGTCAGGGTAAAGATAATTGCTCTAAATTCTTCTGCTTCAAAGGAAGTCATGGGTAAGAGCTTTTATATCAACTTTTAAAATAAAATGCCTATATAGTAATATAAGACAGAAACTAGTGCTATGTTGTACATCCAGGTTAAAGTAAAGCCTAAGAGACTGTAGGGAGATCATGTGGAATGGTGGTTTTGAGACAATTAAATTCAATTGTACAACAGTGACTGACTAACTACACCATCTAAAGCTATTAATATTTTTGAGCTCCATTTCCTCATCTTTGAGATGATAAGAATAATAATACCTATCTGGGTGTGTTTTATGAAGGTTACATGAAATGATATGTTTAAAATTATATGCACAACAAATGGTAGCAAATAGTCAAAATTATTAAAGATAACATATGAATCTGAAAATGTGGTCTTTTGAGGCTGGCATAATTTCCATACAATAAGACAAACACACAGTTTTGATGAATTTGGACATATGTGTACAATCGATGATAAACTCAATCAAGATAAACATTTCCATCACCCCCAAATTTTGCTGATGCTCTTTTGGAGTTAGTTCTCGAACACTTCCCTTGCTCCAGACACCAGCTGGTTTGCTTTCTGATACTCTAGTCTCAATTTGCCTTTTTTAGAGTTTCATAAAAACGAAAAGCACCTGCTCCCCCTCAATTTTTTCCTTCCTTTTTCCCTTCTGCCCCAGTGTGGAGTAACTGCTGTTAACTATTGACCTTCTTACTTTTCTCAGAGGCATTTAATGCATTTTGGGGGTGAGGGGTTAGTTTTACATCCAAAGAGAATATGTTTCAGTAGACAATACTGTTTCTCTTGTGTGATAAAACTGACAAATTACACTTGTGCAAAACACTATATTGACCATGCTATTTCTCTGAAGGCACTAAAGCAAGTTCACATATTTTCCTGGGGATGTTAAAATGTCAGCTCTGAGTGCTTTCTTTGGTGTTGATGCTTATCCAGGTTTATCTGTGCCACCAAAATTGTGAGAAAAGATGTGTGCATTATTTTTAATTTGATCATTATTACTGTCTTTTTTTTTTTTTGAGTCAGAGGGAAAATATATTCTTTAAGTAGAAACTTAGATATTCCACCCAGGTTGTGCTACATCTGTGCAGCCAATTCAGGGACTGCTGATGGGATAGACTGTCTAACATGAAAAGCTTTGTCACTGCTTCTGGGGCTGGAGGAGTTTTGAACTACTGGAACATTTGAAAACTTTAATTATGAGCAGTTAACTGGTCTAAACATTATACTAATTCTATCTCAAGAGAAATATATTCTGTATTAAACCATTTTAAATGAGTCAAGCCACGTTCTCATCCTCCTACTTGACAAATTATAGTGCTTCATTACTGTATTTATTTTACTATGTAAAAAATACTTATATGGGTAAATGAGTTAAACTATTTGGCTCTTAGCTCCAAGATAGAAGGGGTTAGCTTACAATTTCACTTATAGACTGATTTGTAACATTAAAAATCAAGAATGTGAAGAGAACATGAAAAGAATAAAAACAGAAACTTTCATGACATTTACTATTTTCATTACTTTTTTCAGAAAAATCGAGTCCTAGTTGAAATTACCTGTACAAATACTGATCTTTATAAATGGCTTTGGATGCATATCAGTTATATTATAATCAGAAAAATATGAATAGGAGAATTTTAGTGAGAATAGAACCACAAAATATTCTTGGTCGAATATGACTTCAAAGGAAGGTGTCTAGAATTTTGTTATTAGCAATTTCATTTTGACTTTTTTCCCCTAAGAATTCAAAGCATATACTACTTTAGAGAAAAAAATCTGAAGCATGCTAGAGGGCATATACTGACAGTTTTAAAATGTTTTTTATGAAGGATCTATGGTTTGAAAAAAACCACTCTGCCAGTAATTGCTGTTATAATGTTGGAGAAATAGGAGCTCATTTCCTTGTGAACTGATTCTCCTAGATTTTCAAGGATTTCCTGGGGTTTCAATAAGGAAAAAAATTATTCTTGTTTGTCTTACTCAGTATGTCACTCTGTCAAAGTCTACATTTTTTTCTTTACTTTTATCCATGATTCCTGGGTCTGATCTGTGCCCTTTGACCTTGATTGGAGAGAACAATGGCTGGGTTTTCATTCTCTTATACCAATACTTGGAGTTATGTGACATGAATTACATCTTGAATAGTAGTAATTTAAATGCTAGCAATCTCTACATTTCTGCTGAATATCAAGCTCTTAGGCAATTGACACTGTTGTTCTATCTAAGTTTTTATTTTTAAAACTTTAAAATTTTCAAGTGCAGTATTTATAGGCAAGACGATAGATGTGTGGGATCTACTTCAGAATACGTCCGTGTGCCAGTAAATGATTGTTTGACTCAAATCTATTTTCCTACTATCTTCTGATTTTCTTTCTGTTAAGAAAATACATTTTCCTACTATCTTCTGATTTTCTTTCTGTTAAGAAAATACATTTCTCCATCTCTCTTTCATTCTGGATTCCAGTTTTGGTCAAGGGAAGATACTAGTGGAAGATAGAAAGGCAAGAAGGATAAGCCAAACCTGGGTATCCCACTCTTAATCACTCTTGCCTCTTGTACAATCTCTGGTTGTGAATGATCTCCCCTGTAGCTCCAAGCATAACTGAGCAACTCTCATCATGGTTCTAGCAGTACATCTTCTGGTGTACTAGCCCCTACCAGATAGCCCTGGCATCTGGGCTCTGATAATAGCATCTCTTTTTATGATTCTTCCAATTTTAGGATTGCCTGGCTGTTGTCCATTCCTGTGTTGATTTGAGATGTTCTTTTAAGCTCAGAACTTCTATTGCCTGTGAAACAAATCCACTTATATTTAAAGTCCTTGTGCTTGAAAAAAACAAAGGTGTTCTTATTTTCTGGCTGAACCTTACTGACATATCCTCAAACAAACAAACAAACAGAAAGGTTGGAGAAACCTTCATTTCTGGTGTGGTGGTGTAAGCCCACTCCAGCCAGATCCATCCACTAATGACTCTTAGAAACTCAGAACAAAATAAACAAGCAACATGAAGACTTTGAAAATTAATCTAAAGAACAGATATTGAAGGGAGATCACAATTTGGAAAAGTTAAATGCTTGGGAGTGGAGTTTACTATTTATTTTTTCCTTTCATAGTTTTATCCTAAGAGTAGGTCCTATCCACAGGTTTGTACAGGGGCACGTGCAGCTAAAACTAAAATAAATTCCTTCTTTCTGAACAGGAGTATCAGAAAAGAGAGCCTTAGTTGGCCAGAGAGTTTGAAGGGGGGAAATCCTGTGTGAGAGAAAAGAGTAGGAGAGAGAGTGAGCACAAGTGCATTAACTTAAACTAGTCTTAGACTAATCCCTAAAGTATGTATGCATGTGACACAAGCAAAGAACTATAGCCAAGGTGTAGGGAGCTTAACTGAAATTTGAATCATTTGAATAAGTCTCCTGACTAATACATGCATGCTCTAACCAATGTAGCAAAGGTTTAAAGAAGTAGATGGAAATTTGAACTACCAATACAGAAGGCAAAACAAACCTTAAGTTATGAACCTAACCAGAATGAATGCCTTCTAAATTGGAAACATTAACATTCTTCAGAGGATTATAATAAGACCTAGTGCCTATGCAGTATAATATTCATAATGTCTAGAATATAATTCAAAATTATTCAAAATGTAAACATCAGGAAAATGTGACCAATTCCAAGGGGGAAAAGAAGGACACACACACACACACACACACACACACACACACCACTAGATGATCCAATATTGTGAGTATCAGACAAGATTTTATAGCAGCTATTACAACTATGCTTCATGAGGTCAACAAAAGTATATAATATCATATAGTTATCGTACATAATTAGTTTTGGGCAATGATAATTATCAGGATTATAGTTTGAATTGCTTCTTTTTTATTGTGGTAAAATATACATAATGCAAAATTTACCATTTTAATTATGTTTAAATGCACAGTTCTATGTCATTAAGATTGTCATGCAACCATCACCACCATCCATCTACAAAACATTTTCATCAACTTAAACTGAAACTCTGTTACTTATTAGATAATTAAATACTAGAGATAACTAGGATGTTTCTCTTTTTGTATAATTAAAAGGACACTGACAAGTAGAAATTTGAAATTAACTATTGTAATGGAAAATTGTGGTCTCTCATTCAATTTTCAGATCTAAATTCACAGACCCAGAGCCCATTGATTGTAGGTGAGCTGGAGAACTCTTAAAGATGATCCTGCAATGCCATTAGAAGTATACAAAACAAATACTTCTTTGATTCTTTCTTAAAAAGACCTGATATTATTTGCTAGGATAACTTTATGATGAGTAAACAGGATTGGACATTGATACCAGGGGACCTAAAACAACACCATCATAGTCCTCCAGGCAGACTTGGTCTTAGCCCATGTTTGTTTCAAGTCTAGCTCTACTGGTCTTTGGGCCCATTTGAAGTTATTTCCTCATATCTTGACTGTATAATTGGGATAGATACAATTAGCAACTGGCAGAAACTTCTGAGTTGTATATATCTGTTTATGGAGTAATGACTTTCATAATAGAAATGGTCATTCTGCTACATTATACACTATTGACCCCTCACTCTTTTCTTAAAGTCTCTTCTTGCTTGGCTTCCATGCTTCTGATATTGTGCTCTTATTTATTCTGTCTATAAAATAATGGGCAAATAGGTGAAGCCCTTAAAAATATCTTCCACTGTTCTGGACATAATGGTTAATGTGAAGGTCCTGGAGAAAAAATTAGTCCTCCAAGCAGAGTGAACAGCCAGTTTAAAGGCTCTGAGATGGGAATAAAATTGATACCTTCAAAAGATAGAGGTAAGAGCATTGTACCTGGAGGGTAAGGTGGGAAGAAAATAGAAAAAAGTAAAGTTGTAAAAGTAGAAGAGTAGGATGAGTCATTAGGCTCAGGATATAATGGATAATATGTATATAATTTTAAGTGTTATTTATTAGTACAGGACAGAAGTGCAAGGCAGAGATAGTTAATATGCACAGGAGGGTAAAGATATGACAAGAAATATTTGGGGAGTGGATAAAATGTAAAAAGTCTGGGCATTTGTTGGATGTGGGACATGAAGGTAGAGAAGGATTCTAGGATGACTCTTGGGTTTCTGGTTTGAATGACTATGCTTACATTATAGTAAAAATTATCTGGAAAAAAAAACAGGAATAAAAGCAAGTTTGAAGGGGGCAGAATAATGAGTAAAATTTGAACATGCTGTATTTGAAGGGAATGTATGAGTGAAATATGTCTATATTAGATTAGACTGTAAATGTCAATATGTAAAATAAGTGTTTGACTAAAAATAACAGTAATTAAACAAGTAGAAGTTATGTCTTTCTCATGTCAATAAAGTTTAGAGATAAGAGTCCAGGTCTGATTTGTGCCTGGCTCTTGAATTATAAAGGTGATTGAATACCAATGAAGGAAGGGTGGTGTAATTGAATTAAAGTTTATCGTTATTCATAGTTCCACTAGAAATGAGAGCCATGCTATGCAGGGCCACCTGGGGAAAGCACCAGAGTTGGTCAGGAGGTGGAAGAAGGAGCGATGGGAAAGCACAGGTCAATAACCTTTATTGGGCTTTTTGTGGGGAAGGCAAGGCAGGTCTGGTGTCATAGTTTAGAATTGGCTAGTTTGAATAATTCTGATAGGCTTTGGAACAGAAGAGATGTCCTTCATTATTTGGTATCTGGCCCTGGGTTGATTTGGGGCAGGAGAAATATTGGCTTGGTGTGTGAGAGTTAAGTTGATGGTTTGAGATGTGGGCTCAGTACTGGTTGTTTTTCATATGAAATATGTGTTGGCAGGCAAGTTGTTTATTATCTCAAAAATTAACTATCTTAGAAAGGGCAGACTCCTCAGCTAGCAAGCTCCTCTAAGATGTCAAAACATTATAAAATGAGTAACCTGGTTAATATGGGGTCTAGTACAGCAGCTACATTATTATTCATAACTCCTATCTTGTTAATCCTCTATCCTCAACTCATGGACCAGCCTCAGGGACCAAGATAGCTCCTCGACCTCCAGATAGCACATCTGAATTCTACTAGTGGGAAGGGGTGAAGATGAACACATCTCTTACCTTTAAGGATGTTCCTGAAAATATCATACACCAATTTCCTTACATCTCATTGGTAAACATCTGAGAAAGAGTCTATGAAAGAAAGCAAGTATTGACCTGAAATAAGTAAAAATTCAAGGGGTATGGAGCCAAGTGAGTGGAGACTTTAAGAGTGTGGTGGGGTCAAGAGTGTATAAAGAATGTAGCAGAGAGAGCAAAGTGTTCTTTGGATAGGGTCACCCAAATACAGGGTGACCATCATCACAGCAATCTTAAGAGAGGGATAAGAATGAAATAAAAGAGAAGTGAAGAAATACATAAGATGGTAAGCATGGACTGCTTTTCCTGATGGTCAGCTGACAAGGGAAAGTAAGAAATTGAAGGACACATAGAATTAAGGGATTTGTGTGATAGATGTTGGCAATTGTTAGTGTAATCTACCTAGAAAGGGTAATACATTTAGAAAAAAATGAGAACAACTGATAACTAAAAGCAGTGATATTCAAATAATAGTTAAATACTGTTTTTATGGAGGCATTTTGAAATGTATGGTAGCTTATAGTGCACTGGAATAAGCTAAAATAGTGAATGGTTAAGATGCAAGTAATTGAAGACACTGTATGCAAAGCTGTATGCTGGGTAGGTGTAAACAGAAAAAGAAGGCTATGTCATTTGTCTTTAATTTGGTCATATAAACAACTACCTTTTTTTCCTAATGAGGTGGCTTTTTTCCTAATGAGGTGGTTTCATAAATATCAATTTAGTAGGATGTAGTTTTTTTGTATGTTCTCCCAGAGGAAATGTTTAAGATGAGATTTTATTTAGAAAAGTGGTGAAAAATCAGAGTGATATATTATGGAAGAGAGTGAGTGCCATCTCAAAATAAAAAGTTTTAAAGAAAGGTTTCTTTGGGAGTACTTTATTGTGTAACCTGTCAGACAGTCTCAGTGCCAAATAGGCAGAATTTAAAGACCATTAAGTGACTTAAATATTAATCTGACTTGTATTTTCATAGGCAACCAAATTATTGGTATTCAACTAGCATTCTTATTGTTTAAGAGGAAAAAAATACCCTCTCATTTTCCTTTTAATATTCAACAAAGTTCCTAATTGTGTCACTGATCTTGCTACAACCGCTGCACTTGACATCTAATATATCTGATTCTAAATTGGTTTGTAGTTGAATTTTGAAAAGGATCAATAGATTCATTTACACTGACTCTCTCTGTTACCAAAACGTGCCTGTACATGCAAAGAATGAGATTACTAGATTTGATTCACAACCTTTTGGCTGTCTCAGAAGCAGCAGTATACCTGGAATACTGTATAACAAATGAAGAATTAAATTACGAGTATTGGCTGGTGCCGACATTCTCATCTGTACCTAGTCTACATTGAAAAGTAAATGAGATGTTGATTTTTTTTTTTACCATTAGAAAACATCTTTGTTTGGATTTTTTACCCTCAAAAATAAACCCTTATCTGCCACCATTATCAATAATAGTAATAATAATGATTATGATAAAATCAAATGCCATGTTACTTACATGATTATAACTTAATATGGAAAAAACTGTATCAGTAGATTATCCTTTTAAATTTAACTTGAAAAATTTAAGGAAAACTGTCTTAAAAAAATTACATGTCTGTAGAACTCATTAAGGATTTATTTACTATTTGAGTTCATTACTAGTTATTGAAATAATATACTATAGTAGTATTTGCTGTTCTGTCGTGGATAAAATACATATAAGATAGACACTATTTTCTCAAGTAACTTCTAATTTTTCAAGTAACTTCTAATTTTATGTCTCAGAACTCTACAATAGTTACACAGAGAAGATAGCTATTAATTCCAAAAGAGGATTATGTAGATGGCTTATGTGGTGGTGGTAGTGTTGTTTAAACTATTTTTTGAGGAAAAGGCAAATGTCTCATGTGCAGAGAGGTAGGTGTGTCTTAAGATAAAGATGAAATAATAAGAAAGGAAATGTAATACGAAAGAGCATATTATGCTTAGAAAAAGTTCCAGCATTAACTGGAGTAGAATGTAGAAGATGAGATGGGGAAGGTATTAGTCAGAGCAAGGAGGCTCTCATACGGCAAGGCCACATGCTTAACTTTAATTTCAGATCAACATAATGTGAGGGCCAACATTTTATGTAGAATAAGAGTAAACATGATTAATTAAGGATATAAATTAATGTCAAACTGCTCTGAACATTTTCAGCGTTGCTAAATAAACTATATACCCTATGTGAATCCAGTGTTAATATCACTGTACTTTTTAGTCCAAATCTCTGAAATCAGAAGACCCAATCTTACTGCTGACTCTTCTAGTGATTTGTCTTATGACTTGAGAAATTATTTCACTTCTGAGTCCCAATTTCCTTACTTGTATAATGGGAATAAGAAGTTTTTGAGGATCAAATGAGATTACAAATGCAGCATTTGTTTATATAGAAAAGCAGTATATGGGTATAAATTTGCCCCCAAACTGAAGTTAATAAAAATATAATTTATTTTTAAATTTTTATTGTAAAGTATTTTATGTATATGAAAAGGAATATATTATATTTAATAAAATACTACACATGTCCTCACAACCAGGCTTAAGAAACAATAATTTGAGATCCCCAAGTGTGTTCTCCTTGTTCACTTCCAGATAAAAAGGATTCCTTTTTAAAAAATGTTTTACTAGTCTACTGCCATGCCACCCAGAATATGCCTGATCTCACCTGATCTCATCTGATCTCAGAAGCTAAGCAGGGTTGGGCCTGGTTAGTACTTGGATGGAAGACCACCTAGGAATACTGGGTGCTGTAAGTGTTAAAAAAAAAGTTTTATCACAAATATTTCTATAAATATTTTGAAATTTTGTATTTCTGATATTTATATAAATTAAATCAAACTAAGTATTCTTCTGACTTGTTCTTTGAATATAACATTAATTTTTTAAGATTCATCTACACATTCAATTTTACTTTCGTTCAATCTCTCAAAAATATTTATTGAGCCCATTTTGTGCTAGGGCCTCATCGAACTTATATTCGAGCAGGGGAATATAGTAAATAAACAAAATAAATAAAGAATTTAACATATTACTTAAACATTAAATGGTAGAAATATAGCAACAGGATAAGGGAAAACAATAATGCTTAGAAGCAGGTGCTATAATTTTAAGTAGAATGGTTAGAGTAGGTAATCCTTAAAAAGAGCTATTTAAGCAAAGACTGAGGGCTTAACCATGTGGGTAGCTGGGAAAGAGTATTTGGGGAAGAGAGAACAGCCAAGTGCAAAAGCTCCAAGATTCTCACATGCCTGGCATATGTGAGGAAGAGCAAGTAGGCTAGTGTAATTAAAGTGGAGTGAGGAAAGGTTGAAACTGGTAGAAGATGAAGTCAAAGAGGTCATGGGGCCAAATATGTAGATTCTTCTAGACTATTTGAGGATTGTGCCTTTTTTTTTTCCTTAAGGGGAATTGAGAATCACTGCAGGATATTGAAGTAAAAAAAGGATGTGGTCTGATTTACCATTAAAAGAGCAATAGGCAGATCATTTTATAAACTATATAAAGGTCTAACCATTGTACTATATACTTGAAACTAATAAAATACAATTAAAAAACATTAAAGGAAAACTAATGGAATATAAATCACTGATTCTAGGAAAATGTAGGCCAAAGCCCAAAGAATTACCTATCTAATAAAGGCTATTCTGTTGTTCAACAAATTCTTAATGAGCATGTACTATATGTCGGGTTCTATGCATATAAGGAAGTGAATAAAATATGTGTATAACTTAAAAAAAACATTAATCTATTTACTATGGTACCACAGGAAGGCAAGTGTGGAAGCAAAACAAAACAAAACTCTAGTTTGGAAGCTATCATAGTAAAATTTTACAAAAGTAATGGTGGTCTGTCTAGGATGAGTCAATGTGGAGTTGATGAGAGAGGATGCGCTTCTGTATATATTTTGGTGACAAATTGAATATTGGGTGAGAAAAAGAGAAGTCAAAGATGAATCTAAGAATTTTAGCTGAACGACTGGGAAGATGGAATGATCATTAGCTGAAATGAGCAGACTGGGAAGGCCATAAATTTCTATAGATTATCAGAAATTCAATTTTAGACATTTAAATTTGAGATGTTCCTTAGATACTCAACTGAAAACATCAAGTGAGAAGCTGGAAATGATATGAGTCTGGAGTTCTGGAAGAAGGTCTCAGCTGAAGGTATAAATTGACATCTAAAATTATGAGACTAGATGACATCACTATCATAGAAAAGAAATGATAGCCAAATACTGAGCCCTGGAATATTTTAACATTAAGATGTCAGAAGGAAGAGGTTAAAACACAAAGGACACCGAAGAGAGATCAATGAGGTAAGAAGAAAACCAAGAATGGTGTCATTGAGGTCAAAGAAAGAGTATCAAGGAAAAAAATAATCAGCCATATTAGATGCAGATGATTAATCAAATAAGATGAAAACTGAGAACTGACACTGCATTTAGAAATGTGAACATTATAGATTACCTTGAAAAGGGCGGTTTCAGAATGGTGGTGGTAGGGGAGGTGAATATCTGATTAGAATGGATTTAAGAGTGACTAGAAGAGTGTTGAAGGAAGCCAGGCAAATATTTCAGGGGATTTTGCTGCAAATTGAAGCAGGGCAGTGGGGTGGTAAATGGTGGAGGAAGTAGAGTCAAAAGATTTTTAAGATAGGAGAGTTACCAGCATATTCATATGCTGATGGAAATGTTCTGGCAGAAAAAGAAAAAAAAATTAAATATATAAGAGAGACAGATTTATTTCTGTGACATCCATGAGTAGATGAGAGGAAATGGAATCTAGCAAATGAAGAATTAGTGTTATGAAGGTATATGGGCAATTTGTCTGAAAAGAGGAAGGAAGATAGTAGATAGGTTGCAGCTACTGAGGGGTGAATAGATTGGATTTAAAAAAATCAGTGAAAGTACTCTTTGATTGCTTCAATTTTTTTTGGTGAAGTTAAAAACTTATCAACTGAGAGTGGGAATGAGGCAAGAGTATTGATCTGATGATAGAGTTATTTAAAAGAATGGAGAGAGAATAGATCAAGGAAATACTACATAATTGGTGGACAGTATTAACTTTATGGTTGTGAATTTAAAATGAAATCTCTAGCATGGTTATGTGTTTTCTTCTAGTCATATTTGGTTTGAAGAGAATTAAAAGACATGTTTTCAAAGCATGATTCTGATCATTGAACTCTTAAAGTCCTTCAATGATTTCCCACATACTTAAAATAAAACCGAAATTTCTTAATGGGAATCATAACTCTGATATCACTCTTATTTACAATACTCTGGCCTTACTGACCTTTTCCTGAAAACTGCATTTTCATGACTTCATCTTATCAGTTAGGCTTTTGAAAAATGTCAATTCCCAGAGAAGCTTTCAATGATCACTCTAGTCTTTCTCATTTTACTTTTTCTCTCCATATTGTTTTATTTTTATCACAGCATTCATTGCTATTTGAAATTCTTACCTCTTTATGTGATTTTTTCATCCCCTTTCTGTAGTTCAGATATCATGAGAACATGGGTTGGATCTACATTGCTCTCTCTGAATCCTCAGTAACTCTCACATAGAGTATGGTATGTAGGTACTCAGTAAATACTGAAGTATTGTTTGAATGAATAATTTTACCTAAACATAACCTGGTGAAATATCAGAACAATAAGGATAAAGAAAAAATACCTTAATATTTCCAGAAAAAATGAAAAAGTGTTTTCACAAAAGAATGATATTGGATCCTTATCTTAAACCATACATAAAAATAAACTCAAATAGATTAAAGACTTAAAAGTAAGATCTAAAATTGTGTAACTCCTTGAAGAAAATATAGGGAAAATCTCCTTGACATTGGCCTTGGCAGTGAATTTTTTGGATATGACACCAAAAGCACAGACAACAAAAGCAAAAACAAACAAGTGGTACTACATCAAACTAAAAAGATTTTGCACAGCAATGACGAGGCAACCTACAGAATAGAGAAAATTTTGCAAGCCATATGTCTTATAAGGGGTTAATATCCAAAATATATAAGGCATTTATACAAATCTATAGCAAAAAACAAAAAACAAAAACCCAAAACCAAACCAAATAACCTAATTTAAAAATGGGCAAAGTACCTGAATAGACATTTTCCAAAGAAGACATACAAATGGCCAGTAGGTAGATTAGAAGATATTCAATGTCACAAGTCTTCAGGGAAATGCAAATCAAAACCACAATGAGTTGTCACTTCACATCTATTACAATGGCTATTGTCAAAAAGATAGAAGATAACTAATGTTGGTGAAAATGTACAGAAACGGAGCCCTTTTACACTGTTAGTGGGGATGTAAATTGGTATAGCCATTAGGAAAACAGTATGGAGGTTCTCAAAAAATTAAAAATGGAACTACTATGATCCAGCTATTCTACTCTGAGTATATCTAAAGAAATTGAAATTGTATCTCAAAGAGATGTCTGTACTCTCCTGTTCATTGCAGCATTATCCACAGTAGCCAAAATATGTAAGCAACTTAAGTATCTGTCTATAGATAAATGGATAAAGAAAATGGGAATGTATATATAATATATACAATATGTATAACATATGTATAATATATACAATATAACATATTGTATATATTATATATACAATGGAATATTATCCAGTCAGAAAAAAGAAAGATATCCTGCCACTTGTGACAACATGAATAGACCTGGAGGGCATTATGCTAAGTGAAATGAACAAGACATAAAAAGAAAAATTTTTAATATTAACTCAGGGCAGTCAAGATGATAGTACTTTCTTGCTCCAAATTATATCGAGGTTCACTTGGGGATTTACTCCTTATTGTTCATTTGCTACAATGTTTAATGACATATGTGCCAGTCACTGTGCTACATGTAAGGGATAGATATGGCAGTTACAATAGTTTTTCCCTGCCATTCTAGATTTCAGAGTCTATTTAAAATTTTTAATTTAGACTGTCTTTTTCCTGCTGTCCAGTATGATTTTACTGTTTTGTTAGTTGTATGCCTAGGGATAGTAAATATTTATGAAACAAAACATAATTTAGAAAGTAAATCTTTCTCCTCAAATCTGAATGTGAATCCCAAAGATTAAAAATAGTACTTCTGTTTTTTTCTAGGGATATATAAATTTTCTCATTGCCTTTGAAAAGGTTAACACTCTGTGTGTGTGTGTGTGTGTGTGTGTGTGTGTGTGTGTGTGTGTGCGCGAGCGCGCGCACGCGCTCGCGCACGTGCCCACATATTTGCTCCCATATGTTGATCCCATCTGTGTGCATTTGTATGTACATTTCATATATACAAAATTTTAATATAAGCACAACTGTTCAGGGACGAATCAGTAAATAAACTTAACCGAATTGAGAACTTTCACATTTTGGCTTTTCTTGCTAGCAGTGGGATATATCATAATCTGCTTCCAGATTTGCAGCGGGGAAGAAGATGCTTTTTCCAAGGTTCTTCTCCATTGAACCAAGCAGAAAGGTGATTCACTCATTTGTAGCTGATGACCTCTGGGTTGGGTGACTAATGACGATTCCCTATAAAGCTCCTTATGGCTATTCTATAAAAAGCTTGTTTTAGGGAGATACCTGTGTGATGGGATTGCTTAATAGTGCCGAGAAGTTACTTTTGAAAAAACTTTCCCATAGAGATATTCATATTTGGCTTATTTTTCTTGCATATTCATTAAGTGCCAGGTACAATATTGGGTACTGTATACTTTTTCTCACTTAGTACTCATACCTCTATGAGGTAGGTACTATCATTGCCCACCCCCCCCAAACAGAGATGAGAAAACTGAGGTTCAGAGATGTTTTTTGGCAAAGGTGGTGCAACTAGTAAATGGGAGAACCAGGATTAGAACACAGATTTGATTAGACCTGAAAATTTATGATTTTGATGAATAATACTGCCATATGGTTTTCCCAATTATTCTCCTCTTAATCTTTTACCTTCACATTGTCCTCATTTTCTTATTTATTTATTTTTTTATTGCTGCCATTTACTTTCAAGTACTAGAGTGATGATGAAAACTGCTTAGTCAGAAGCCTGATTTGTTATATGACAGCTGTAAATATGACTCAAAAGATTATTTTAAGTTACTAGCTAATAAGAGAAATATAATGATTTATTAAAACTTAATAACTAGATTTAAAAAATCCATCTTACTAAGATTGAATCAAATAAAACTAACAGGCAGTATGTTTTATGCTTTGAAAAAGTCTATGTGCTCGAAGGAGAAGAGTGCTGGAATAAGAATCACGAATCCTAGATTTTTATTCATTTCAGCCAACAACTAGCTTAACAAGGAAGTTCTATTTTGAAACCTGATTTTCAAAATGCATGTCACTTCCATCTCCAACCTAAAATTGTATGACTTGAGACCACTAATAGTTTGTTTAAAGCTTCTCAGGCCAGTGTGATTGCATATATAGCCTGTAATGATATTAAAGAAAAATCAAATGAGACAATGCATGAAATCAATTCAGGTTTTTAAAAGGCAGACTCTGTAGTTAAGAAATTGAAATAGTAGATTTCATGTTATTGCTGACCAAATTCATCTACAGTCTTCAACCTTTAGAATTCTTCAAGTTAGGTAATGGTGAAAAATTAGTGGTGGTAGGGTTGATGCTGCCTGTTGTTTGAAAAATAATTCTATTTTCATAATCTGAAACAGAGCAATTGCTCATCCACCAGATTGTAGTAGGTAAATGGAGAAGACTCTAGGCCAAACTGCAGGACATCTGCATTGCTTTCTGGAGTTGGTAGTAGAGGAGCACACTATATAAGTACGTCATTTGGTTTAGATGTGCTGTGTCTTTCAAATAAGTGGGACGCGAGGGCTAGAGGATGTGTGTGGGATATAGAAATACATAGGAGAAGAAATAAATCAGATGCTGGAACTCAGAATAGAAAATGTATTTAAATCTTACATTTTAGGAAAGACAAAATTATATTAATATTGTTGCTTCCATTCCTGATACTATCATTTTAATTCATTTTTACACAAATAGAAGAGGAAACATTGTTTCTGTGATCTTAGCTCAGAATGAAATTTCTGCCAGATTTTTTAAAAATAAGTTTCCTTAAATTATAAGACATAGTGTGATGAATATATTCTGAAATAAAAATAAGTCTTGGATGAAGTCTGAATAGGACGCATTGTGCTCAAATTTTATCATTTCACCAGTGGTGTAAATATTGTGAACTTAATCCAGGAACATATGGCTTAAAACTCAATAATGAAGGCAATGAGGTAAAATATTCCTGTATCTATGTGCCACCCCAAGTTAGAAATTAGATTTCTTATTCCTCCCTGAAGGGAACATATTTCTGTTGCCTTTTATGAAATTTATGAAGAAATAGGGCTTATTTTTAGAGATTTTAATTCACTGCTTATTTTGCTAATATACACAGACCTACTTTGTGAAGAAGCACACTTAGGCAACAAGATGTGCCCTTCTCAATAAAAGATATTTGTTGAAGCAGAAACAAATCTTTTACCATAAATCTAAAAATTTTTCCATGTTTCTTAAGAGTTATTTTAACATCTACTCCCATTTGTTAGGAACATACACTTTTCTCCCTTTTTATCACTGGATAAAACATGACAAGAATTTGAATATGCAGTTCACAGAAAAATAAAACAGATTTCTATTTTATTTATGTCAGTGCAGTTACGAAACTAAACAAAAATGTGTATTTTTAAGTCTAAAAGTTTAGAATCTTTTTTTAAAAAGAAACTTGCTCTATAGAGCTCAGGAATTAATGTGAGTTAAACATACCCTTTAGCATAAAATAATGTTTTTATGATCAAGCAAAAACTAATATTTATTTGCTATAATTAAAAAAACTTTAAATGAACTCTCTTGTAATATTCTTTCTTTAAAGATACTGCCTAAAAGCCACTTCTTTGTTTACATTTATCTGTGAACAAAGGTGAAACCCATAAACTAGAGAATTATATATGTGATAAATCTGTATCCATATATGCAACACTAGTCCCTACATACTCTTTCTCTTTCCTCCTTCTCAGCTTGTAGTCCTCTTACCCACACTTATTTTCCTTTGGTGTTTAAATCTCTTCCAATTCTTTTCCCTGTATTTTCTGATTCCTTTTGTCCCACTGTAAAACATTTAAAAATGCTGGATAAGGGAGTAAATCTAAAAGTTCTCATCACAAGAAAAAAATTTGTAACTGTGTATGGCGATGAATGTCAATTAGACTTGTGGTGATCGTTTGACAATATATACAAATCTCAAATCATCATGCTGTGCACCTGAAACTAATGTTATAAGTGAATTATATTTCAATAAAACATGCTGGATAAACTATAACAAATGCCTTTTAAAATGAACAACTGGAATATACAAAATGAAATGGAAATGCTCAGGGACCACATATAAAGAGGGAACAGAAAACCAATGTGGCAAGTGAGTGCTGAAGTCAAGGCTTTCCTGAGTCGCTTTTCTGCGACTCTCAGCATCCTAGAGCTTTGGGTTTGATGAGGCCATTATAAGGAGGCAAGTGAGGCTTGAGGTTTCTACTTAAACTGGGACCTATGAAGATCTATAATGTGGGTGAGAAGGAAGACTGGAAAAATACCATATACCAGCCAAAAAAGAAGACAAAGGAATTTGACAGTTTTGTCCTGGGCTTTCAATAAAACCAAAACCAAAAACAAAATTAAAACAAAACAAAATATTCTCTAAGAATCTGTATTGATGAGCTTGTGTTTATATAGGTTTGTGATTCAAATTTATATTAGTTGGGTGATCCAGAAAATCCCAGTCTTAAAATTTACCTTAAGTATCTTCTGTTGGATAGCATCTTTGAGTGCCTGGTTATAGATTTAAAAAAATCTCTCAGGAGGAGAAAAAAAAATGGCGTAGATGATAGAGGCTTTGTTCAGCCCTCTTGCAACCAAATCAAAGTTGTGACAGAAACACGGAGCAAACAGCAAGCAAAGTCGCCTGAGATCTAGATGAACAGAAGCTATACAAGCAGGAAGATAAATAATTAATTAGCCTGCAACAGTTGGAAGTAGGAGGAGGTGAAGATACGAGGCTGCTGTTCCTGAGTAGCTGAGTGGGACAGAGGCTGTAACAGCAGCAGCTGGCAGCTTCAGATGCCTCTTAAAGGGACCATGTCCATGAGTGGACTTTCAAGGTGATGGACCTGCTTCCTCTGAGCACAAGCACCTGGTCGGCTTCATGAGGGGAACCAGAGACTTACAAGGGGACACTGAGTTGTCAGTGTGAGGGCTAGAGGTGAGGCTCTCTCCTGGGCAGAAGTGCTGGTGGTATCCATTGTTCCTCTGTTGAGCCCTCCCCACTCCCGTTGTGCGGACTCAGTGTTGCCATAGCTGAGATGTCATTAAACTGGAAAACAGAGGTTGCTCTGCCCAAAAAATTCCCTGAAATTCCACCTCCTCTAACTCACAGTCCCACCCAAGCCATATCCAATTATGTTCTCAGTGAGTCAGGTGCTCCTTGCTAAGCAGAGCCAAGACACACTGGTGGTAGCTGGCCTCGGGTTTCTGGTGTGGTTTCTTGAGGCAACTATAAACACAGCATCTGTGGATTTTTTGCTGAATCTTAACAGGTGGCCCCAGAGGGGCACAGGCTGGGACTAAACTTCACCTTCAACTGAATGCGCAGCTGGACACCTACTACACAAAGCTGTACTAATAAGACCAGGAGACTTAGGAGCTTTGCTTAGTACCTAGAAGAGACACAGAAAGGCAGCCAAAATGGGAAGACAAAGCAGCAGAAACCATATGAGAGAATAGAACAGAGATCCAGGAATAATGGAATCAAGCAATCTAATAGACACAGAATTCAAAACAATGGTTATAAAGATGCTCAATGAACTTAGGGGAAGTGTAGATGAATTCAATGAGATCTTCAACAAAGAGATAAAAAACATAAAAATGGAAATGGAAATTATAAAAGAGAACCAGTCAGAAATGAAGAATACATTATCTGAGATAAAGAGTATATTAGAGGGAATTAACAGAATGGATGACTAAGAGATTGACCCACTGATATAGAGGATGGGGAATCCAGGATGCTCAACCAGAACAGCAAGAATAAAGAAGCCAAGACTATAATAATAATTTAAGGAGCCCATGGGACACATTTAATGTAAAAGTATCCGTGTCATAGGGGTAGCTAAAGGAAAACAAGAAGTTGAAGAGCTATTTGAACAAATAATGATGGAAAACTTCCCTAACCTGGAGAAGGAAATAGACACACAACCCCAGGAAGTTCAGAGAGTTCCAAAAAAGATGAACCCAAAGAGGCCCACACTAAGAAACATCATAATTAAAATGCCAAAATTTAAAAACAAAGAGAGAATTTTAAAAGCAGCAAGAGAAAAGCCGTTACCTATAAGGGAGCACCCATAAGACTGGCAGGCGATTTCTCAGAAGAAAATATGCAGGACAGAAGTGCTCAGTACAAAATATTCAATATGATGAAAAACCAGGATCTACAACCAGGAATACTTTATATAGCAAAGCTATTATTTAGAGTCATCAGATAAAGAACTTCCCAGACAAAAATAACCTAAAGGAATCTATCAACACTAAGCCAGTATGACAGGAAATGTCAAAGGGACTTCTTTAAGAAGGAAAAACATGTATCAAAAACAGGAATAAAGAATGGTAACAACTACATTCCTATCAACAAGTACCTCAAACGGAAAAGAATTAAGTGCTACAACTGAAAGATGGGGAACCTGAATAGATAAGAAAACAAGACCCATACATATGCAGCCTACAAGAGTCTCACTTCTGATTAAAAGACACACACAGACAAACACAGAAGGGGGTGGGAAAGATATTGCTTTGATGGACCTAGAGGGTATTTTGCTGAATGAAATGTAAGATAAAGACAAATATCGCATGATTTCACGTACATGTGGAATCTAAAGAACAAAATAAACAAGAACAAAAACAGAAACAAACTCATAAATACAGATGGGAATGGGGTTGGGGAATGGCTAAAAAGGGCAAAGGAATTAAGAAGCACTATGAATAGTTACAAAATAGACATAGAGATATAAAGAGTAGCATAAGAAAAATAATAAATAAAGTGATAAATATGTAAGGGGAAAGAGGGATACTAAATTTAGTGGGGAGATCACTGTGAGTTATATAGATCTCTAATCACTATGCCATACAACTAAAACTAACATATTATTGCATGCCAACTATAAAAAAAGAAAAGCTCTCTCACATAGAAGCACAAAAATCCTACTTGCAAATCCCACATGAACTTGATTTTATAATCTATAATGACAAGATACAAGCTACCATGAGCGACAGTCAGCAGAAATTAAAAAAAGGATTATTAGACCCCCAAAGGCACCTGATAAAAGAATTATTGAAGAGATATAAAAATTGCTTAATATATTTAAAAGAGAAAATCACAAACATAAGCACAAAATTAAACAGTGTTTTAAAATAAAGACTTGAAAAAGAACTAAATGTTGTTTGGGTGTAAACAGGGTAGACATTGCTATAAATGATCAAGAATGTTAAGTAGCAGAATAGATAAACTTGAAGATAATTTGTAAACTGAAACATGGATTTAAGCACAATTGTACAAAATATAATACAGGGAGACAAAGAAATAGATGATATGAGAGGCTAGGCAATATGGAGGTTAGAATAAAAAGATTTAATCTATCTCTATTGGTATTCCTCTGAAGAGACAGAGAATTTAAAGAATAAGGGAGGACTATTTGAAGAAGTAATAGAAGGAGAAAATAAAATAAAATTTATTTTTAAATACATTGCAGTGAAAGTTTGAAACCTTAAAGCAAACAGAGTACTTAAAAACAGCAAGATAGAGGAGACAACAAGAATGAGCCCAGACTTCTGAAAAATGGTAGGAACCTGAAGGGTAGAGTGATGCCTTCAAAGTCTTGAGAAAAAATAACCATTAACCTAAAATTGTGTACCCACCTAAGATATAATTTAGGAAGAAGTTATAGATATTGATTTAATTTAAGACTTTGGATAAATACATATGTTAAAAATTTAAAGATAACTAAAAAACAATAAAAGAGAGGAGGAGATCTGTAGAAGGGAAAAGAAAAGTTGAATATCCCAATCAAGATTAAAATTTGCATAACATCGAGTGAGTGAGAAGATACGGAACAACAAAAAGATTACTATGCTGCCACAGGAAGCACAAATTTGTCTGACTTTGGAGGACACATGATACTGCCTATAAAAGATGAAGATATGCCCACATTAAGAATATTCATAAAAGCATTTTATGTAATAGAAAAAACTCATATTTCCATCAATAAAAGAATGGTTAAATAAATTATGACATTTTAATACAATAGAATATTACCAAGTGGTGAAAAAAATCTGAGTTATAGGTTAACAGAATTGAATCTCACAAACAATTTGTACAAAAATAGAATCATTGCTATCTGACATTTATATAAATATAAAAATACTATTTGTTTTTGTAATATTTAATAAAAGTACATAGAAGTGAATTGAAATGATAATAAAAGAGACTGATTTTTTTCTCTCAGGTAGAAAGAGGATGTACTTGGAGAGAGTCATTAGGGAGCTTTTTAGGTAGGGGTTGGTTTAGGGTTTTGTTATACTTTATATCTTTTTGTATTAAACATTTTATAGTAGATATTAAAAATGGCAAAGCACGTGCACATTAACCTAGTAATTCCATTACCACAAGTCTATGTTGCAAATAAACTAAAAATACATTTTAAGTTATATATTCTGATATACCTACTAGAATTTGCCATAATCTTCACATGGTATCTTCTACCACGTTGACCTCTGAAACCATTAGGTCTGTCAGATTATAGTGCCTAAAAGGCAAAACTGCCTGTACCTCATCCTGTTTATAGGTCTTTTCTGCTCTAGGTCCCACACAAACCTGGCAGCATTTCCTGACACTCTTGAATGGATCAGAACAATATTCCCAGGTGAGAAAAATGTTGCTCTTAGAACCCAAAGAGTCCTATTGGTCTTCGTGCTTCCATTTTAGTGACAAGAAGTGCATGATACAATAATTTTTTCCTTTATATTACAGGGGAAGTCCCAGCATGCTCCTGGCCACTGGACTTACAAAAACTTCACAGATGTGTTGAGCACCACAGATAATTTATCTTTCACTATTTAACTTAGTTACCTCTTCTTATTCAGTTGGTCTAATTAACATAATATTAATGGTATAATGGACCGATGGTATATGCTCCAGAATGACCACACCACCCAGGCCCCAATCAGGCCCCTTATCTTAGAAGAACAGACATGCAGAAGCTGAGAAATTAGTCTTTTCTTCCACTCTTATAATTAAATAATTCTGGCCCCCAGCCTTTTCTGCCCTCTGTCTAGCGGATATGAGAGCCTTTAGGTACTGGCTGCAAGGCCCTCTGGCTTTCACACTGAGCCTAAGTTATTGGTTAATCTAATGTTTTAATACATCCTGGTAAGAAGTTTTCTATTTTCTATTTCATAGTTCTTTATTAGTTTCTGTCCCCCAAAATTTCAAATGCCACCCAGATGCATTTCTTCCACCAGTGCTCAATGTTGTTTCACCACTGGTTTAGATGACCCACTCCAGGTCATTCCAGTTTACTAACCTACTTTAGGCTACCAGGATTCCACTTTCCACCAATCATGATGACCTCACTGACAGCCAGTGAGTCACTCATTCTAGAATTCCAGTTTAGAGTCTGTTTCTGTGGCCCTCCTCAGGTACTAACCCTCATAGTTTCATTTTTCCTAGGGGACAGATTATAAAATGAAAATTTACATGCTGATGATTTATCGGGGTGCTCTCGGAAACAACACTGGTAAAGCAGTGAGTGAAGCAGGTTTAGGCAAAGGGCAAAGTTGAACTGTGATGTAATTGCAAAAGAGACTTCTGAAGGTCTCCTAGAAAGCTCTGTAGATGGGATAGCCATTCAGAGATACTGAATTGAGATAAGACAGCTGGGTCTTCACAGCCTCTTATCTACACTCAGCAGCCATTGTATGTGGACCACTCTTGGGGAGGGACTAACATTTGGCAAGGAAGTTCTCTTTGTCTAAGGGCAATTCCTGGAGAGAAATTCAGCTGTGAGCCCTAAGCACTCAACACTACCAGCAATTGGGGAAGTGAGTGCCTCAGTCTTAAAAAACAGATTTAGTTAGCACACTGCAGTCTCTACTGGAAAAATGGGATCAAAAAACAGTAGAGAGTTTTAAATTTTCCTCTATCATCTCTCATTCATTCTCTCTCTCTCTCATCTATTATCTATCTATCATCTATTATCTATATACTTACCTACCTACCTACCTACCTACCTATCATCTATCTATCTATCTATCTATCCATCATCTATCTATCTATCTATCTATCTATTCATCCACATCTATCTTCTATCCATTTATCTATATATCTTATAAAGGTAAAATTTAAATTTTTGCAATGTGCATATTTTTAATTTATTTAAAAATTATATTGTAAAGTAAATGAAGTGGGGGAGGATGGGGAGGAGGATGAGGAAGAGGAGGAGGTAATCTTGATTTAGCTCAAATGGTAACTCTGGTACAAATTTAAAAATGTCTTTAGCAAATAAGGCAGGCAATGCTAGATAAAGTAGCAGTTGCTATTGCTGAAAACTTACATTTAACTACATCCATAAATTTGCATGTTTGATTATTAGTTCATTTGATAATGAAGGAAGCAGTGTAAAAATCAAAACCCTTTGAAATCACATGAAAAACTGTGGTTTGTAAAGGCCAGTGGAGTGAACATAAGACATCAAACACAACCCAGCAGGAAGGAAGGTAGAAGCACCCTGGTCGTACCTAACATTTATGTTTGTCACAAGACATTCTCTCTACATAAAGAAATCACAGATTTAAATGGCAAACAGAAATATTTCTGAAGTTATTTTTAGTGCATATGATATTTTGTGTGTGTTAGTTACTGGAGATAACTTTGAAAGCAGTGGAATAATTGAGAGAAACAAAAATATATACTGCTTTTATGGAGGTTCTAAAATATATCAGTGATTTAATAAGATAGCATTTTTGTTTTCATCTGTGAAATTGCAATATTTCATGATTAATTTGATTGTAGAATGCTAGAGAGTTACCAAATTACGAAAAACTTTTTTAAAAAATGAAAATGCTTAAAATAAAAGAGAGAAATTCAAGCTATATTAAAATTGTCAATACTTATTGTGACAACCCCAAAATGGGCATTATCAGACGAGGTTCTTGCAAAATACTCTGAAAGTCAATAGTATGAGACAAATCCTTTCATCTTGTTCTTTTCCATCTTTCCTATAATGCTTCCTCTCTATCTAATCTCTTCTATTCCCTTCTTTTATTTCTCATTAATTCACTTTTTATTTATAAATTTATCACACATTAAATGGCAAGCAGAATTCAGTCAATTCACAAAAACTGCTATAGATATTTTGATAAGAGAAGTATTTAATATAGATCATTAGACTAGAAATTTGTTAGAAATACTAGAGAAACAAATGGGATGGTATTGAAAGATGAATAACTGAAACAAAGCTGCCCTGCCCACTGAAGCCTTTTTCCATAGGCATCCTAGATGCACAGTTGCAAAGTATCCCATGATTGTCTTCTGGCCATAGTCAGTTCTTCTGTGTTGCTATATGCCTGATTAGGGCAAATTAGACTACTACTAGAATCTGAAGAAAAATAATGGTTTCTAGCTTCCATTTTCTTTCTAATTTCATGAAAGTGTCTCATTGGCAGACTGTATACTAGAAATATGCTGACAATAGAGCTTTACTTGTTTAGCACATGAAATATAGGGGGAAAATTAGAAAGCCAGATGTGGCACTAAGTACTAAAAAAGGTAATATCTAGCACAATTTATCCCCTGGTTATTTAGTATTGTGAAAAATCCAGAAATAGCAAAATTAAAACTATCAAATCAGTAAAATAATATTTAGTAGGAGTTTGTGTATACAAGAACAATTCACAAACTGGGAACTTTTAAATCCAAAATTGATATGAAGCTCAGGTGCATGATGTTGTAGGGTGGGTTATAAAGTAAAAATGAGGAAGTTGTTTTACCCTTAGAGTCGTTGATTAATACAATGTGTTTTTCTAGACAACAGGAGATTGGTTTAAAGTGATTATCTTAAACTATTTTTGAGAAGAGGACAAGTTTTTTTTTTATGTTTCTGAGCCCTTTATAAGAAATAACCCAAGTTAAGTTTTGCTTACGTTCATGCAATAAGCTAGATTTAGTTTTGCTTATGTGGCTTAAATGGTTTTATTTTTTCAGGGAATTTTTAAGTTTGGTCTACATTTTGCATTTAATTTTAATAGCATCCACAGCTCTTTGTGTGTTAATTACTCCCAATTTTGCATATTAGTTAGAATCATCCTTCTTATTAAAAAATAAAAAACAAAGATCACAAAAGTGGGGTGGTCACAAAGTCTCATGAGTCACTGTGTTAATCTCTGAGTTTTGTTGTATCCTCTTTTTAGTAAGAACTTTACAAAATATTATACCATAAAGTCTGAATTACATAGTTATACTTCTAGCAAAGATGGAATAATAGGCACTGAATTTATCTTCTGCCTAAAATAACTGAAAAAAAAAAGCCCAAATATATGAAACAATGGCTCTCATGACATTGGAAACCTGACAACAAAATGGCCCCTGACATAAAGGAAACAAATGAGGTGAGACCTGATATTGCTTGATATACTAACTGGAGAAAGTTTCTGGGTCATTTCATAAAGAGGAAGAAACCAGGCAGGGCACAAGTTGAAAAGACAAAGCTAAGAGTATAGAAATTTCAGGGTAGAACAATGGAGGAGCAAAGTCTGCACAGAGAAAGAACTCAGGAAATCTTCAGAGTATCCTCATAGGTTTGGTTTAGTACTGATGGGTGCATGTATTTGAGGAAACTGTCCAAGGATGGGAATTGAAGGAACAGTGCTTAAAGCTCATATAAGGCCAGGAGTAGTGTACCTGTTCCAAATAGCAAGAGTGAAAAATCTGAGAATTTACTGAACTTTTGTAAAAGTGTAAAGTATCTTGCTTCATTAGTGGGAAAAATTAATTTTTGACTAAACATTGCTATAATTGACCTAATAAAGTTTAAAGGAAGACCCCAAAATATTAATTTCCAAATAACTATTATTTATTCCAAAACAAAGGAATATTTATAGACATACAAAAATCTTCACCAACCAACAAGTTAATATTCACAATATTTAGCATCCAATTAAAAATTATGAGCTAGGCAAAGAAGCAGGGAAATATAATTTACAATTTGGAGAAAAATTCCTCAGTTGAAACTCATCTAGCAATCACACAGATGATTGAATTAGTAGACAAGAATATTACAACAATTATTATAATTGTGTTCCATATGTTCAAGAAAGTTAAATAATAAATATTAAGTATAGACATGGAAGATACAAAAAGACCAAATTAAAGGTTTATATATGATAATTATAACTCCAAGATGAAAAATACACTCACACACCCAACTACATGCTATTTACAAGAAACCCATTTTAAATATAAAGGTACATGTACAATAAAAGTAAATGGATAGAGAAAGATATGTCAGGATAACACTGATTAAAGGAAAGCAGGTATAGCTATATTAACTTTAGACAGAGCTGAATTCAGATCAAAGAAAGTTATCAGGGATACAGAGGGACATTACATAATAATAAAAAGATTAATTTTCTAAGAATACATAATAATCCTTAATATGTATGCACCTAATAACATAATGTCAAATTATGTGAAGCTAAAGCTGATAAAACTACTAGGAAAAACATATGAATTCGTTATTATAACTGGCAAATTCAATGTTCCTGTATCAGAATAGACTAATCCAGTCCACGGAAAATTAATAAGGACACAGTTGAACTCAGCAACACCATCAATCAACAGAAAATGATTAATATCTATGGACTAATTCATCCAAAAACAGCAGAATATGCATTATTCTCAAGCTTACATGGATGATTCAACAATATAGAGCAAATTTAAAGAATAGAAATCAGAAAATTTCTGCTGTAAGACCACAGCAAAACTCTACTAAAATTAATTATAGAAAGCCAAAAAATCTCCAAATATATGGAAATTAACAACACATTTTTAAATAACACATGTATTGAGTAGGAAATCTCAAGAGAAATTAAAAATCTTTGGACTAAAAATAAATTAAAGCACAATTTATCGAAATTTATGGGTTTTAGCAAAAGTAGTGCTCAGAAATAAATAACATTGAATGTATATATAAGAAGAGAAAAAATATCTAATATCAATAATCTAAGCTTCTACCATAAGAAAGCAGAAAAACAAGAGCACATAAATCCAAAGTAAGAAGAAGAAGAGAGATAATAAAAGATCAGAAATCAATGACATTGAAAAGAAAAAATATGAAGAAAATAAACAAGATAGAAGTTGGTTTTTTGAAAAGATCAATAATATTGACAAGCCACTAGCAAGGCTACTAAGAAGAAAGGAGAGAACACAACTTATTATTACCAGAAATGAAAAGAGAGAACATCCCTACAGATCCCATAGACATTAAAAAGATAAAGAAATACTATAAACAACTCTATATCCACAAATTTGATAACCTAGATGAAATGGATTCTTTGAAAGACATTATCTACTGGAACTCACACAAGAAAAAATAGACAACTTGACAGGCATATTTCTATTAATTAAGTCAATAATTAATAAACTTCCAAAAACAGAAAGCACCGGATCCATATGTATTCATTGGTGAATTCTACTGAATAGTTAAGGAAGAAATTATATCACTTCTTTACAATGTCTTCCAGAAAGTGGAACCAGAGGAAATACTTCCTAACTAATTCTATAAGCTAGCATTACCCTAAACCAGAAGCTGACAAATAAATTACAAGAAAGGAAAACTATACGTTAATATCTTGCATTAATATAGATGCAAAAATTCTCAACAGAATGTTAATAAGTTGTATCTAACAATGTATATAAAAAGAGAATTATATGCATGACTAAGTCAGATTTATTTTAGGTATACAAGGCTGGTCAACGCTTGAAAATCAGTTAATATAATCCATCACATCAACAGGTTAAGAAAATAAAAATCACACAGTCATATCACTACATGCAGAAAAAGCATTTGATGAAATCCAACATCCATTCATGATAAATACTCCCAGTTATATAGTAATAGAAAGGTTCTTCCTCAGCTTGGTAAAGAATATCTACAAAAACCTACAGGTAGTATCATTCTTAATGGTGAGAAACTTGAGGCTTTCTCACTAAGATCAGGCAGGGATGTCTCCTCTCACCACACCTTTTCAACATCATATTAGAAGTCCTAGCAAACTCAATAGAACAAGAAAAGGAAATAAAAGTATACAGATTGGAAAGAAAGAAATAAAATGATCTTTGTTCGTAGATGATATAATTGTTTATGTAAAAAATTCAAAAGAATAGACAAAAATTAATCCTGGAACTAATAAGCAATTACAACTGGGTTGCAGGATACAAGATTAAGACACAAAAGTCAATCATATTTCTAAATGCCAGTAACAAACAAGTGTAATTTGAAATTAAAAATATAATGTGTTACATTAGTATACCTTAAAATTAAATACTTAGGCATAAATCTAACAAAATATGTACAAAATTTATGCGAGGAAAACTTCAAAACTTTAATGAAAGAAATCAAAGAACTAAGGAAATGGAGAGATATTTTATGTTCATGAAGAAGGAAAAAATATTGTCAAGATGTCATTTCTTTCCAAATTTTTCTATACATTCAACAAAATCTCAATCAAAATCCCAGTGAGTTATTTTGTGGATATTGATTAACTGATTCTAAAGTTTATGTGGAGGGGTAAAAGACCTAAAATAGCCAACATAATATTGAAAGAGATAGACAAAGGTGAAGGACTGATACTACTCAACTTCAAAATATACTATAAAGATACAGTAATAAAGACAGTGTGATATTGGAAAAATAGATAATATTGAAGGTGAAACAAAGTCAGAGGACTGACACTCCAACTTAAGAGGTAATCATATGAGTAAATTTAGACTTTTTTCTTTTTATTATAAATATCTCTAAAAGATAATTGACAAATGTGCATTTTTGGCCAACTGGAGTAACAGGAACAAAATTTACTCTTCTACATGAACCAAAAAAAAAAAAAAAAAAAAAAAAGAAAAGAAAGAAAAAGAAATATTTGCTTTCAAGGCATTGTACGTCAGGCAACAAAGGACAGTGGTAAATTCATGAAATACTTAAAGTAAAAGATTATGATGGTTAGACTATATGCATAAAAATGCTTTTGACACAAAGACTGAAAGTAAAAGAAAAGGAAAAGAAATGCTATGAAAATACTTGCACTGTTGGTATAGCAATTCTAATATTGGAAAAAGTATAATTGGAAACAAGATGAATTACTACATATAAAATTACTACATATATTTATAATATTAAAAGGGTATACCTACTAGGAAGATATTACAATCCTATTTCTGTGCACTCAATTTCATAACTTCAAAATACATAATGCGAACACCAAAATAACTAAAAGGATAAATAAACTCAGTGTCACAGTAGAAAACTTTAACAGTGTTGTTTTAATAGCTAACAGAAAAAGCAGATAAAAATTTTCAACTATAGAGAAAGTCTGTAAAACAGTCAACCAAATTGACCTAATTAACAAATATAGTGTCCATAAAATATTTTCTAAAATTTACCGTACCCTGGAACATAAATAAAGCTTTCATAAATATTAGAGAATTTGATAAAATATATCCTACTATCACAGTGGAATTTGATTAGATATCAGTAATAAAATAGATACATTTGTAAGTAGTTGGACATTAAAGAATGTCTAAATAAACCATACGTTAAAGAAGAAATCACAATGCAATTAGACAACATTTAAACTAGATAATGGAAAGATACATTTTAAATCTTGAGAGATTCGGGTAAAGAAGTAATTAGAGTGAAATTTGTAGCCTTAAGTTCATCTATTAAAATAAAAGGAATCAGGTAGTCTCGATGAGGAAAAAACAAAAACAAAACAAAACAAAATAAATTTAAAATAAAAGGAAGGTGGAAAATAAATCATCTTATCTTTGACTTTAAGAATTTAGAAAAAGAAAAATAAAATGAGATGAAGACAGGAAAAAGAAAATAAAGAAAATAAAAGTAAAAATTAATAGAATAGAAACAAATTCTATCACAGAATTCAAAGTCAAAATTTGGTAACATGAAGAGAGCAACAAAATTTATAAACTCAGCCTACCTTTATCAAGAAACAAGAGAAAAACATGTTATTAATATTAAAAATTAAAAAGTGAATATTACTACAGAGTCTACAGAAATTAAAAAGATAATGAGAAGATATTCTAAATTGGTATAAGCCTATAATTTAAAAAGTTTAAATAATATAAAAATAAAAAATACAACTTAAACTAATAAAAGAATAAATAATTTAAATAGGCTAGTAACAATTAAAAATGATTTTTTCATTAAAAAATTTAAAGAAAACTTTAGGCTTAATAGATTCAATAGTAAATTCTTCTAAACTTTTATGGAAATAACAACATCATTATTATATAAACTCTTCAAGAGATTAGGAAAAGAGAGGCCCGCATAATATTTATATCAAAACCTAATGAGGACATCACATCAATGGGAACTTGCCGGTCAGTTTCTTTCATTAACAAAGTTACAAAAACCATTTAAAGTTAAGAGAATTTAACAATATTTAAGAGAGGGGTAGAGGAGAGGCAGATAAGGCTAAGGGGGTCAAATATATGGTGATGGAAGCCAATTTAAGTTTAGATGGTGAACACACAATGAAATATACATACAACATTATTGAATATACACTTGAAACCTATATAATTTTATTAACCAATATCATTCCAATAAATTTAATAAAAAATATTTAAAAGGAAAGTAAATCACGTCAAAGTGGAATGTATTTCAGACATGCCAGAGTGATTTATCATTTGTAGTCAGTCTAATTCATCATATTAACATAAAAAATGAAGAAAAATTATATGATTATATCGATAGATTTAGTTACTACACTTCGTAAATTCAGAAAGCATTCACAAGATTAAAAAAAAACTTAGCAAGGTAGGAATGGAAGATAATTTGTTTAATCTAATAAAGAATTATCAGAGCCATTGTATTTAACAGTGAAAGATTTCTCTGAGACCGGAAATATGATGAGAATGCCAATTTCACTAGTTCTTTCCAACATTGTATTGGGTACACACTGCAAGAAGGCAAGTAAAAGAAGAAAAAGAAATAAGGATTAGAAAGGTAGGAACTAAACTTTCACAATTCTGACAAAATAGGATTGTAAAATAAAAAAATTCCAAAGACACACACGAATTATTAAAATTAATAAAATAGAGTTAGTCATAGAATATAGCTCAATTTTATAATTTAAGTACCTAGAAGTTCGAGTACCTAGAAAATTAATTTAAAATAATGTAATTTTCAATTGTATTAAAAATTACAAAACAGAAAGTCAAAGAATTTCTGCACTGAAAATTACAAAACTATTGACAGAAATCTAGAGAGATAAAATAAATTGATATACCATGTTCATGGATTGAAAGACACACTATAGAAATATATTTTGTTAGTTAGAAACCGTCGTATTACAAACTTTCCCCCACATTTTGTGACTTAAAATAACAATCATTTATTATTATTCATATATCTACTTGCTATAGCTGACCTAGGTTATGCTCAGCAGATCTTGACCTGTCTCACATATGCATCTATAGTCATCTGGTGGATCAACTAGATTCTAGTTGGTCCAGAATAACTCTAAAAACTCGGAGCTCTCTGGCTTTCACTTGGGCAACAGGTGTTATATTTCCATTTTTCTCCTGCAGTTAAGCAGGTTATCCTAAGCTTACTCAGGATATGGTGGCTTGATAGAGTTTAAAAAGAGAGAGAATAAACACAAAAGCTCTTAACCTACTTCCAGTTTGCCCCAAGAATATGAGCTGGAGGCACTTGTGGTTGTAGTGTTTACAAGATAACTCACAGTTTATAGTCCTAGCCCCAAAGTTTGCCACAAAATATCTTGCTTTTATTATTATTTTTGCATCGCTCTAGTATATTGATAGTCTTTGGAAACAAATGACATCATTCTATTTGTAGCATTCTGTTTTTAGTAGTGGTGTTTCCATTTAAAAAATATAGTAATTTTCGATCATTGAAAATGTCAAATTCTAGAAAATGAAGCATTCCTATGAGTGATGTTAACATCATTCTCAAACAGTTGTTAGCCGAAGATTCATTTGACAAATTCGATTTATGTATACATTTCTGTTACATTAGGATTAGAGACAAGTTCTGCTTAGAAATAGCTCTAAGAATAGTTTTTATATTTTATTTTCATGTTGAAAACCAGTCAGGTTTGCTTCAGCCTCTAAAAGCATATTTATGTAAAATTAAATAAACACTGGCAGTTAGTTGCACTTTTTTTTTTCTAAACAGGAAATAGGTTAATGCCTAATGATGATATTTCCATTGCATTTTATCATCCAAAGCAAGTCATATGACTTGCCCAGATTCAGGGGTTGGATAAAAGACTTTATATATTGATACGGTGAGCTGCAAGTTTCATTGCAAAAGGATAATTATAGGTAGAGATGAAAAATTGTGGGCATTTTTTTTTTCTATAAAGGATGTTTATTCTTTCCAAATTCGTTTATACTTTGATGCATCCAAGTAAAAATCCTGTGGTTTTCTTTTGTGGAAATTGACAAACTGATACTAAAATTTACTTAGAAATATAAATGACCAACAATGGCCAAGATGATCTTAATAAAAGGAAACAAGGTGGACACCTACACTAACAAATAAAAGAACCTGTTACAAAGTTGTTGTAATTAAGATAGAATGTTATTGGAATAACAATACGCATTGCCTCATTCTAACAAAGATGATTTGGAAGACATGCGAATAATTGTCTTTTCAATACATTGTGCTGGGTCAATTAAATATTTGTATGAAATAAAACCCAACATTGACCCTACTTACCACACACACACACACACACACACACACCAATCAAGCAGAGTGCAGGTGTAAGTTGAAAAGAAAAACAAAATTTTTTAAAAAAGACATTGGCAAACATCTTGATGCTTTAGGAGTAAACAAGTAATTCTTCATCACAACACTAAACGTGCTAACCATAATTAAAAAATGAGAAGTTAGACTATTTTAAAATAATAAATATGTTCATCAAATACATTAAGAATGTAAAACTATAAATCACAAAAATGGCAAAGAACTGCTGCAACTCAATAATGGGAGACAAACAACCAAAAAAGTGTAAATGAAAGACTTAAAGGAAAACCATGAAAAGCAGATATTTGAAATAAAACAATAATGCCAAAAGTCAGAATAATGGTTGTCTTTAGGAGGACTGTAATGTGAGAAGGCCTTCTGTGATGATGATAATGTTCTGTTTACCAATATGGGTTAGAGTTCTGAGAGGAAAAAAAAGAAAGAAAAAAGCCAATAATACTTAATGATACCTAGAATGTTTTAGAATAGATGAAGTAGTATTGAATTTGAAATATGTGGTGCAGTTATTTTTTTCAGATATGGTTTCATAAACTGTTAAAACTTTATATTAAAAGTGCATGCTCTTATGTTATTTGCTCATCTTCATTCTCATTGCTCTCTAGTCATTCAATAATATCATACTTGTCTGATTAGTAATCTTAGTTTACTATCCAGATTGTGTCTCTGCTGGGTTTGGCATCATCATTTTGTGTAATTATTTGAAGATAAACCTCATTAGACAACATTAAGGACCTAATTCCCA
Source organism: Eidolon dupreanum (assembly GCA_028627145.1). Classification (NCBI taxonomy): domain Eukaryota; kingdom Metazoa; phylum Chordata; class Mammalia; order Chiroptera; family Pteropodidae; genus Eidolon; species Eidolon dupreanum. The sequence goes on along the minus strand of CM053504.1, from coordinate 51,379,488 downwards.
ATTGGGGAAAGTACATTTTTTATTAATCAATTCATTTCACAATTTAATGGGAAAGTTTTGAACTTTTTCCCATTAGGAAAATGGGCAGATTTGTATCAAAAGTCATACTTGTGCTGGGATACAAAGGCTTAAGGCCTTAAAACAAGAAGACTCAGGGCACCTGCCCGAGGGTACAGTCTTTCCCAGCTTACCAAACAAGTGGTACATTTATTTATAGGAACTGAGATGGGAGCTGTAGAAGTGATGACACTGTGTTCTGTGGGTCTTTTGATAAAACTTTGACCCTGTAATTTGGAGACCAGTTAGTTGCATCAAATCATGAAATAGTTATTGTTCTATTTTTCTTGTGAATCTGTTATTAAGGACTAAAGAGCTATTTTAATTTGAGTGGGGTAGATTTTAGGAAGATTTGGCGAAGGGAGTGCACTCGCAACTCTATAAGCAAAGCATATATGAATAGATACATATATATGTACAAATACTATACATGAATTTATTTATGTATCTATATATCTATATGTATCATCTGTCTATGTTACGTATCTGTATTAGAGAATTTCTACTCTTAGTATTGTAAGATTTTGAATGTTATGACATGTGCTCCTGTTTATAGTCTAGTTTTTTTAAGGCAGAAACATGAAAACATTAAAAATAATTCTTTATGACAAATGAATGTACTGTTACAATATCCCCAAGATATTCTCTTTCAAAACAAGCTGTACATGACATTATAACTACACATTTTTGGTTGTTGCAGAATGTCCTATCGACTTATTTATTAAAACTCTCTTAGCCTATCCTCATTTCAGCTGAAATAAGAACCTTTCAACAACCCTCCCCCCCTCCACCAAACGAAAGGAAATGAAATAAGTAATATCTATTTGGAGCCTGTAATAACCATAAGAGAAAAGCTAGAGTTATACCTGTCTTCCCTTTCCCTAATCACCCACCCTTGCTCTCAGGCGGAGTATTTTCTTAATTCTGGGGATTTCTGTCCAAACAGACATGGTTTGTAGAAACGTGATAATTTACAACAAATTGTTCTTGAACCATGACTTTGCTCTTACCAACTTTTGTTTGCTTCCTTTGTTCTCACTGGGTACTTAAGGAGGATGTAGTTGGATATTAAGATGTAGTTGGGTATTAAAATGTATTTTGAAAAGTAGATTGTATACCACAGCAGATCCACTTGCGATTGAAGTTTACTCAGTTTTCTTATTGTCATGAATATAAGAACGTAGAATACACCAAACTGTAAGATATATGAAGACAGGAACTTTTATCTCTTTACCACCACATGCCAATTACCTGGAATAGCAAGTAATAGGAACTCAGTAAAAATTGTTGAGTGAATAAATGAATAGTGTTTATTCTCTTTCATGAAGCAGTTCTAACTCTCCAATTGTCCCTTTATCCCAAGATTATAAATTGGAGCTGCACTGGAAGTAGCCTCCTTTCATCAATTCTGCTTTTTAATATTGCCAGGGAGAGAAGATCTAGTGATTATAATTTATGATGTCTAAATCTCAGTGGTTTAGCAAAAATTTATTTTTGTTCTCATGAAGTTCTTTTGGAGGCTGTGAAGAAAATAGAGAATTGAAGGGGTGGTAAACTGCTCCAAAAATGATTTAGGAACATGGACTCCTTACATCCTATTCTTTCTTCTTTCTCCAGGATTTTAGAGTCCTCTGCTAGATCTTCTGAATGGTACTGGCAGACAAAGGGAATGAGACACACACATAATACTTTTTATGGGTCTGACAGAATGTAGCACACATCATATCTGCCCATATTCTACTGGCTAGAATTCATTCAGATAACAATACCTAATTGCAAGTGATGCTGAAAACTGGTCTGCCTATATGCCTAAGAGAAAGAGGTAGGAAGTTTATTAAGCAGCTAACCAGTTTCTGCTACTGGGATTATTGGCCTGCAAATTACCAAAGAAGTTGAATACTCTGAGGTACATTTGTTATTAACCACTTTCTTCATCTTAAAACTCTCTTCCTTTGATTTTTGTGATCTAAATTTTCATATTTTTCTCCTTTCTGTTATTATTAGCCATTCATTCTAGGTTCCTTTTGAGGACTGCTCCTTCTGCTTGTTCTTTAGAAGTTAGTCATAATTCCAAAGGACTCCATCATCCTCTCTTTGAGCTGTGCACTCTAAATTTAATTCCTACAATATCTTAAAAGAAACCCTTGTCTCACATCTCCTTTCATTATGATGATTCTTAAGTCTAACAAAGAACTCTTTGCTACAGTTGTGAGCCATATTTCCAACAGCCTAATAAATATTTCATTTTGGAAGGTCTACAGGCACCTCAAGTCAATCACATTAAACAAAGAATCATTAATTTCCAACAAACTCCTTCTGTATTATCTTATTTGGTGAAATACTCTTCTTTGCCTTGCAATTTCATATTCTTTCTTATCACATATACACTTCTCAGTGAATATCATCAATTCAGTTACCAAATTCTACAAATTCTAGCTTTTTAGTATCTTTTGTATCCATATCTATTTTCCACTGACTGAATTCAGGCTGTCACCAGTTCTTGCCTGGCTTTTTAATCTTGTCTTTTTAACTGCTCTCCCAGAATTGGGCATTGTCTTCCTTAAACTCATTATCTATACTGAGAATCAGAAGAAAGTTGGAGAGATCTTTTAAGGCAAAGTAGTTGGGAAGAACCAAATTGGAATGCACAACTGATGCTGTGGATTGGAGGACTCTGGAGAGAAGACTAAGAGCTGGACAGAGTGATGCCTAGGAAAAGAAGATGGGTCTCAGAGCCAAGAGTGATATCTCTTCACAAGATTCATTACCTGAACAGAGACTCTGGTTAAGTTGATGGGCTAGACTATTGAACTTACTAGACAGAGTCATGTGGATGAAAAAAGCAGAGTCAAAAACACAGCAAAGAACAGGAATATTCGGGCCAGATGGATGCTGATCAGAGTCATAAACAAATCAGAATAATTCAAAGTGCAAGAATCAGAGTGGGCTGGGGTGTAAACTATGAAGCAAGTTTCTTAGATAAGCTCTCAGCCTCTGTTGAATGGCCAGGATGAGAATTAGTGTGTGAAAGCTTTAGAGAGGCAGATTTCTGCTCACCCTGAGAAATACCTTTTAGTCATCAGAATTTACTGGTGAAAATGTGGATGTATTGTGAGCTAGTGAGTTCCCAGTGACTGAAAGGATTCAAAAAAAGACTTCATTATTGTCTGTGAAGCTATTGTAGAGGCTATTTCTGTATCATAGGGATGAGGGGATTAGACAGTTGATAAGCTCATTTATAACCCTCAAAAATTTTTTTCTTACTTCTCAATCTGAAGGTTATGATTTGGCTCCAACTAGGCTATGTGACATTCTTTCACATTTTCCTCCTAATATAGCAGATATTAAGTAACAGAACTTATATGTTATTCTGCTTGTGTTGCATTCCACATCCCCCCAAAAATGGTTTTCACTTTGGCTCCATTTATATTTAACAAATACATCGGTTAGTTTGCTCTCCCTCATTCCCTCCTCATTGAATCGAACTGCCAGTTAACTAGTTAATTCCATCAGATTTTGAGTTTGACTGGGTCTTGTAGTCAAACAGGAAAAATGAAGGAGACTTGAAGTCTAGAGCCCAAATTATGGGAGTTAGCTTTGGCAAACAGCTGCCTAAAACTGACTGGCCTTTATGTAGAGACTAAAGCCAAGCAGTGGTGACATAAGATCTAACTGGGAAACTTCTAGCTGAGAAGGCTGAACTTCTTAGATTTGTTGTCAAATGTAACATTTGGAAGTGGTAAATCATTTCAGGAGCCTGGGTGCTTGGCAGCCACATTCCTGCCTGGATTGCTGGCAATGCAAGCTGTGGCTTCATAGTCTCATACAGTTCTGATGGGGACATATGAGCCATCAGTGACTGATCATTTTGAGAAAACCTGACAGAAAACAGAAATTATCCTTACTTTCTCTTGCTATAATGAAGTGAGCAGAGGCTGAATGATATAAAGTTGTCTCATTTATTATACAGATGACTCACATGCTTTCTGACTCATGCCAGTAAAAATCACTGTCACTAACATAACTATGCCAGTGCTTAAGAAAAATTGTGTTCTGTAGCCCCCACAGCCTCACCCCACACTCCTTCCTGAGGACTGGGCTATCATGATGCTGTGTAGATCTGCCCTTCTGCTTGGAACTGGGGTACTAAGTCATTTAGTTGCAGAATGACTTTTTTGGCTATAGATATACCCTTCAGGATAGGATGCTGTTAATCAACCTTGCCCATGACCTTATTAAATTAACAGCTCCTGCATATAAGTAACATATTATAGCTATGTCATTCTCATGATTTAAAATGCTTCTATTCTTTCATTCATCAGATAAAACAAAGATGCAGTGGAAATCTGCACTTTCTGAACAGATGCCTCCATAACTGTGCTATCATGGTCTGCGTTATGTCTCTTTTCCATCTGCTTTTTGTCTGGTTATGTTTGAGCAGCAGCCATCTTTTCTCTTCAGCTTACTTTCAAAACTTGATGTGAGAGGGACATTGTCAAGAGTTTGAATAAAAGTAGAATGTCATTGTGCGATGTTATTGTAATAATTTGCCCAGTTAAACACTCTGAAAATCTACTATATTAGTCAGTAATGCAAATCATTTGGATTGTTTTTCCAAAATATGTGTAGGTGAACTCTCTCTAGGTTCACACTAAAATCCTAATTTTGCATTAGTGTTTAATGATAAAAATTGACTTTCTGGAAAAATAAAGTTGTTTATACCTATTGAGATTTCTCAAGAGGTAAAATTTTCCAATTTTTAAGAGCAAGTTTTCACTTTTCAATAGTTTTTTAGCAAATATTTTGTATGGAAATAATAAAATAAAACATAATGCTTCAAATGCTTTTACTTTCTATTATCCATCCAACTTATATGTGGGTGCAGAGATCTCTTTAGGCACAAGAAAATGAAGTGACCTACCTGATATTCTAGGAGAAAAAATTTTACTAAGGTTCCTGGGCTTCAGGACCTCCATTTTGGTATTCAAAAAGCAATAAAATCTGTATGTTATTTTATTTTCTCAAGTGATATTCATGTGATATTCATTCTTAATGGTTATTTATTGATAAAAATAATCTAGTTCTTTCTTATGGGTTTTACATTCTTCTCTTGAAGAACTGAATTAATCTCTGCCTAACTGTTAACATTTGTCAAAATATATATTTCCCTTTTCCCATTTGCCTATCTTCTTTTTCCGTATATCACATTTTGTCTTCACTGAAGGGAGCCTGGCATATAGATTCTTGACAGAAGAAGAGAGCAGGAAGATATCTCTTGCTGACTCAAATTATTTGTAGAGGGTCATTTTTAAAACGTATATCAAACTAAACATGTCTAAGGAAAATTTTAAGACAGACTGATAAATGTGAATTGGCCAATAGGGTAGATAGATATGACTATTTATTGACCAATCTCTGAACTAATTAAATTGTATCTTATCTAGAGTTCCAAAAATATGTCCTATTAGAATAATTGATTCAAAGATAATGAAAGAATTTTAACTGTTAGCTTCTTAAGAGTAAGTCCTATATTTCTTGTATTTTTATCACCTAGCACAGGGCCATTAGTGAAAGCTCAATTTTTGTTGAGTTAATAGCAGTAAAGAAAAAGATTTTTTAAGATTTTAGATTTCCTTGGACATAAGAATGTGCACTTGAATGTTTGGAAGAAAATTAAAACCTGTTTCAGTCCATTCAAAATGGTACATTTTCTGAAAATAACCTGTTTTCTTTTTCGACATAATTTTAGGCCACCAGTGGAGCCTCACTGAAAATGGATACATTGTATTTATAGTTTTCTAAGCTAAAAGAAAAATGTAGAACCACTGAACAGCTGTTACAGTTATCCCATAAGAGACTAGCCAGCTTTTTTTTTAACAAGTGTTTTCTAAGAGATAATAAGGCACAATATTAATTAAATCTGTACTTTTTTCCCCCTAGTACTTTCAATGTAAGTCACAGATTTACTGACAGTGGTAACAAGTATATAATAATTTCCAGTGGGGTTTTTATTGTTTTGTTTTTGTTTGTGTTTTAAAGCTATTGAAAATACCATATAATTATTGTCATGGTATTGAATATGTGGTCTGGCAAAACAGGAGCATGACATGACTGTAGCCAATATAAAGACAATTTAGTGGTACAGTAATCCAGGACCAATTATTTCAATTCTCTCTGTGTTTTCCTTTGGCTACCTTAAGGCTTTTTTTGCACATTTGGTTCTGTTTTAACTTCAGGTGAAAAAAATCACATTTAAATCAACAGAAAGAGAAATTCTGAGCAGACTAGAAGGCAGTGGTATTGAAGTTGTGTGGAGTTATGGTCTAAGAACACTCTCATTAGATTTGTAGGTCCAGTGGATACATTTATTTGGTATCGATATGGTGGATTGGAGCCATGTTCTGACATAAGAAATAGTACTGTTCTTAATATCAGAGGGAGAGTGATTCTTAGGCTGATGGAAACATCTCTTTTAAACTATTAACTGTATAGTAGATTATTGTGCCATGTAGATCAGAAAAAATTTTTGACTCTTTTGATCCATGCTCTTTACTTAGCCTCACTAAATTATTTACTCATCAGTATTGTCACCCTTGTTATTTTTTAGTAGTAGTTATTTAACTACAGTGTCTAATCATTTTTCTGCTTAAACTTTTGGATGGTTGCATTCTATTTATACAATATTTTATTCTTCTCAATAAACTTTTCTTTTTCACTGTTATCCAGCATCTGGAATTCTTTATCTTTCTTAAAAAAAAAATAGAAGGAAATTAACACTATCATCTTATAGTCTCTTCATTATTTCACTTAAATACTTTAAATACCTTTGATTCAATTATTTGTTTATATTCTAATTTTGCATGTACATATGCAACATATATATATTTATATGTACATATAAATACATATGTATAGTTTTATTTTAAACTTCTCAAAAGACAGTCTAGCATGAATTTTGGGAAGCTTAATATGTCAGATATATGAAATCGCTCATAGTTACATGATGAGTACTCCATATATATTATAACTGTCTTAATGATTGTTATTCAGTATTGATTATCCATATGATATTAAACTAATTTATCCTCAGTTCTATTTTTCTAAAGCCACATGAAGATTAAATGTGATGGCATTATATCTGTATCATGTGACTGGGTCACATAACCTAGCAAAGCTGGACTGATATACCTTTTAGTATATGGGATATTAAAACAATGATATAAAAAGGAAATAAAATGATGGAAGAAGTACATCCAACTTAGTATAAAATCTTTTTTTCTATGGTCATAAAATTTATTATTTTCATTAGTTTGCCATTTTATGAAGAACTTCTAGGGCTAATGTTTCATGTTTCTTGACATGCAAGATTTGTCATTGATAGCTTAAGTTACTATAAGTACTGCTGCTTGGAAGCAGTACAACTGTTTTAGAGTTTTAAGACTACAGACTTTTACTACTCAAATCTTGTTTAGTGTATGTTAAAATCAGAAGATTCTGAACAGCTGGTTAGCAAAGTAGCCAAGAGCAGAAAAGATGTCTGTGCCTCCTTTTCCAGGGCAGTATAAAATCTTAATGCTTTATTATTATAATTTATGAATGAAATTATTAAACAAATTAAGCAAATATTTATTGAGTGCTTATGTTGTACCAATCACTAGAGACCTATTATGCACATATATTGAGCAAGAGATGATTACTTCCTTTATGGGACTTACTATTTGTAATACATAAATGAATATGTACTAAAATAACTATATATTAATATATTCCTATGAAATAGGGTGGATAGAGCATTCCAAGCAAAGATGACATGAAAGGCAAAGGCCATGATGTAGGTAAAATCTTGGAGCATATTCTAGATAAAAAGAAAGAGGGCCAATGTGGCTGGAAGGTAACAAGCAAAAGGGAGAATAGCAAGAGATGAGGCAGAGGTTCAATTATGTAGAGTCTTGGTCCATGATGAGGAGTTGGGATTTAATTCTAGGTGTGACAGAGAGCAATGGAAAGTTTTCAAACAAAGGAGTGACATGGTTTTAGCCTTTAATATTTCCGTGTAGAAAAAAAAAATGAATTGGTGGGAATACAAAGTAGAAGCAGAGATAACTCTTAAGCTTATTCAGGCCAGACATTTTGAAGGCTTATGTAGTATAAACACTGACTTTATTTTTATTTTTTATAATGCAAGTGCCTGACTTAAGCTTTGATTGCCAAGGCATTCATTTCAAAGAGGCAAACACTTCAAAATAGCTATTTCTAACAAATACTTTGCCAACCAAATGACTAGATAAAGAGCCAGGTTCCATTATTTTAGAGACTTGGTTGATTTCAACAACAGACCATTTGGCTACTTGTTTTTTATTTTCTCTTCCTGTGTTTTAAATTCCTGTTCTTGTGTTTTAAATTCATTAATGAAGAGTGAGCCCATAAAACCCTAAACCCTTACTCTTGATCCCAATAAAAGCAGCACCCCAGGTATATGTGCTCTCTCTCTCTCTCTCCCCATGATCTTGACCTCACTGTGTGGCCCCAAGTATGCTGTGTGATTTCTTATAATAGTTATTGCTGAAAGGTGTCTTGCAATCATGATAAGAACCACAAAGGCTGGTCCAGCCACAACACTGGTTATTGATAAGCTGAGACAGGTAGAATAGTACAAAAAAGAGTGGTAGCAATGGAAAAAGAGAGAAGTATATGAAGTAGAGAGATATTTTTGGAGGCGATATGATAGGATTTATTGTTGGTGAGATATAGAAGATAAGAAGAAAGAAATGCATGAAAATGATGATTCTGGATTGAATGATCATATGATTGGCAGTGATATTTATTTAGAGAGAAACAGATTTTGAGACTGATAGTATAAGTTAAATTTGGACTTGCTTCTTTGAACTTTCTATGTTTGAGATTTCTATTAGACATCTAAGTGGAGATGTGAATCTGTCATCTATCTATCTATCTATCTATCTATCTATCTATCTATCTATCTATCTATCATCTATCTGTCATCTCTCATCTACCTGCCTATCTATCTATGTATGAGTCTATGGCTCAAAAAGGAGAAGTCTAGATTGGAGATCAGAGAGTGTGATAGAGAAAAGTGAGAGAATGTAAGAATGAGTGCTGAGATATTATTATCTGTGGGATTTTGGTAAAGGAGGAGACATCAGTCAACATAAGGAGTGGCCAGAGAGGCAAGTAGAAGCCAGGAAGTGCATAGAAACCTAGAGGGAGGAATATTCCAAGGAAGAATAAATGGCCATCTTTGCCAAATGCTACTAAAGTCAAATAGTATTAGATAAATATGTTCTCCAACTTAGCAACCTGGGCCTCCAACAACCTCTACAAGAACTATTTCATTGAAGTTTTGGGGATAAAACACAGGTGAATGTGCACTGAAAAGTAAATGCAAGATGAAGAAGAAGAGACACAGATGCAGATAATTATTTTGAAAAAAATTTTTTTTATAAATGAAGGCAGAGAAATGGGATGGAAGATAATGTGGAATGTGGGGCTAAGGGAGTTTTACTTACGGTTAATGAAATTTATTCTGATACATTGAATATATGAGGCAATTAACACATTGTGCAATATTTCATAGGAACAGAAATCTAAGAAATAGCTGGAATTTAACTCTTAGTTGAGTAATAGTAAAGTATTTTTATTGATACAAGCTATTACCTATCTTTATCATTTCCATACCTGATTATAAATGTATGTTACGGATAATAATAATCCACTGAACAACTAGTTTGAAACAACTTTCTTATGTAACTGTCTGGAACAATCATGGGAAACAGTAAGATATTCTTTATCTGAAGGTGACCTTGGTGAATAACAATTTTTTAAAAAGAACTTACATAGAAAATTTACTTTTATCTTGATAACAAATAAAGCTCTACATCTCAACATCATGGCAAGTGTGTCAGGAGAGAAGATATGTATTCAAAAAGAGCATGAGCTGTGCAAGGTTCCAAGGCATGTTTTCTAAGTGATCTTGGCCAAGGTTACCACCACACATGCTTTCTGTGGTGGGCTCAGTACAGAGATGCCATCAGCACTGTAAGGCCCTTCTAAAGAGGAAAGACATCCAGAGCATCTGCGTTCTGCTTGTATAAATATTATATTGCCTTTACCAATGGGCATGGCAACACAGAGTTTAGGTTAGAACTTTTTAAAAACATTTCTTGCCCTTTGAAACTATCTCTGAACCTAGCACTTTTCAACGGAATTTGGCTTTTTCCCCTTTAATCATTACTGTTTTGAAAGCTTCTACTTGGACTAGAAGGAGTTAAACATTAAAAAACTTGCATATTACAGTATAAGACTCAAAGAACTGTTAAATGCAGGGGGTCTTCTTGTGGACTGAGTGTTATCTAACCCTCAGGATGTTTGGCTTGAAGAATTTTCAGATGACACATAACTTTACATGTTTTGATAGATGAGGACATAATTCCTTATCTTGGCAAAGAAATCAAGTTCAGGAACCTACTCAGCTACATGCCCAAAAGATAAGGGAGAATTTCTTCTGTCTATGCCCTGAAGCACTGTCTCCTCAGTCAGAGATGGTCCTGGGTGGCAGTAATGTACAGATTGCTGTTACCTGACTCTGACCCTAGTTGGGGAGTGCCTATCTGTTCCCATTTGGCCTCTTCAAAATACGCTTAACTACTTTCGACGATAGAGAAGTCCAAGAGAAGAAGGCAAAACATGTTACATAGTGAATTGCTTCCTCTAGGTGGCTGCAATAAAATTTTTAATGTAAAATTGTGGTGTATGCTTGATTATTTGACCCTGAACTGCAGGGAACTGTCAAATAGGGCATTTGGGAATGAAGGACATCTAATCAACATGTTTGCTGCTGTTTTAGGATTCACTGATTATTAATACGGTAGTGCCTCTGCTGTTTCATAAAGGTCATGTTGTCACATAAATTTTGCCTGCAGAAGCTCATTCATGGAAAGGTGAGGGCTTGAGGAAGAACAGGGTAATATGACAGTCTCAGGAAGATACATTTATGCACATGCCTTTGATGAGGAGTTGGGAATGAAACTCAGATAGCATTAATTCCATTTCTTTAATTTTTGTTTTGTACTGGCTTGTTTCACAAAGTGATTTATAGCAACATAAAACAAATGAATATAATTAAGTGATCTAATTTAGAAATGATGGACTTTTAAAGGTGATTATTGAATTTATCTTTATGCAAAAATTCTAAGCTTTTGAAATGTTGGTTTTTAGTCATTCTGTGTGTGTGCATGTGTGTATGTGTGTGAGTGTACATGTGTGCATGTCTAAAATGATTAAAAGTGAAAGGATAATATGATTTTAAAATGAAAGCTTTTTGACAGCTCTTCATGTACATAGTTTAGAATTGAAAATAATACTTTACTGTTATTTTTAATGGTTGTTAGTGGCAAACTGATTTGGTCAAAGTAGAAAGCACTCATTGAATCAGGGTTTTTATTTTGTTTGCTTTTTCTTCTTTAATAGAAGAGTGAGACCTTAGCATTTACCAAGCCAAGTACTCACTTTCAATATCATGAAACCAACGCTACCCTATAAGCCAGTCCATCACAATCACATAGCCCAAACCATAAGCTGCTAAAATTCATCCAAGGAAGCCCTAGAGTTATTTGCAGCCATCACCCTAGATTCTACTTGCTTTTTCTAGAATTGCCTTCTCTGATCATATTTCTGAACAATTCAAACCCTTAGACTTAAAGTTTTTTTTTAAATTGAGATAAAATTGGCATATTCTTAGATTTAAGTTTTAACTTTCTCCCTCTATAGCATCAGGTTCTCAACACTATTTGTTTGATTGTGACTTGACTCCCTGGCTCTTACCATGCCTAACTTTATTAGGTAGAACTGGGCATGGACACACCCTGTTTTGGGGCCTCTGACTCCAACTCTGACTCAGAAATAGCCCTGGTACCTACTGAGGGCACACTCAGAAAGATTATTATTCTATGTCACCTCACCACTTCAATAGGATCACTTAAACCCCTATGTGAACAATCACTGAGTGTGGCTTCAGATGTCAGTGTAGTCACTGAAGTTTGGCGGTGAACTAATAAATTTCATCCTGAATTAGCCACTATGCTCAGGCATTTGTGTCTTAAAAGAATGACCAAAAGGTAATCAGATCAGCTTCAACCCTGTTACCTACATAGTAATCTTGTAGAATCTCTTCCTTTTAAAAAATTAGTAACTTTAAAGCACTTATTGAAGAGAATTTCCAGGATAAGAACAACTACTTTTCTATAAGCAGTTCTCAAAGCATTGTCCTTTCTGGCAATCTATGAGATCAGAACTATTTTCATAATAATCCTAACATGATATTTCTTCTGCATTCTCATTCTCTCACAGTGTATAACAGAGTTTCTCAGAAGCTGCATGATGTGATGATACAATTGCTGTACAGCTAATGGAACAGGTGCTTGTATAATCTTGGGTTTTAAACATTTCTCAGTTTTCATTTCTAATATGCTAAATAGCTATAGATATAACCTGTAGAAATAAAAGCACTTTGGATCCTCAAAATTGAGAATTTCTGATCTGAGTTATTGAAATTTATGCCCTGCTACTTGCATTTTTTGATCTAAAAAAATGAATTATTTTTTATTGCTTTCTCTCTCAAGGTTTTCATCATTATTTAAATCAATGAAAAGCTACCTTGTTCAGAACATTTTCTTTCAAGGTGAATTGTATGGTATTTTAAATATACATGTACAATTTAAAATAATTAGACTGTAGTTTCAAATGCCAGGCTCCTCAACAATAACCAGATTTATAAACTGCCAGTAACTTACTTAACCTGACTGTGCCTCAGTCTCCTCATATGTAAAATGGAAATAATTCTAGTCATGTCAAATGGTTGTTAAAGATATGCAAAATGGCATATTTAAAAAATATTTATTTTTAATTGGGATACACTTGACATATAACATTGTATTAGTTTTAGGTGTATAACATGATGATTTGATGTATGTTTACATTGTGAAATGATTACCACAATAATTTTAGTTTAAATTAATCATTATACGTAATTAAATATTTTTCTTATGAGAACTTTTAAGATCTACTCTCTTATCTACTTTTAAATATAAAATATGATATTGTTAGTTATAGTTACCATGAGTTAGCACATTTAAGGCACATAGAGCACTGCTTAGCACATAGTGGCACTCAGCAAATATTAACAATTAGCCATGACCATTATTTCTACCAGTTTGACTAATATTAAATGAGAGCTTAAATTTAGAATTGAGGTCAACATAAATTATAAGATTAATTATTTTGGAAATAATGATAAAAGCCCAAGAGGAAGTTTAATTTTATTTTTGTATATTTTCCTTACATTCCAATTTGATGAATATTTTTCATCTATTAAGTGGTTAGATTGAAACTTTGTAATTGTTCTTCAGACCTTTAATTGGATTAGTTGGGGGTGGCAGAGCATAGAATGGAAATAATATTAAAAGAGAAAGGATAACAGTAATAAAGATTTGACAATCTTAATAGAATATGAACGTAAGAATCTGGCCTATAATTTTAGTTTATTCAATGGTTGAACTGTTTATTTTAACTCTAGAAAAAGGAGTAGAGGCTGAAATGCTTACCATATGCCATGTTCAATTATTTGTAGTTGTTTTTTTAAGGCTAAAGTATGATTCTCAATTCTGAACATTCACTTTTACTCCAACATATACACTCTTAGGATTAGTGTCAAAAACTACAATACAAATGAGTGATTTTCTGTATGGTAAGTAAGGTCCAATTTGCTGAGCATAATGATTTGTGACATGAACCTTAATAAGCTACTATAATTGACATAGTCCAAAATATCAATCTGATTATAATACTCTCAATTACAGTTTTCTTTTAAACTAATTCTGTCTTGAACTTGGGGAATGATGTCATTGTGTCTCACTACATACATCTTCCATGTATACAAATTAAGATCAGTATTCACTAAAATTTTACATGTAAAGATCTGAATAAACAATTTGGATGGCTTCCATGTTCAACTAATCCTCATTTCAGTTGGGAAAGGGAGTAGTGGGGCTATAATAGAATGGAATTGGAACACAGCCTCAAGACCATCTGAATTCTTTCTTCAAATATTTCCCATAGAGGAAAAAGCAAGTCAAAGTACATGTTATCATTTACTGGGCATTACCCAACCCGGAGGGAGTCTGGTGGCACCTATGGGTTAATCCTTTGCTTAGGCTGTGTTAGATCTCAGTACCAGAATGAAAATCAGTCAAAATACCTATTTTGTCTAATTTCAGCCTGACTTCAAACTGAAATCTTTGTTGTGATACCAATTACGCAAGTGACTCCCTATCAAGGATACACTCATCAGTATAAAGCAACAGGGAACTTAGAACAGAGTAAGGGAGTAGCTTTGGCGACCAGCCCAGATTTTTCTTACTTGGTATACCTTTTTCCAGGTATTGCCTTTAGCTCAGTCAACCGGATGAAAGAAGAACACATCATACAAAGAGCAAGGGACCATAGAGAACATGAGCTGCTTTTTTGCCTAGCTCTGTTAGTGCTCTGAAGGGAAAAATGGACAGCCAACCACATGCTTGATGACCTCTACTTTTAAAGCAAAGGCTAATGAAATGTTTTTATCTCAATAAATACACAGTAGCACTTCTTTTTGAGGATAGACTAGGAGTGACTTGGGTGTGGGAAGGAAGGTTCTGAAGGAAGCTGTATGCTTCCCTTTAGCCAATAAATTTAACCCATCTTATTAAATAAGTGCTTCTGATTTACAGTGCATCCAATGAGGATCACATAATTCAACAAAATTGCATAATAAGAATATCTTCTCACCTGTGACAGTTGGAAATAATTAAGATGTTCAGAATCTATTTCTGAACATCTATCTATCTATCTATCTATCTATCTATCTATCTATCTATGCTGTAGACTTATTGTCATCTAATGATTGCAAAATCTAAGTCTTTTTGCTCTCCAAATATTTATTGGTCATGTTTGTATATATCCCATAAACACTTAAAAACTTTTCTAGGATTGTTTTTATGATGTCAGTCTTCTAAATCAATTACCAATATTTTCTACCATGATGTCACTTTTCTAAGCAGACAACTTTGAGCTCTTTCTAGGTCCCACCACTCTCCTATTTTTCTAATTTAGTTGATATCTATGTCCTAGCATTCCATTTTTCAGATATCTACAATCTCATGCCTTCATTTTCATCTTCGCTTTAAGTTCAAACATTTATCTTTCTTCTTGAAAATTATCTCCTTCTCTTAAAAATTGTGTCCTTTAAGACCATCCTCAAGAATGCTACCTGATAGTAAGATATCATGTCACTATAATAAAAATGCTTCAATGATTCTTTAGTTTTATGAGGAGAAGATAAATGAATGATGAATTAAAGTAAATGAGAAAAAAATAAATGATTACTTACTACATTTTAGGCACTATGCTTGGAATTGGAAGTACTGTGTTTTATGTAATCGTCACAACAATCATGTAAGTGGGAATAATAATTCCAGTTTTGCAGGTGAGAAAAGTAAGTTTTAGAGAGGTAAAGTAACTTGCCCAATTTATAAGTGGAAGTGCCAAGATTTAGGCCTAAGTTTGGCTGACTCTTTTCTCCTCTGACTCTTTTGTATATCCCATTTGCATTCGCAGAGCTCATCAGCTTCTCTTATGACTCCAGGCTTTAGTATTCACCATTCCTTTTGTTTTCAGATCCCCACCTCATTCCTCAGCAGCACTTTCCTTCTACTTGCTCTGTAAACTTTTCTTTATGACAAACTACCTCTTTAAGTCTTCCTTAATTTCTCCAAGCTTCTACAGTACCTGTGTTTAGCTTTGTTATGGCAGATATAATGCTTTATTGTAATCATTTTTGTGTTTCATGCTTTCTCAATGGCCTGTGACCTTTCTAAGGGTGTCTCTTTTCAGCTGAGAATGTCTATGACATTGCACAACATCTAACACAAAGCAGGCACAACAGATACTTGGCTGGGCAAATGCATAACTGGATGAATAAATGTTAAATAAAGAAAAGCAATGTATAATTCACAAGATTCTACCAATTCTGCTGAATATTGACATGAGCAAATGTTTACCTTTTGTCTCCTTCCCACTAGAATGTAAGCTTTAGAAAAAGGGAGTTTTTAATGTGATTTGTTCACTGCTGTGTTCCTTGTATCTACAGCTGTGTCACACTCATAAAAATCATTCAATAATTGTGTATTAAATAAATTAATCTCACCATATTATTAATTCCTAGCATCTCATATAAGAGGAGAATATTTTCATCTCTTTAGGTCAGTTTGCTTATTAAAATTTTTGAGTGTTAAATATGTGCCCACTACCATGCTAAGTTCTAGGAACAAAAAGATAAATAAGCATTCAGGAGCTTACATTTTAATGGGCGATTACCGATAATGTCAATATAGTTATTTTTATGAGATACACTGATGGATGAAATAAACAGTTTTCTGGTATCATGATAATTTTTAAGTTCACAAATTCCTTCTAAATTTTATTGATTAAACTGTAGTCCTCCTCAGGGGTTATTTATGTGGCAGAGTAATAATTAGCCAACGCAAAAGAAGAGGTGGCAATTACAATGCGACGACATATGACTCACAACTTCTGTCATATGTGAATTCATAATAATTTTTAAAAACCTGAAATTTTGAATAAAACTTTAAGGATTTCTCTGTTAAATATAAAATATTTGCATTTCCATTTCCTAGAAGATAATTGTTATCATAATTAATATATCTAAAACAAATTCTATAGATAAACAATTCATAAAAATCAATATCTTTATTTAGTTTCTGTTTATAACCATCCTCTGTTGTATTATCCAAAAAATATGAGCAAGGGGCCACTATTAGTTTCAAGATATTTTATCTTAGATATTATTTCCATAAATCAGGAAAATAGATTAAATGTTTGGTATTAAATAAAAACTATGATGAGGAAGATATTATTGAGAATTGTTAAGAAAAGACTAGTGCTTTTTATTTTTTTAATTAGAGGTCTTTTATTTTTCTTTTTACACTTATCATGCCATGAGTTCATATGGGTTCCAGCAACTCAGGCTTCTTTCCATTGGTTCTCACACAGTGGTCTTCTCTTGGTGGAGCAGGATGGTGCTTCAGTTGAATCCACGTACTTTCTCTTTGGTTTCCTTCTTTTTCTGATCATTTTCCTTCACATGTTTCCAGAAGCTGTCTCGGCTCTTAGAGTGCTTAATATGCTCAATATGTACATTAATTCTCTTGGTAGGAACAACAATGCACACCACATGTTGGGTAACACTGTAGACTTCCAGTTTTGCCATGGTAACATTTGTGGGGCATTTCTTTTTGAACAGTGACCATTCCTTTGATGTCTACAATATCATCTTTCTTGTAGATTTTCATGTATGTGACCAAAGGGAGAACTATATGTTTTCTAAAATGCCTAGAGGACACATAGTGGGTGCTTCTCCTCTTTCCCTTTGTGTTGGTCATTTTGGGGAATTACTGGAAGATGGCCATTCCAGTTGAAACGTACAAGAACTAGTTTTAGTTTAAGAGAAGGAATAGTACTTTCTCTCTCTCTCTCTCTTCTTGCTCTCTCTGTCTAATAACTTTATTTTTTGTGAGTTCTGGTATAGGGACTAGCTAGCTATTTGGACTCTATCATAACCATGATGAGTTTTGGATTTCAGAGAACCTGTGGTGTTATAGCATATTGGTCTTGACTTTTGAGGCTGTAAGAGCACTAATGACCAGTACTCAAGAATATAATGTAAGGATCTCAGTCCTAGTGTGGTTTGTGATTTAACTGGTAGTATGGGTTACATATATACCTCTACATGAACACTTATTTTTTAAAATCATACTTAGTAGTCAGCACCATTGAATTGTAAACTAATTCTGGAGAAGAGACCTGGCTCTGAGCAGGTGCTCAAAAATTGTTGGTTAAACTGGGGTTTAATACTGAAATTAAATTCATGTCTCCCAGCCCTTTAACCAAAATATCACATTTCTGGAGTTCCTAACTTATTTAGAAAGTATGGATCTTCAACTTTTTTTGTTGTTCGTTCTGGTCTTAGTTCATTTGTGTGGCCCCTTCCTTAACACACATATCCAGAATAAAAAGGTTGTAACTTATGTTCTCAACTATAAAGCTGACAGTGATACCAGTTAACATGTATTAGCCTGACTTGTGAAAGTCCCAAATTACTGGCAGTATTCTAGCCTTTACAAGTAAAATCAATGAGTTAAATTGGTTAGAACAAATAAGGTGACAAAGGGTAATGATGAATGACAGAAAGAGCAAGAAACCTGCAATTTAGGAACCAATAAAGCAATAAAGTTATTACAGTTAGCTCTGCACAGCAACTTGATGAAGCATATTAGATAGTTAATTATATGTTTTAAAAGTGATTTTATTGTTTTCTCCTATGAAGTTAAAAGGAGGGTTGCTTATGGAGTATTTTGCTTGGATGAAAAATCAGAATCTCATTCAAATGAGAATTATGGAGGAAGCCATTTGCCAAGGGTGTTTAAGAGATTGAATTGGGTAATTTGAGCTCTTAAAGGAATACGTTTCACCAGATTGAAAAACAAATCAATTGCTTATTAGCAGTGTAGCTCTATGAACAAGGTGTTCTTTTTAATGCATATGTCAGATGTGTATTATGGATCTGATTTGATAAATACAAGCAAAATATAATTCTTCACTATTGAGCCCTTACAGGAAAGAACAAATTGTACAATCTTAACCTCTGAGTCAATCTTTCGGTTAGGAGGTCATAAGAGCTGCATAGGTATAGGGGGTGAAGTTTGGGGACATAGGATTTCTCAGGGCTTCTATAAGTAGTTCCCCCTCCTGGGCCTCTGTGATAACAAACTTGATTGAGATTTGATGGGAGTGTAATTAATGATTGATGTTTTCTAAGGCAAACAATCAGTTTTGTAGCTACATGCCCACTACCGCCTCTGAGGTTCAATGTCAAATGTTGAATAGTCTTGTGACAAACAACTGGTAAATGATAAGAAGATTTTATCCTAACTCAAATCTGAGTACCATTGAAAATAATTCAGGTGGCAAGATACTTAAAGAAATACATCAGACCATACAGCTACACTTTATTAACTGACCACTGGCATTAGGCTCCAGCAAACTCCCATGATACCTATATACTAATAAGAGGATTTCCAGAGCAAATCTGGAAATGATGGGATGAGGAAGCCTGTCTTAGCATATTGATTTGGGATATATTTATGTGGCTCAGAGTTCCTTCTGTGTGATGTTGAACAATAGACAGGTAGGTGTAAGACAACACTACCGTTACGAAAGGTAAGAGCAAAGGGATGAAAGCAGAAGCAGCTTCATGGATGTGTGATCAAAGCATCTATATGATAATATATACTGGTATATAATGTAATTATATACATATTACTGCACGAGCAAATTTGAAGTGTCCTGAAATCTTAGAGTTCATATATAAGAAACTTAATAAAAGTATGCCCAAATTTAATAACATTATAACATTTTATATGACATTGCTGATAATAAAGAGTGAAACTGAAAGAAGTTTTTCTGCACTATCAATTTAGAAGTTTTGATTCAGTTTTCTAGTGGGTAGACAATTATCTTTTTATTCATAGATAGAAAATATTACAAAATATATTGTTATATAACAATAAAGGCCATCAAAAGGTGTGTAGCTGAAAATGTAGGTAAAAGTATTACAAAAGTGTTTCATTAAGTTAAACTACAATATTCTATATTTCTTGGTTTATTTATGTTTGTGAGCTACTTCAAATTTGCCAATTTTTATAGCTTCTTTTATCATTTTAAATAAATATTTACTTCTAAAACATCTAATTTGATATTTACAGTTTTGTCTTCTTTTTCAAGTGCTAATTGATCTCTCTCCATTATGTTCTTTAGGCCCCAGAAAACTTGGCTTCATTTCTGCCCGTTTCAAAAAGTTAGTTAAAAAATGAGGACACTTAATCTGATTTTCTGATCCTAGAGTCAGTGGTTTAAGTTTATTCTCTCATCTTAAACTCAACTAAGACCCTGTAGACTTTTTTCTAGTTTTAAAGTGAATAGGTATCCATAAGGAAAGGATTGCTCCACTCCACTGCCTTCATTCTTGAACTTTGGGCTTTTGGGGTGAGGTAAGTAGGACATTTGAGAGCATTTGACAATGTACCCAATTTCATAAATTAATGAGGTTTCAGAGACCCAAGGGTTATAAGGCATATGTTGATGATAAACATAATTTAGTCCAAAACATTTTCTTTGTTAATGAGAAGAATGAGGTCCCAAAATATCACACTATCAATAAATAGAAGAGCTAGTTTTGGAATCCAGGTTTAACTCTTCTTCCAGTTCTTATCTCATTAACTTTTTTAATCATTCATTCAACCAACTGGGTGCTTTTGGAATGACAGATACTCTCTAAGGTACTAGAGATTCAGCAGCAAATGAAACAGACAATCTCTGCTTGAAGGGCTTCATAGGATAATGTAAAGGGCAGACAATCAAGAAAAAGTAAAGTATAAAAAGTACTGGTAGAGAGATTTCAGCCTTTCTGTCCCCATGCCCAGTACCTGCCCTGTTCATACTGGATCCTTATAAATGAGACGAGTATCTGTGGTTATTCTGAATCAGGAAAACTCTCCACCATTCTTTCAGGACACTGTAATGCCATAAACTCAAGGATCACTGACATCCTGTGGTCAATTCTGTCATCCTACTTATTAGGCAATTTCATTTTATTAAGTTCATTTTGGTGGAAATTTATCTATGAAAGTTCAGCAGTAACATCATATTCCTGGTGGAGTCTTAATTTAAAGTTGACAATAAGTGGCAAAAAACGTTTTCTTCTTAAAACTTTTCAATGAACCTAGTACATGTGAAACATTGCAAATAGAGTTCAGATTGATATCAATATTTGTATAGACAATAATAATGAGTTAGTTGACATTCACTATGAATCAAAGAATAAAAAGTAGTAGCTCCAAAAAAAATGAAAACCTAAATAACTGACAGAGAGGACTGGACATTATTTTTATTAGAATATGTAGAGAAATGCAATTCAAAACTACTGGAAAAGTTATTTAGTAGAAGATTAATATGGCATTTAATTAGAAGCTCTAAGCTAAAAGGGCCAAAAATCAGATAATTATGAGAAGTTTCTAAGAATTTTATTGTTATGAGTCCTTAATATCAATTATGTATTCACACTGAAGCAGAAGTTCTAGCTGAGATAGTGATATATTCAATGGTAACTGGGCCCTATAAAAATAGGATGTCTTGTAATATCAATTTGAATTTCATTGACTGATTTTTTTGTTTGTTTCTAACAGAGGAACATAAAAGGAAAGGTGAGCAGAGGGCTTGAAAAAGGTAGAAAACCCATTTAGTGTACATATAAAGCACAGCATCTAAGAGGAAAATGATGAAACTTAAATGAAGCTGTCCAACAGGAGGAAGCATTAGACCTATGAAGAAAGATGTGCTTGTGAAGTAATTTATCATTGGAAAAGTGACATTTGAGTAAAACTCTGAAGGAGATAAAAGAGTTAGCCATAGGTGAATGTATAAAGATATGGGGGTCAGATATGGAAGGTGGGAGAGCATTCCAGAAGCCCATTGCAAAGACCCTATGATGGGAATGAAATTGGTGTGCTTAGTTTTGCCTCTGACCTATCTCAAACACCTAGCATGTCTGACACATATATTTGTTGAATGATAGATGCTAATAATATTGAAATCAAGTCTACATGAATTATAGAGGGCCTCAATGCCATATTAAAGCGAAGAAGCTTAATTAGAAAGACAAAGATGCCACACTGAGAGTTTTGAGAGATGTCACATGAAGAAGCAGTGCTATAGAAACCCAAATCTATATTAGAGTTTAGCTCATGTTGTTCTGGAGAGAGATAAGAAGTAGAGGCAACTCAGAAGCATATGGAAATAATACTATGTAGTGATAAGATCTGAAACAAGTAAAAAGCACAAATATAACCTATTAAAACAAGGAATAGATAAAACTTGAAATCTGACTGTTATTAGAAAATTAAGTCAATTTTTTGGGATTGAGAAATTATCAGGCATGAAGGAAAAACTGTAATTTTTTGAGGAGAAGATGCAATATTTCATTTTAAGCAAGATAGATTTGAGGTAATGCTGAAACCTCCAAGGAAATAATCCAGTATCAATAGAGCTTTGGACAAGAACTTCAGGTGTTCATAAGATCTAGGAGTACTTTGCAGGAGGAAAAGAGTTGAATTATGGAAGTGAGTGAAGCTTACAAGAAAGACACTGTGGAGCAAGAAAAGCAGACAGTCAAAATGGAACCTAAGGGCTGCTCAAATTTATAGAAGTGACATCATTGAATTATAAAGAAATGGAGATGCCGGAAAGAGAACCAGGAAGAGAAGTAGGGTGACACAATCTGGTTAGAGAACGAGTGCTGAAAGAAAAATATTGAACCTGGAAAGAAAGCATTCTTAAAAGAGTCTTCCAGTACTACGATTTCAATAGAGTCAATTGTAAGGAAGTGGTGGTTAGAAGCTAAAGAATTTAGACATTTGTAGAAATAAAAATTACAAGTTTTTTAAAAAAATCATCCAAGAGCTCTACACATTTGTATGAAAAAGAAAAAGCCTGTAGAAAGCAAGAGACTTCTGTTCATAAGGCAAAATTCTCCTTGCTGAAACAAGTAAAATATCCATATCAGAAAGTAGAAAATTCCTTAAGGAGCCCGTTTTTACTTCTGTCTCGCCAGTCTTGGTTTCAAGAGAGATTATTAGTGGGGACAGAAGACCAGTGTGTGTCTCATCCCTCTCATTCCCTTCGGTGGGAGCTCTGTGTATGTGAGAGCTGGAAGCATGTACTGTTAAAGGCGCAGAAGATACTATTAAAATGGCAGAATATCTGGACAATACTTCAATGAGACTACCTGGAAAATAATGGCTGCCTGCATGGTTGGTTGTACTAGAGTGGGGAAAATGATTCGTGCTAATGGGAATTTTGTCAGAAGAACTCAAAGTATTTCATAAACATTTAAAAAAACCTGTGGATTTTTGATGCAAGTTCAGAAAGTTTAACCATGAAGAAAATAGTTATTTTTCTTTCTTCTAGAATTCTTTTCTAAATAGTAAGATGTAAATGTTACATTTTAAAAATGTTAGATGGAGTATTTACTTAAGACAAAGACTGAACTGGGTTTTAATATCACTTTTGTTACATCCTGGCTGAGAGATAATGGGTAATTTACTTATTCAATTTCTTTACAAAATATAGATAATAATAATGTATATAAAATACCAACTATAGTTCTGGGTACATAATAAGTCTAATACTGATACATACCGATAGCCTATCATTCTATTCTCCATAGGAAGGATTTTATGACTTTAAAAATCCAAACACCTACAATTTCTCCTATGTTAACTCAATCTGAAAATTTATGGCCAAAATGCCTTCCTGGAAGGATTGTTTGATGCTTTTATCTGTTCTAGACATATACCATTAATTGATAAAATATGAAAGATAAAAACCAAAAAGATATGCTGCTGGACTCAAAAGCATGATAAACTCTCTGAGGAGCACTAACACATGCAATGTACAAGGCTGAAGCTGCAGCTACTTGGGGCACTAGGTCTGTAAGTCAACAAGTGCACCCAGAATTGAATTATTTCTCTGGAAAAGGAGAATGAAAACGCTTCATACAAATCCAAAGCCAGGCTCATAATTGAAGCCAGGGCTGAGGGTGGGATGAAGTCCCCTCAAAAATGAAAGGAGACTGAATATCAAAAATGTGCTGACCAGTGCCTGAGACAGAACTTTAAGCAAGCTGTAGACTTAGGGAGGTGGGAAGACACAGATGGGCTCAGCCTTTTTACCGGGAAATAAATTAAAGCTATCTGCTGGCTCTGTGATTTCTCAAAAATCACTACAAAAGAAACTCGAAATTCCATTAAAAGATTTGGTTCTAGAGTCATAGGAAGGTCTGGGTGGAGGCAAACTCAAAACTGCTAGACCTGTCTATGTGGAAGTTTATGGAGGGTGGGGAGGGCAAGAGAAATAAGCATAAAATCATAAAATCCTTTATGCGAACTGAATCTACAAAATAAAATCCCAAAATATGTAAATAAATCTAAACTTAAGACAATTAACAAAACCAATAGTCAGACTCACCATATGTGAAATTAATGTATTTGGAAATTCTAATAAAGACTTTAAAATGTCAGCCAAGGGCACTGTAGAAAGTGAGGTCTGTAGCCATGTAGATATGAATATTCTGTCACCTCTTTCTAAAAGCCTTATGAGTAAAACAGAGAGCAAAAACATATATCCACAACCTGTATCTATAGCATTCTCAGGAGGCAAAGAAGACTGCAAATTCTAATTTACCAGATGTGGGAAATAAAGACTGGAGTTAAGCAGAGATGGACTAAGAGTCTACATAAATGGAGGGAGTATAATGAGCACGCGTAGAAGACTGAAGAAGGTAGAGCACAATGGTAGGAAGAAAAAATAACAGGAGGAGAGGGCAGCAGTATGCATGGGAACTCCTGAGAACAGGTCCGAAATAGTCAGAACACTGGAAACAAAGATCAAAGAAGGGACCAGAGGAGGTGGTTTTGAGAAATCATTTCTTCTGAAAGAAAAACAGACAGGCAGGCACACAGGAAGACAACAGTGTCACTTGGCAAAATCAGCTGATGGTGAAAGATGGAACACACTTTGGATGATAAAGGCCTTGATTAAACAAGATTTAAAGATTCAGTGTGGAGTGGGGCAAATTATAAACGAGCAGAGGTCACAAAACAAGAAACAAAACTTTCTAGCAAATGAAACAAACCAGAAAAATTACACCAGAGAGTGAAGGAAACCTGTAACACAGGATCCCGATGTGAATTATAAATAATTAAAAAAGAATTATAAGTAATCAAAAAAGCATTTGCAGATATAGAATAATGAGGAAATTGAAATGCAATAGAAATAAAGAAGAGAAGGAAAAAGAGCAGGGTGACAAAATTCAATAAAGAAATTGAGGAAAAAGATAAAATTATCTTAGAAATGAAGATTATATTAGAAAATATGCAAGGGAGAATGGTTATCATTAAAAGTATAGTAAATGATATTGAGGATATAAATGAGAGAAGCCAAGAAAATGAAAGACAAATAAAGAGATTCCATACCCCTTAAGAAAGACATATTTAAAAACACACATGGTTGACATATATAGACACTGGGTGAAAATTAAAGAATGAAAAAAGATTAGCTTGGCAATAGAAACAAATGCAATGGTAGAGGTTAAGATCAGACAACAGAACTAAAGGCAAATTTGTTAAAATGGGTAGAAAGGGATAACTCAATATTACAAAGAACAACCTACAAGAAAGATTTAATAACCATTACCTTATGTGAACCTAATAGCATAATCTAGAACTATAAGAAGCAAAAATTATCATAAATTGATTTTAACCTATTTTTATTCAGAAATGAGAGAGAAAATAGATCAAAATTAGAATATATATGAATTATATAACTAGAATATACATAAAAATTAGAATATATGTGGAATACATATATGAACTTGAACTCTCACATGGATTCTAAATAAAGATTGACCATGTGACCACACAAAAGATCTCACAAGAAGTTTCAACAAATTTTACCTTGTGATTTTTAAAATTTTATTTTTGATTATAGTAAAATGTTTATAACAGAAAATTTATTATCTCAAACATTTTTTTTTCTATACTGTTGAAGGAAAATGGGCTGGTTGGGGTGCCACCATTCACAAACAGGTATGTCAGAGACCAGTGATTCTTGGCACCTCGCTTTCCCATGTTTCAGGTCTAATCCATCCCAAGGCCAATGTGTCACCCCACTAAAAGCCCTTTAAACCAACTCACTTTCCTCTGTGCCCACCACCTATCTTGAGACCACACCCCATTTCATGAGGCAATCGCACCTTGCTCTCAGTGAGCTATTACCTGCTCAACCATTTTGGGTTTATTATTGCTTGTGGGATGGAGGCAAATCACACTCATTCTTTAGAGTCTATATGTGGACTGCCATCGCCTCTTTACTAGTTTCCTCCCTACCCAATCATCTTCAATCTTCTAAGCCTTCTTCTACCTGAATGACCACACTCCACCTGTCCCAGAGCCTTTACACATGCCATTGTCATTCCTCAGTTCCCTATCCTTTTCACATGGTTTTCTATCTCATCCTTCAGCTACCTGGTCTCCCTGACTAGGTAACCTCCCTAAACTGTGTTGGTGTACACGCATCAACAGGCCAGCTCTGTCATGGCATTTTTCACACCCGTACTTTTTTATCCTTCTTCCCCACTCTGAACTTTATTGAAGTATAATAGACAATAAGTTGCTCACATATACAGTATACAATTTAATGAATTTTTTCAATTATAGTTGGCATACAATAATATATTAATTTTAGTTGTACAGCACAGTGATTACAGATCTATATAACTCACAAAATCAAGTACCCCTCATCCCCCTTACATATTTTTAGAACATTGTTGACTATTTTTCTTATGCTACACTTTATATCTCCATGACTATTTGTATCTATTCATTTGTACTTCTTAATCCCTTTGCTCTTTATCACCATTCCCTCCAACCTCACTTCCCATTTATTAGATCTCAAAATATTCTTTGTATCTATGAGTCTGTTTCATTTTTGTTGTTGTTATTCTGTTCTTTATATTCTACATGTACATGAAATTATGCAATATTTGTCTTTATCTCACTTATTTCATTCAGTGCAATACTCTCTAGGTCCATCAAGGCAATATCTTTTTCTAAACCCCTCCTTTTAGCCTCTGTGTCTTTTAATCTGAAGTGAGATTCTTAAAGGCTGCATATACACAGGTCTTGTTTTCTGATCCATTCTGCTTCCCCATCTTTTGGTTGGAACACTTAATTATTTTCCACTTGAAGTGCTTGTTGAAAAGAATGTAGTTATTACCATTCTTTATTCATGTTTTCGATACATGTTTTTTCTTCTTAAACAAGTCCCTCCAATAATTCCCGTCATATTGGCTTG